>OZ020315.1:3541098-4141098 GCA_963971305.1 Arcuatula senhousia
TCCATTATAAACCAGTATGCTCATTGTTGTAAGCATGAGGAAAAAAAGAATTTATGTGAAAAAAATTATAATGTCGTTTTTGAACATATGGTGCCAGAATTGACGTACCTAACAGTACATGTATATAACTACAATAAAGTATAAACGCTGGGAATATATCCATACAATTCTGACAACTATGTAACGTATGTCTGCTTATTGCAATTAAATATCAAATTGTATGACTTGTGATGGTTGCTTTGATCAAGGAAATGGCGAGGGAATTACCTTAATAGCCAACAGACGCCACAGAGCTAATCTAATTTGCTTCACTATTTAACGAAACATAAGGCACCCTTCGTCGCTTTAGTAATAAAGCAAAATTAACACGGCTTCCTCGTAAAAACTCGGCATAAAAATAAGATATTAAAGTGCACTCGAAACATTCGCTTTTGATGTCATTATTCCATACAAGTTGTCTACTTAGATCTGCATGGGATTTGCAATTATTCAGTTTAATATGAAATTTGTAAAAAGGAAATTGATTGTTATATGCAGTTTATACGATTGTCATATAAAGGTTAAGTGTTATGACCGTCTGTCTGTCTGTCTGTTCCCAATATGTTTTGGTCTCTCTGTGCGTTTTTTTAATCTGTTCTACACCAGAAACATATTATCACTCCTGTTCATCTTAAACCTCACAAATAAAGCGAATGTATTATGTATAAGGAATTAAGATTAAATAAGAGTCATGTTTTATAAAAAATATCAAAATGAATTTAACCCCCAACAAACAAACATGACAAATAATATCGTAAAAAGACTCTTGTTTTATGATCACAATTGACATTCTTGGTAGGATATGAAACATGAGCCAAAAGTCACTAAAGCAAAACAAGGGAATACGAGAAATTAAAAACAAAACCAGATACACAAAGGGTCTTAAGTTGGTCAAATATAATGTATATGTTGACACTCTAAACATATTATTGTTGAATATAGGATATCATGAGTAACGCCGTGTGAGCAATACTTTGGGGGTATCCATTTCATTTTAAAAGGTGTGTATTACAAACAAATAATCAGAGTTTGAAATTTAACCAAAGTAAAATACCCTGTTTTAGTGGTTAAACTTAGATTCCGTAGTCTTTGTCGATTTAAAACACTGCCTTTTTCTTGATCGCTTATCTTGAACGTACCATATAATAAAACACGCTAATTCGGTTCGCTGGCTCTCTTAACTGATGAACTCTACTGATAACTGGCCATTTACTGTGGTTTTACACTATAGAAACCTAATTTTGTACGTCTTAGTGAGGGGTCGTGGCTTTTGTTACAGAATATTTCGTGTCTCAACTAATTATCCACGCAAATGTAATCCGTAAAATTACACATAATTGGTCATCATTCATTTCCTTAGCTTTTTATTATGTGTGTGTAAAATTTTCTTAATATGCTTAAGCTTTACCTTAACACGATAATAAATGCTTGTCAAATTTGTCTTTAATATAATTTTCTGCTTTTTTCCAAAACGACGTTGTAATCTACAATAACAGAAACTTAGTTATTGCTCCTCAACTTTGACGCTCTTAAAAGACTAAGCAGACCCGGGCCAACTAAATTGCCAATCATGGACGCAGAACTTAGAAACACAGAACAGTATTTCTTTCGTGTGAATTTCTATACTTCAAGCTAAACTAATTTAAAAAGAATAACTACATGTATAAACTTTTATATATCAACCATTATAATAACCATCATTATAGGATTAAAACAAAATCTCGACCAGGGCAGAAATCGTAAAGGATTGATGGGAAAGTGATCTGAATCGCTTCCAAAGCAAGAATTTAGATATTTTTTATGCTTCAACATGTTTGAGTTGGGAGATTAATCTGCAGAATCTTGAAAATTTCCTTAAACATTGAAATGAAAGAGTTGCTACCTGGTATTTCGCGATCCTTTTAAGAGTGTGTTTTGGTCATTGGCTTTAAAGTGTTGAGATAAATTGCTTCAATGTTTATGATATAATTTCACAGACACTTTTCCAGTCAAAACACTTTTTGATACGTATGGTGGCATAGTTCATATGTGATAGATACAATTGTGATTTATATTTTTACAAACTTTTAATATTTTGTAAAGCATGACTTGACGGATGATTTATGCTAGGCCATCATTTGATGTATCAGATATGAGGGAAAGCTGTAGAATTTAATGACACCTTACTTCAATAATTAAGTCAAATCTGTAATGTAAAACGTTTGTAGTAAAAGGAAACATTTCAAGTGATGACTTCATTTCAAACCTGACGGATGGTATACTTTATATACCACGCATATAACACCTGTCGACAAATTTTTGATAAATGCTATAAAAATATCTAATATATAACACTAACATTCGTTTTAACAGCTATTAGATTTTAAGTCTAGTTCACCCATGATAAATGAGAAAGATAAACTCCTGCTTGTCGTGGTTAATGTACCAAATACAGAAAAAAATCTTTTATTGTATGGTCTCGCTTGGTATATTAAAGGTTTAGGTTTTGTCGAAGTCTTAATTGCTTTGGGTATTAATATGTAAGAGATGGCAACATCAGGTTTGGTTAAGATGGTTGTAAGAGATATGATAGTATCAGTATATACAAAAGTGGTATAGACTTTTCATCTTTAAAATGCATTCGTATAGTGTATTGTGATGTAACTACCCGTGGGCCAAGAAGACGGTTTCCGTCTAATTTTACACCGGATTTGGTCTATTCACTTTAAGCTTTGACATAAAAATAGAAATTGTCCAAAACATCACTTTTTAATATGTACTTTAGCACCTTTTTAATGCAGCACATGTAGTGCATTTGGTTAGCTAAGAAGTTGGTCTTCTTAAAACTTTGCTTTGGACACAATTACCCATTTAAACATTTTAGGATAAACTATAGATAGTTATTGCTTGATGGCTTATACATTTGTAATTTAATTCTAACTTCTTTAATGTCTTCAAGATATATTAAAAGATATTGGCCAGACTTTTTGGTCAGTTTTAGCCGTAAGCTGTCTAGCCATTAGGTGACACATTCATTGTAGGTATGCTTAAAGCTTACCCCTGAATGGGTATACCATAGCCACTTAACGTTAGCAGTCCATTTAAATATCGTATCTATTTAAGATTAAAAGCCTTGATGTCGTCAAACAGCCTAGGACTTTTATTTTCAATTAATGCTAGGTCTTTTTACCATTAATTTGTAAATGTCTGTGTATTTTCATAAAGACATTTATCATTTTAACAACCCTCTCCATGCTTAGTCAGTATGTCCCCCGAATGACCTGGATAATGGGTAGATTATTAGACAAAAAACTTACTAGATATACTAAGAGAAAAAGGCTTTAATATTGGTACAAGGGTCTATAATTCTCAAATTTCACCTTAAATGTTGACTTTGTATTTAAATGATGGTATAATCCTATTATGCTCTGGTCGTGTGTATTGAAATTTAAGCTGTATGTCAATTGAGGGGCGGATCACTGCATTATAACGTTTACACGAATAGAAAAATAAACATGAAGTCAGACCCGCTGGTTAAGTAAGTCCCAGCACAGCAGTAAAGCCTATTTAGGCAACATTTTATATGCAGTAATCTTTTTACACCTTATCAGGTTAAAGAAAAAGGCTTTTAAGGCTATAATAGGGAAAGCTGACGTTAAAGCTATGCTAGTTTTCTATAGAAAACATGAAGAAGAAATAAGGAAATTGTAATGCTACAAAAGATGTATGATATGATATACTTGAATGTTCACAATATACACAATATACATGCATAAAACTTATATTTAATGTAAACATTAACGGTAATGTGGGGGGGGGGGAATAAAAAAAGAACAATACAAATGCAATATCAATTTAATATCATCATTTTGGAGGGGGTCTCCTTTCAAACAAGGACAACTCAAAACGGGAGGCATATTTGCCAAGAGTTCCCAAGTTCAAAGCTTTCATTCACTATAGGAGAAAACGCTTCGTTGTCTTGAAGATGCCTATGGTCAAAAAGAACCAATACAAAGAAAAAATGTCATATGACAGAGCTAGTTGAAAGATTTAATCATCTCAGTTTTCTTAATGTATGATAAGTTTAACGGTGTTTATAAACTGTACTTAACAATATTTATTCCCTCTTATTCTTATAAATGTGTGAAGATCTTAGCCTACAAACCTCAAACGCATGTTTTTAATTACACGACAAGAATCGGGGAAGCTTGTTGATGTAAGAAAGAAATATTTATTACAAGGGTAGTACTTCAATCTTCAATTGATGTTTGGAGGAGTGATTTCAGGGCTATAAACACGCCAGCGGTAATGGAGTCGTACATGTATGAGAGGCAATGAATTCAGATTTTGTTTGAACCCACGATTTAAGCAAACATAAGGTGTTATATGTCAGAGAGCAAATAAATTGATAAATGCATGACGAACCCACAATTTAAGACTGTAATATTGTAATGGGTTACCAAGATTCAACAAACTAAGAAACATCTTTTGACCTTAGATTTTTAGACAGCTAACAATCTAGTAATACCTTTGTGTAGGTAGGTAGGAAAATTCTTTATTTCTCTCAGAAACTGAATTTTTCTTTATAACTCAAGGAATGATTATATCAAAGAAAATCTTAATTTTTTTTTTATCAACAAAGAATTTGAGCAGGCAGAATTTTTTTAATTATACTAAACTAGATAGGAAGCGTTTTCATGTTTTGGAAAACAAACTTAATTTTTATTATGGCCTGGGCAGTTACATTCATTAATAGTCCTATGTAATATAACATGGAATCCTGCATGTTTTACAATCAGTACAAACCGAACAAGGATTCTTTATAAATGGATTCCAAATACTAGTTTTCAGAAGAAAACCCATGAAAATGTGCATCAAGTATCGTAATATACGTTTGTCAAACGTCAGGAAACACATTTTGTATCTAATCCTTTAAATGTCATGCAAATTAAACAGCAGTTCTAACCCATGTCACTTGGAATCAAATGTTATTCTTGGAAACTAAATAACGTCATTTTTGTCTTGGCGCCTCTCGATAAATCAGGCCACAGAATTGTATTTTTTGATTCAGAGCAATGTCGATAGATTCAAAAGGTTTAGGTTTAGATATAGTCATAGTCATCCTATAACATAAAATAACAGTTAGGATATGTAGTAACGATACTTTAAGCCAAATGATTTAACGAAATTGTGTAAAATTTACTTATTTTTGCGTCATGGTAGGAAGAGACTAACTATAGTCTAAATTAGAAAAAAAAAACAAAGTTGTATATTTTTGGCCTTGTGCATATTTCCTTGTTAACTAATAACTAAGACATAGTAAATTGCTTCAGTCACAAGAAATAAACAAGCAAGTCAAGCATCACGTTAATTGTATGTAACAAGACAATGCATGTCTTTGTTGATAGACAACCAGGCTAATATTATCTCGCCTTGCTATGTAAACATGCTTCTGATCCAATTTCTTTATCATGTATATCCTATTATTCGTGGTAGCATCTGACGCAAGTTCGCTGTCGGTTTGTCCTATATTACTCGTTTGTATCAAACAAGTAAGCGCCTTTGGACAAGCATTAATTTTGTGGGTTGTCTTGGTAGACAACACAACCAAAACATCTTATTCCATTTATATACATGTATTCTATTGCAGAAATAAATGTATCCACAGTAGCATTTGACGCAATTTAGTTTTGCAGGCATCATAATTTGTCCATTCTTCTATGTTTCGAAATGTTGACACCTTTGGTATGTGTGGAGTAGTCCATCTTTGCTAGCCAAGGGTTACGATCCGGCCCCCTCCTCTTCACGAAGAGGGGCGGATCGTAATCCTTGACAAGTGAAGATGGAAGTAGCCCTTTAGCATAAGACTTTTTTGTTTTGCTTTTTACAAGCACATAACATAGACAAACATTATGACAAAAGAACCTCGTCTTATGCTATAGAACTAGTCTAAGAAGCAAAGAGGCGCCAGTGGGGCATTCGAGTGTCAAAAGTCCGAAAGGGCAACGACGAAACTGGTGAACACGAACAAGAACAGCACGAAGAAACACAAAACACAAAAACAAACGAACGGAAATCAACAACGCGAACTCAAGTCGTAACATGAGTGAATTCAGTTGCTCCAGAAGAGTAAGCGGTTCCTGCCTGCTAATTCATGCAATGATATGAACAATGTGGTGTTTCGTGAGGTCCTTGCTACCGCATTCTAACTTGATGAAATAAAACCATCGATCCGGCTCCCGTTATAGGTAGGTCGTTATATAACTTTATAACACCTTTATCATGTTTCGATTTTGAAGTTGATTAACTACAAAGCTCTGATTCAACAAATAAATGGGGTACCCTTACACGTTTGATCGTATAGGTTAAAACGACACAACAAAATAAACACCGATAATGGTCCTGGGCACTTTAAATTTGACACATGTCACAGTGTTACCTGCCCCTTACGGCGATCTCGCTGGGTTACACATGTACGAGACATGCAACGAGCGGCGGGGTTTGTAGAAACTAAGTCTCGCAGCTTGCTCAGGATATACATTGACTACGGTAGCATGTTGTAGGCTTTTAGACTCCCAGCATGTGCTACTCCAGACATTCTAACAGTTGCGAGGTTTTTAAACGTTGTTTTGACTTGAGATTTCTTTGTTGTTCGGTAGATTGACTTGATTAAACACAGAATGCACTTGAACATGAAAATTGTTTTGCATTTTAAGATTATTGTGCCTCTTATCTCTGTTTTATCGCGTTATGCAAGAGTTCAAGCAAAAGGTAATAAATTTGATAAATTTTGAAGGTGAACGTTTACTTAAAGTCTTTATTTATAAAATTATTAATTTGCAACTTTCAAGGGAGTCGCTTCTTGAGTTTCAAAGTAAACATAGCGCAGGCATTTGGTAATTAGACAGAAACTGACAGCTAATTTTCATAACGTTTTAGACAGTAAAATCGTAACCTGAATGAAAATTAGGACATCCGATAACGAGGAAAGAAATTAGGGACAGACATAAAGACAAAAAAAACAGAGGATAGATCCAGATTTTTTTTACTGAAACTACAAGGAAAAGAGCACAATATCATAACGCCCCGGATCGGCCATAAGTTAGAACTGCAAGCAGTTGTCAAATCTTTTCATGTATACGAGTTGGTTTGATAATATATAAAACGAAGATTCCATTAACCAAATAAAATGACATCTTCACTTAGCTGACCAGACTATTGGCTCAGATTCCAAAGTCATTTTAACAATATGATATTTCAGCCATTAACCATTAATTTCCAAGAAAACGACTTGGAATGTCAAAACATCATAATCTGCCTGTCTCCATCACAGACGGCTACTTCTCTGGCACCGAGACCAAGAGGCTCCACAGACAAATGCGATGTAAAGCTCTGATGTACGATTTAGATTCATAACAAGTCACTCAGACGGCTAAAATGGCGTAAATTGACAGGGCAGACAAATTCCCAAGACTTTTTATGGTGTCATTTTATATCTTTCTGGATCGTATCGGTGTGTTAAAAATCTAACAAACCATTAAGGGGTATAATACCAGACTACTGGAGTTCACATGACGAATTATTAATAGGGAAATGAAACGTGGCCGGAGACAGGAATCTTATAGATAGGACAGTAGTTATAACTGATATCTCGAGGTGGCTAGTCTAGTCCAGAGATACATAAGTATTCATTTACGGGGAACAGACAGACTGGCGGTAAAACATTGACTTGTCCGAACGGACCATAGTTTTCATCCATCAGGACTAATGATATATGAATACCACGGGGCGGACAAAATAACGATACATATTAATATTAGACTGTTAATTTATCATGAAATGTTTATACATATGGAAAGAATATGAAGTTACTGGGGTAATACATTGAAGAGACATGTATAAGTTTTTATACTAATCTACATGAAATAAGTACAACATGTATAAATATTAAAGTAAGCTTTTGCCACCGCTTTTGTAATGTTTGTGTCACCTTCAATTACTTTGAAAAAGTGATTTTTTTAGGGGGCGGTAATTAGTTAAAAAAGGTATAGAAAAAAGCGTATGCGTTACTTTGTTTATTGTTGTGCTTATGCTGAATAGAAATACATGCATTCTTGATCTTTATGCAATAATGAAACCAGTATTCCAAAGAAACAATAAGGGAGAAACGAACAATATTCTTAAAATAAAATTTGTAGAATTAATGTATTTTTATACTAAATCTGACTGTAATGACATCCGTTATGTGCATGTTATGTGCTGCTATGATAAAATTTTTGCCCCCATGGACCGTGAATAAAACATCGTGTCTAGAAGTAAAAACAAAAACACATGTTTCTTGGTACCATGCACAATATATGGGTAATCATCAACGAGCCATCGAACCATCAACGAGCCATCGCACCATCAACAAGCCATCGAATCGCACCATCAACGAGCCACCGAACCATCAACATGGCTCATCGAACCATCAACCAGCCATCGAACCATCTACGAGCCATCGCACCATCTACGAGCCATCGAACCATCAACTAACCATCGCACCATCAACGAGCCATCGCACCATCAACGAGCCATCGCAGGGTGTTTGCATTTTACTTAAAACAAAATGAACATGCAACCTATTTATTGTTTTAAAGGGATCCCAAGTACATATAAATAACATGAATAATTATGAGTGTATATAACATATTCTTTATGTCTAAGTACGTTTTGAAACATCCCCGGGCCAATGGCAATATTTTACACACTAAAACGGCAACAGTCGTATATAAAATGATATAGGATAGTGTTGTTTATTGCTTTCAATAAAATTGAAACATTTTAAAATATCTGATGTTTAATAGCGTAGAACAGTTTAACTTTCATATAATTTTCATTTTTGTGATCAAACATACATAAATTGCGATTTTACCCATATGTCTTCACAACTTTTTGGCTTATGTACATATTAGACAAAATAAAAACTACTTTATATGTGATTTCTAGTGTGTCAAATATACACCTCTTGGAATTTTCAAGGCACGTGAAAAAAAACTTGCCATTAAAACAGAACTAATGCATCTTCATAAACATACAGCGTCTCTATTTTGTGAGGAATAATGATATGTTTACAAAAGACAGAAATATTCCTTGCGGGAACTTGCTTTACTTATGCAGTAGCTGACTAAGGCGAGCCAGTCCCATGCTTTTTAGCGCAATCATTTCGTAGTCGTCTCTCTGTTCTTTGGGACTTTGGGTTACTCAATACATATGGCAACAGTTTTACAATTAAACCTCAATTTTATTTTGATTTATTATGACTATTCAAGTTACAATTTTTATCTGTTAAAGTGTATTAATCAGCATGAACATAATGTAATGAGAAATTCTATGCTTCTTTTTCAAACTACGATTACCCTATTAATTTTACATAACTAATCTCACATCCAATTAAGTAATTATATTTTCCTAGTCAGACTGTCTTCAGCTGAATTAACCCAGGTAGTCGTATTTAAGCATACCCAGTGCATAATATTCCGGATAAAGGTACGGATTAACCCGGTAAACGTTTATTCTATTATTATGTAATGACAAAATTAATCATTGCAATGTCCGCAAATTAAAATTTTATTAAACAATAAATGATTTTATCCCCATTATATTTTGCAATATAATTGTAAGGTTAACCTGAAATCCATCACCATTTGCTGAAGATATCGAAACGACCAAGTCATTTCTAATTTTTCAATAGAAGATTAGTTCAAAATAGGAATTTAATATTAATTTTTAAAATATCAGATTTCATTTAAGGTATATTTAATTTCCTTTCTCCTTTAAATAAACATAATTTTAGGTTAATCGATGGTAAAAACTGATAGCATTCAATTTTGGCGATTTTTCGAATTAAAGCGTCTGGTGGAGCAGATTATAAGCGCCAGCTTGATTATGTCACCGTTTTTCTGTTTCAAACTCAAAAGTTTAGTTTGATAAAATTATTTAAATAGGTAACTGGTTGGATTTCATCTCAGATTTTATATCAAATCTTTGTGAAATATTAAATTTATAATTAATATGAAATGAAATATCAAATATCTACAAATTGAAAAGGACCCATATGTCTGATGTTACATCAACCAAAATAGCTTGCTATGAAAGTATTTCGTGTGATACCAATTGGTTAAAAAATATACATGTATATGAATTATATATTAAATAGTTAAATAGGTGGACTGCCTAACCATGAAGGTAAACTTCCATGGTATAACCTAAAATCTTCCATGTTCTCAGCTGGCATTGCAAATTTTTTTGTCGTTCGACTATTGTTTTCTCAAATCTGGCATTATGAAATTTTACTTACTTTGCCATGCAGTCCTGTTCTCTATGGTTAAGTACATTTGTAGTAATTTATACAAGAACTTTAAAAATATTGAACACATTAACTAATTTATTTATCGTTTATTATATCTAATTTCTAAGCATAAAAATAGAAAAGAAAACAGAAAAAAAAACCAAAAATATGTAAAAAAAAAATTGTCCAACCCAAAACATTATCTAAATTCTGGTAGTTTACACCAAGCTTTGCCGCCCCCTTTTGAAAAATTGGAGCAAATTATATTTTCAATAACTCAATTATTATTTTTTGCTAAAAGCTTTTAGTTGAATATAATAACATTAACCTAAAAGACTCTTAATGATAATCAAATTAGAAATTATGGGGAAAATTACCTAGGAAGCCAAATGCTGACTATAATTCATTTTCATAGGTATACAATAAAGCAAGTAAATGCAAATTGCTTCCTCACGCTGACGGGTTTATTAGAGAACGAAGTCGTATTCCCCGGCTTTTATTACATATGCCTGTTGTATGTTTCTTTAACAAGATTTTGCATCCATGGATAACCATGTGTGATACAGTTTTATGTACGCTAGTAAACACAGAAACGAATATGTTGCGTTTTTGAGTTGTTACTTTGCTTTTAATCCAGTTGTTTGGTGTTTGTGATTAACAGATTTTGATCACTTATATGTTTGCGTCAGCCTTTCAATGTTTTGATTCAAATGCTGACCAGGAGAGGTTACTCCTTGAAATATACATACACAGGATAACCAAATTACCAATTTTAATACCCGCTTTGGTATTTTGTATCTTAAATTTTATTTTGCGTCATGTGCTTATTCCATGCTTGGGAATGCAAAGTTTCTCACAAGTTAAAAGCCGTTCTCGTCTTCTTTTCTGTTTTATCTCACTTTCAGTCAAAGTGAATTACACAAATGACACAAATGTTGTCATTAGTTGTCCCGTGTAACTTCATCCCAAATGACCACCATCACCATAATGGATGGTTGTAATAGTATGTTGACAAATGTCATTAATAGAACGACAACATGTGTCAACATAATCAGATGTTGTAGAAATCAAGAGTGGGACAATGTCTTCGTCTTACCGAACCGAGCAAGAAAAGTTTACAAATTTCTCAGAGGTTCATTCGAGACCATCTAAACCGCGTTTTATCAAATAAAGACTAATCGAAAGATGCTGTTGTCAAAATGATAAAAAAAATCATTAAAATGACTGTTATGAGCAAATAAGAACATTACAAGTATTTTTATTTGTATTTTCAACAAAATTGGTGGTGGTTGTGGTTGTTTTAATTTTAATTTTGCGCATAGAAGCCGGGCGTGAGCCTTTTGATTAGCCTCTTTTTATACTATACATTAGCACATCATGTACTTTTTTTGGCCATAATGAAATTTTAAGGACCAAATAATTATACACAGCAGCCCATTCTTGATACTCATAACAGTTTACCTAATATTTTAATCAGTATCATTAACCATGCTGGTCACGGCAGGTGGTTCATAAAAAAAACCAGGACTTAATAATAAATAAAACAGTAAAGTCTCAATAATGCGACGTGTATCTGATTTGATAAAAAAGAAACACAGACGAATGTTAACGCTAGAAAACTACATATTCAAATATTATATTGTAAGAAATTATATCATATACGGTGGTTCAAATATAAACTTTATAAGATAAATTATAATATATTCCTTCACAAAGAAGTTTGCCAAGTATTCTGTAAAGCTATTTATTTTCTGTCAAAATGGGTGCAAGTTCTACAAAAAGCACCAGAGCCGGAAATGAATACTTCAAATTAAATTGATTCAGTAATGTTTTATTTTTGTTCTGTACTAAATCGCTAGCCACGGGGCCTGGTTCCTGGAAGTTTTCTTTAAAAAATTAAAAAACGAGAAAAAATATTTGTTTTGTATTTAGCATTATATTCTAACTTTGAATGTATAAATATGAAAATATGTCTGTAAACATTCTTTAGATGATACTGATATTTCAACTTTATAACCAGATCATTTATATACAAAGACCCTGTTGTTTGAACCAAATACAAAACGATATAACAAAAGTAATTAATTAATAAATATTTATACAGTCTGACAATTTGCTTACGATTTCCCTTCAGGAGAAATGAAGTGCCATTAGCATTCAATGTATGCATATAAAACATAACATTGTATGCTGATGGTAACGACGTTGTGATGATGACTGTTTTTTTTGTAATTAAGATAGATCACAAAAAGTAGTGAGATAGATAAATGCAAGATTTTGTACTTATGGTAATTATAAGCAGGCAATGACCGAATACTATCAATGAAACAGTGTAAGAAGCAAAGAGGTACAATGCGGCATTCGATTGTCAAAAGTCCAACGACAAAACCAGTGAACACGAACAAGAACCGTGAGCTTGAACGGAAATCAACAACGCGACAAGAGTGAACTCGGGTGCTCCGGAAGAGTAAGCGGTTGCTGTTATGATGAAACTAATGAAAGTACATACAATAGTGTCATCTTTAAGATTTATGGTCTAGAAAGCTAACACATCTGAATCAGATTTTAAAAATATATATATTATATTTACTGATTCGAGATATGTCTACATATTATTGAAATTTAGTTTATAGTCTGGCAAAAAACAAAATTACAACAGAGTTTCAAGCAATCACAGATTATATCACGTTGTATAAATGTAAGTTTATATTTGGTGCAAAGCTCAACCAAAAGGGATCGTGAAAGAATAGATCTATCAACATTAGATACCGAAAAAAAAACGCAAGGGGCGATTATATATCCTAAAGTTTAAGAAAAGCCACAGTAAATAAGATTATGAAAAACACCTTAGTAGAATTTATAATTTATTTATTTCTCTTTATTGCAGGGTTAGAATGCGACTGTAATACCTACGAGTGTTTATCAGAAGGAAGAACTACATGTACAGCTAGCCATTCTTGTTACAGTCAGAAAACGAACATTATAGAGACGGGGTGTATAGACAGAAAGACTCCGTTACTGTGTGAAAATAAAAGACCAAATAGAAAAACAATAGCCAAGTTAACGGCAGGGTGGCCTCTATTACATTGCTGTCGTGACAGAAACTTCTGTAACCGTGGTGTTGTTCCTACAGAACCCCCTAATCAAAAAGGTAAGATGGCTGTATTTGTGGCCGGGAGATGTTCGAGCATTGACATATCTTGAACATTGTATTGTGAAACCTGCTGCTGGTGGACAAGAGGTCCCCAGGGGTAATACCAAGCCTGGTCGTCAGACCTGTCTGACACGATTTTACCATAAATTTCTAATATTTTTTGTCATTGAAACTTCCGATTTGTTTAAAACACCAAGTTTCTTTCTTTGCACATGGTCGATATCATCGGTGCTGGATTTGGCTTTCCTGTTCGAACTTTTTGGTTTTGAGAACTTTTCTTTCAACCAAATTAACCGTTTTATACCCGTTTTTGGTATTATATTTTAGTCTATCTTGAATATTCGTCTATCAACAAATGGAAGATGATAGTGCTTATTTTAAAATATTCAAAGACAAAAGCAAGAAAGCAATAATAACGATGAATGCGAACTACAAAGCAAGTGCAACTAGAACAAAATAAAGGCGATACAAGCTCTCAGTCTGGAAAATCACAAAAGCCCACGTGTATTAAACACATAAATCCCAAGGGTCCTGGTGCAAAAATTATGTCATTCTTATAATTAAGTTGCTATAAATTAATCATTTTTATGTATCGCATCCTTTTTATGTTTCGGCCTAACAAGCCTAATCAATTCCAACAATGATTAATTAAGGTGTGTCACTTTTTTGCGAAATTTTCAAAAGGCTAAAAAATTATTTAGAATTGTCTTATGAAAAAAAAAACCTTAACTATGAGGCTTGCTTTTTAAATAGGCACCACTAAAAGACAAAGGCTGAAAAACAAAGTTTTTTAACACATTTCTAATGAACATTGATTATATATTTTTTTCCTTATTACAGACCAAGTAATAGATGAAGAAGAAAAAAACTATATTGAAGAGGAAATTCCAATAGAAACAATCACAGAGAAAACTAACTGTCCACAATCAGTGGCCGATTCCGGAAGTAGTGGGTCAGCCATGATCAATCCCATCTACATAGCAGTTCCGGTTGCAGGGTTATGTGTACTTTTAGCATTGATAATATTTGCTATGTATCTCCTCAGAAGGAGAGGTGATTATTATGAACGATATCCTTACCCACAGACAGTGACTGTGCCGCGGCACCATATACAGTGTAAAGACCCAAAGTGTGTGCCATCGGGCAAACTCAACAGATGTACGGACAGTGAGCGGACTTCATCGGGGAGTGAAACTAAATTATTTTTATAGTAAAATGTGTAAAAATACTTTGTGCACATCATGAACTTGTCTCAACATTTTTTTCTCTCTCTTTTTGGACTTTGTTTTGAAATAAACATTTTAATGTGAAATATCATATGTCTGTGAGTTATTTTCCAAAGCATAAGAATCATATATTCGGCCAGGGTGGAATTATTGATATGAAACGAGGGACTAAATAAGTTAACAAGACCTTTAGACGAATAGTTCCAAGGACAAAATGACCAAACTTTTGAGAGTTCATGGTGTGCTCAGTTCTTGTATTTATAATGTTGGTGCAATGACGAGTAAAAGACTATATTATATTTATTAAGATTGTTTGTTTGTTTCTGTTTATTTGAATGAATGTAAAACTGAATATGATTTGAATGTGATATATGTCATGTATGTGTTGAAATGAATACGTCTGTAGATGTAAAGGGTAATTGTAAGTTTACATGTATGTGAAAGGGAATGTTTTATAAATGTGCAAGGTATAAAGGGTGGATAGAGTGTTTTGAGTCCTCTAAAAGTAATGATTATGTAAAAGTTATATGTGTAGAGGTTAAAAATGTGCTAAGATAGGATATTTGATGTGTTTTGTGCCATAATCATATGTCGTTAAAAACATGATTAAAGATCTTAAAACTAATCACGTTGACAATATCAGTTCCTTCAAATGCTAGAAAAGGGCAGCACGTTTCATACTTAATTGCTAGCTAACACAATGATACTCAGGGTTTTATTTGTCTCAGACACTTAGATTAGGATATCTGAAGTTATAATTCATCATTGTATATACACATTGTGCTTGGTAAAGGTATGTTGTGCCTTTGTATGTGAAAACTAAATATGTCTGGCTAAAAAGGATTCTTGCATCCTATATGTTAAAAAATTACCAAATATAAGTATTGTGTCATTTTTTGTGGTTGAAAATTTAAAATTCTTTGGCTTTCATCTAAGACTTCTTTTTCATGTAATATATTTGTCATACTTTGAATTTGCAGCCAACTTGAATACTCTAGGTTCTTTAAGTCCTAATTTACAATTGATCAGAGCATATATTTTGTCTTACTGAAATTATTGTTTAGAATTCTGAATTTTTAGTCGAATTTTCGGCACCTGTAATAACGTTCAGATAGGACTGCTTCAAAGATGTTTTGTGCCAATAAGATGACATTTTTTTTCCTTTATAGGCATTTAGATGAGCAACAAATCAAAACAAGTAAATTTTATCATTTATTCATATGGTTTCATTTTTAAGACTTTTCATTTTAACACATTTACCAACACTTATTATTGTTCTGAAGGATAAAATGAAAATGGCATTTTTCTAAAAGTTTATTTTTAAACTTTATGCATGTTGTTTGATCTCAGATATCTTCATTGATATATTGTATACATCTATTGACTATCTTGTTTATTTAGAAATAGACTGCAATAATTTTTAGATTTATTGGAGCATAAGGGCAATTCTTTCATGGTGAACATTAACAGATTTTAAACGTGGACCTGACAAATTTCCTCAATGGTTCCAAAAAAGCCAAAAGTTTAACAGTTATTTTTTTATAAATAAATCTATCCAAAAAAAAAATTGCAAATTTTTAATTTTTATCAATTTTTCAAAAATTATCAGAAAAGTAATGTCACTTTTCTTTCATGCAAAAGCAAATAATAATTTTCTAAAATTCATTTAGAATATATAAAACAGTTAAAAAACCGATTTCCAAATATGATGATACACATTATCATTGTTAGCTAACATTACATTGGAATAATCACACTGGTGGTAGAAGGGACATGTTTTTATCAATTCAATAAACTAATAAGATACACTAAACCTTTGTTTTGTTGTTTCTGTAATTCAACTTTCAAATGTGGAAAAAATAGTGATGTGTTGATGAATTATTTCTCATAGATATCTCACCAGTGAAAGGTTCAGCACTCTATTGATGGACAACACTGGGTTATTAAGTCACCAAGTCCTGCTGACAAAAGTTGGAAGTTGAAAATACTAGATGTGAAAGAAAATCCAACCATGAGGAATAAAGATATCAGGTCCATTCAGCATGCAGGACCCAGCAGTATTAATTTAAAAACAATCAGAAGACTTTGGAAATTAAGGGAACTTTCAAGCAAACAAAAACAATATACTTTAAGTGCAATTTCTTCCTTCTAGGTTCAAGCAAAAATATAAAACAGTAGATTGACCTAATGAAACAACAGTACAAAGATAAGCAAGCCTAGCACATTAAAATAATGTCAACGCAATTCAACGATTCAAGAAATCACCGATTGGCACATAATAACTGGTGGATTTTGAAAGTAAAGGTTAAAATAAGCAAAGGAGTACATTAGGGCATTCATATATCGTAAGTCCGAAAACAAGAAGACATGAAATACAGGACGGACAAAAAGGGGGGAATGATGCCAAAGACAAGAAAGAAGCAGAGGTACCAATGGGGTATCCGAATATCAAAAGTCCGAAAGGGCAGAGACAAAACCAGCAAACACCAACAAGAACGGGACAAAAACAGACAACATGTAAAACATGGAAACACAAAACAACTGAATATCAATCAACAACGCGAACTCTAGTCGAAACCAGAGTGAACTCAGGTGCTCCGGAAGAGTAAGCAGTTCCTGCTTGCTATAGCACACCCGTCGTGTTGCCAATAATCCATTCAGCGTGTCAAATCCGGCAAAGGAAGACAAAACAACACCCTATGACAAACCAACATCTGCACTCATCTGAGAGATCGAAATCCCATATTTGTCTATAAGTGCATGATGTCTTCCGTAAAATTTCTTGAGTGAAGACAGCAACCGAGGAGCAACATAACCCTGTGTGAGCAATTTTTGCGTCAGACGTGTCGCTCTGCTAAGGAAATCGATGAAAGTCCCGCACGCTCTGGAGTAACGAATCAATTGAGATACGTAAACATAGTAGAAACGAGAGTTTTCTGTAAATATAATCATTTTCATAGAAAAAAAAACGTCTAGTAGTATCAGGTGTTTTTTTTGGTTCATCAATTAATTTCACAAGGATTTCGTACAATTAATATATGTACATGTGGTACATGTCAAATTTTACTGTAAATGAAATACTTTATAAGCATAATTTCATATCAAAATACATCAACGTACGTAGCATTATATTTTAATTAAACTGGAACAAAAATAAAATCTCCCAAAAGTCGTGATATTAATTTAGGACCAAATATGTACCATACAAAACAAATGTATCTGTCTGTCTATGTGTACCAAGGAACTTGAGCCTAGCCGGTATCGGTGGGTATTGTTAGGAATTGGGGACTTAACAAAGAATTTTTGTTCACAGATCGGAGTCCCAATCAATGTGGACTGATCCAAAAATTAGATAAAATTAGTTTGCATTATTGATCCCGATCTGCATTGTTCATTCTTTGACATAACTTGATTGCAGATCTTTTTTAATTATTGAAAAAAAGTCTTTCTCACGCAAATTATGTCTTGACAATAGAAGAACTTGGGGGATGAAAAAGAGGTTTAATTATATTTTGTTTTGAGTGACAAGACTTAAGACTCCATCGTGTGTAATTGGACACTCTTATCATCAGATGCTCTTCTTGGTAAAATTTCCCTAATTATCCACTAATTTTCGTTTTTAAACCGCTGAAAAGGACAACCGGAGAAAATTGCTTTAAACATTATCATAAATTATCTTCAAAGGTATAATGCAGCCAAAGGTAATTACACAGTTAAAAATTAAAATTGACATAATTTCTGACTCGTTTTCGTTCATTGTACAATTATATCCTCAAGTGTCTTTAGAGGTAACAAAAAGTTATTGAAACTCCTGTCAAGTCGAATCTCCATCCATGACAGGGGATGAATTTGTCTCGATTATTTACTAAATGCACCAAATAACCTCGTTTGAGAACCGCCCATAACATCAGTACAGTTTCCCAAAATAACGTTCACCAAAAAAAAACCCGAAAAATTTTCCAAAATTCCATATTGTAAAGATTTCCATTTTTATGGAAAAAAATCCTTCGCACACCAACCTTTGTTCGGTAGATATAGAATTAAAACAACAAAACAAAAAATAAATAAATCATTTAGCTACAAAAACTTTCAACAGATATTCGGGTAGAAAAACTAGAGGCTCCCAGGAGCCTGAATCGCTCACCTGATATCTTATGCCAAAGTTTGAATAAATTTCACAAACTTTCAAGTATACAAAGTTGCAAAACAATCCTTTCAGTGGTTTCAGAGAAGATTTTTGGAAATCAGTTTAAATTAATAGAAAAAACAGTTAAAGGGCAATAACTACTGTAAGGACCTTTTGATGCTGAACAAAAAAAATTGCTTTCGATTTTCTTTATCTCTTATACTTTTCGAGTTATAAGCCAAAAACAATGGTTTGACCCCCCTGTTCTATTTTTAGCAACGGCGGTCATGTTGGTTGGTCGACATGTATATAATTCACAAACTTGGTAGAGGACATCCTAAAGATCATGTATACCAAGTATCAATGCAATCCCTTCAGTAGTTTTAGAGAAGAAGATTTTTGAAAATCAGTGTAAATTAATGGAAAAAACAGTTAAAGGGGAATAACTCTTAAACGGCTGATCTGACAATTTTGACCCTGAATCATATTTGTAGATCTCCATGAGCTCAACAATTCGGCAATGCTAACTTTTCCTCTAGCTCTAACGGTTTTCAAGATATTGTCCAAAAACTGCAAAAATGGTCAAATTTGATGATTAAAGGGCAATAACTCCTATAAGGAGTTGTTTCACAACTTCGACTCAATGGAGAGATTCGTAGAGCCTTTGATGCTGAACAAGGAAGGTTGCTTCGGATTTTTTCTATCTCTTATACTTTTTGAGTTATAAGCCAAAAACAATGGTCTGACCCCCCTGTTCTATTTTTAGCAACGGCGGCCATCTTGGTTGGTCGACATGCATATCCAACTATATCGGTCATAATCAAGTTACATAACTCTGCTCAAACACGAAATACTGGTTGCCGAATTACCTTGAACTGGTTACAGCTATCGCTTGCTCTCGTGATCCAAATCTTTCTATTATTTTACAAAATTAATTGATTTAAATCTTAATCGTAATTTTTTTTGTATTATCTTATCTAAATATATACATCTTTCTATTTACTTAGATAAATATACATGTATATTATTTTAAAGTATAAAATTTAGTAAAAAATCGCTTATTTAGGGGGTGTCTTATTGTATATATAGACACCTAAAGATGTAGTCTAATTTTTATAATTTGCAGTATACAGGAAAAATTTCACCTTGCACACTGCTGTGAATTTATTGGGTTCACGGTGGCTAGACTAGTTGAAGTAATTCCCGCTGTGAGACGCGCGACAGACAGGATGTTAATTGAATGACATGTATATTGTAATACCTGAACCGGTGGAGATCTAATTAACAAGGTCGATCACCTGTATAACAAATTAATTCTACTTTTACACTCTTACATTAACTTTAAAATGATTAATAAAAACGGAAAACCTGTAGAATAAAAATTACAGAAAAAAAAAGATTGAAAAGAGAAATAGCGTTGTTTGTTTAACATTACAACTAATAGAAAATAGATAGAAAATATGTACTAGTAATTAATTTTAGCATAAGTTGTAAATTATCATTCTACTATATAATCATTGTATAGGTTTTTATCCACAATTCTTAGATTTAAGCTATTATTAACTGGTTTCAATTCAATAGTTATATTTCAAAATTTGAATTTTACCGCCAAAACAAAGTTTCATTCGACCTCACAATCGTTAAAATAGACAAAATTCTATCATTTTCAAATCGATTTGGAAGTGATTTCTCAATTTCAATATCTCATATAGTTTATATAATCTTAAAGTTTCATGTTTCAAGATATTCACATGGGAAGCACATTTTCACCATAGTTAAAAATAAAAAAGTTATTTGCGATCAAAATAGGGTAGTTTTAAAAAAAGATGACATTTTCACACAGTAGCCATGTAAATTTTGTCAGTATTATTAACATTTTTTCAAATCAAATTGGAAGTGATTTCCCAAATTCAATATCTATCAAAAATGGTATCAAAATGTTGGTAATTTATTATACTTTTACAACATAGCAGCACATTTTTATGAACACGATTTAATTTATCACAAATCATAAATATCTATGACACGCCCGTGCATTTCTATATAAATCTTCATGGCCATATAACTCTCGCTGAACAGGTGACCCAAGTCACGTGATGTCCGATATAGTTGGATATGTATATAATTCACATACTTGGCAGAGGACATCCTAAAAATCATGTATATTAAGTATCAATGCAATCCCTTCAGTGGTTTCAGAGAAGAAGATCTTGGAAGAAAAGTTAACGGACGGACGACGGACGACGGACGGACGACGGACGGACGACGGACGCTTAACGATGACAATAGCTCACATGACCCATCGGGTCAGGTGAGCTAAAAAACCAAAATGCTGGTGAATCGTTGGGCTTTATAAATCTACATCATGTACACTGTACAAATAAAAGAGCATTTAAAACAAATTGAGGCTTGGCGTTAGCACTTTGCAGTTTGGTGGTATGGTAATTTATAGCATTAGAGTTTGCTTTACGCAAAGCTTTATGACAAATGTTCTGACATCAACTTTCACATCGTCAACTTTCTTGTAGCTACATCCCATCCACTCCATCTTTGGCTTTGGAGCACAACTGATTCGTTATTCCAGTACGTTTGGAAATATTGTGATTTTCATGATAGAGCGTAACGTCCGACAAGTAAGCACTCATGAAAATTTACTGAAGACATCATGTGCATGTATACAAATAGGGGGTATCGGGTGAGCATAGATGTTATTTTGACATTGTCGTTTTTTGCCGGATTTCTCCACAGCAAGCAGAAATTTAGAACTTAGATGCATGATAAGGGAGATAATCAATTTTTAGAAATTCCATAAAAAAATATAGACATTACATTGTAAACGAAATAAAAATGACAAATAATGTTAAAGGTCCTGGCTTAAAAAAATATAAATTTGACGCGTTTGGTAAATGCCCGGGGTCAATGCAAGAAACATCAGACACGTTTACACCAATTTTTTATTGCAGTATAAAAACACAGTCTCTATTTTATAAAAAAAACCATTCTATGGACATTAGGATATAAACGTTAATTGCTCCCGTGGATATAGTTTTGGTAGACATGTATAAACAATACAGCCGAACATTAATAGAATTATCACTGACAGAACTAATGGAATGAAAGTGAAAATCCAACTCGGCTGATTCTTCTTCAATATCAAATGATGAGTGGAATCGTCTTCCTCTTTTATTAGTTTCAAAATAGTATCATAACCCGCATCTTCCAAATACAATTGAACTTCAGACTTAAAATGGCGAATTTCTCCACGAAAACGAACAGAAATCATATCAATATCTAAATCTTGAAACGGAATTGATTTCAAGATCGATAACTCTCCTTCACCGCCAACATCGAGTGCTAAAAGGTCTATTGAAGTCTGTTTTAGAGCCAACATGATTGACAGCAGAGGCAGACAGTACATTGGTTTCTGTGTGTTGTCACTGAAGGAGGTCTGCAAATAATATTGTATAATGGTTAGTCTTTCAAGTATGATTAAGTGACTTTAAAAGTTGAGTAAGTTATTTCTATCCCTATAATAAATGCTAAATAATACGCTTAACTTAGAAAGAAGCAAAGGGGTAATCAAAACATCATAATTCCGAAAAGACAAAGACAAAATTGGTAGACAAAAAAAATATCAAACAAAACAAACAACACAACAACAACAACAAAAACACACACATAACAACTTAACCGCATTTAGCAACGTGAAGTCGAAACGAGAGTGAACTCGGGTGCTCCGGAAGAGTAAGCAGTTCCTGCTTGCTATAGCATACGTTGTCAAAAATCGATATAGTGCTGGTCAAATACGGAAAAGACTTCATGTCAAGCAACATCCGAGAAACAGGAACCCCGTACCTGTCTACATACACATCATGATGGTGTCTTCCGTAAAACTTAGTTTTGAATAATTTGGCAACCTTACATAAAGAGGAACATTTTAAAATTATATGACTATCACAAGCCAGTATCGGCCCAGATACCCTAGTCTGATCTATCTCCTGTTTTCACAAATTTAATAAGCCCATGCAAAAAGACGAACTCGAAATCAGCTTACAACACTAAAACATAGTGACAACAAAGTGCGTATGCGTCGGACGCATGTTTCTTATATCAACAACTCATCAGAAACGATCAAGCCAAAACATGGGTGGCGAAATAAATAACGATAGCGGCTGTGAAACATAAAAACCCCCATCATGTGTGTACCGGAGCTGTAGATGTATAAACAGTAAATTTAAAGATGAGTTATTGATAGTTTTCTATTGACGGAAATGATAGTCCCAAACTGTTTGTGCATAGCACAAAAATAATGAAGTATCGAAGAACTTAATGATAAGCAAGCATTTGTCGCGCATATTAAGTTTCCAAGACTTATAACAAAAAGGTTGAGCTGTTCAAAAAGAGCAAAACATGGAAAAGGATGCAAAATTTTGATTACAAGATCGACTTTAAATAACGTTCTTATGAATATTGCTACTTACTCGTTCTATGATATCTGAAGTACTGAGACAACCATTCATTGTGAAGGCTTTCCTATTTTTCTCAGACAGGTTCTGATATTTTCCCTCATCCGTTGTTATAACCAAGCCGTTCCATTTTCTGTACCTTTCAAAGAATAACGATGTAGAATCAACCTCTCCGTCTGTTTTACAGCACTCGACGTAAAACCCATCTTCCTGAAAAAGAAAGATCATTACAATCTTGACTAAAATGACAAAAGAGGACCATTTCACAGAACATGCTTTATCAGTAGATATCATGGTTGCTGAGTTCCTTCGTATGGAGTACATGTATTTGATGTTTATTCAAAATGAAAAAATAAAGCACTGATGATAGTGAAAAATGGTAGAAATTACCCATAAAAACGGCCGTTTGTATACTTCTTAAACACTTCATCTTAAGATCTTAAAATCCGGTAAAGGAGAATAAAACAAAACCCTTTTACGAACCAACATCTGCACTTATCTGAGAGATAGAAATCCCATATTTGTCTATGAGTGATTGATGTCTTCAATAAAATTTCTTGAGTAAAGACAGCAACTGAGGAGCAACATAACCCAGGAACGAGACAGCTACTGAAAAGCAACATAACCCAGGAATCAGATTTTTACTTCTATTGATTTTTCTATTTATCAAACGCATTTTCTCTTCCACGAGGACGATTGGAGTAATTTTATCCTTTTAGCATTAAGGCTGAAGCCTGTTACAAAATTTTATATTAATCCGTAACGAGAATAAGATTTTTTTTTATTTAACGCGCCTATCAAAAATAGCAGTAAAATTATAAAATTGGTACCCGTTTTTTCTAGGAAAGATTTAGACACTAAAGAGAACAAAACAACACGGCAAAGATAGGTAATGCAAATTATCTTAAAAAGAGGTAAAGCAAGTTCTGGTTATTGTACGATACAGCTTTCTTGAGAGAGCAAACAAAATTATGTTTGAATACAAGTTTAAACTGCAAGACATGCCTTACAACGAAATTCTAGTGTCCGAAAACTAAACAGAATACCTTGAATCTAAGGTTATTGTCTACTATCGCCGACTGCCCACCAGAGTAGTCAAACGACTTGACATTTCTCAAATTGTAGCCTTGTAATGATGGCCGTTTGATGAGATTGTTCCTGATTGTCTCTATCAGCTCTTTATTGCTCTGGTCAGCTCCAATGTTGATAAAATGGTTCATCTTGTCCCGGAGTTGAAGGCTGGAGTCGGCATGTTGCTCCAGTGTCAGGGCAGTTAAGTATTTCTCTTCGATCGTCACTCGTCTGGAGTAAGGAAAGAATGGTGCTAAGGACCGGAAGCAGAGTTTGGCCTCACCGGAAGAACTGTCCCGCAGAAGGAGGTAGAGAATCAATGAAGATACTGCTGCTGAAACTAGAATTACCAGTGGGCTACAGTTACCTCCTTTCATCGTTTCATTTTATTCACCATTGCCTGAAAATTGAGTTTAAGATATGAGAAAAAAACCAAAACCAATAAATTGATACACAAGTTCGATTACCTCTTTGATACAAAAGACCATTATTCAGCTATTGTATCCATTAGGAAAAAGCTGACATTATACATATTCATGACAACCAGGATATATCAATGATATTATTATCAGGATAATTTTAAAATAACTTTGTATTACTTAGTATACAGATATGTGTATGCATTGTATTGTCTGATCACGGTCATATCATTTATATACAAGATGAGACTCAATAATATATTCTGATAAACTTAAATTAATTACAATGCAAACATGCTTGGTAGTAGCATAACAATAATATGGATTAACAAACTGACCTTTTTGCAGTAGATTTTAATGGCATCTTCCATATCTGATCAATCTTTATCATACACATGTTATTGATTTGCCGACAGTTTGGCTTGGTATTGATCTGGTTGTCAGTTTTCCATTATTATCTAATATTAATTCAAGGAGCTTCTCGTCGTCTTCCTGTGCTGATCTTCAACAAAGTCGTACGCCCAGACAGTAAGCACATAAAAAAGAAGAACAACGAATGATATGTTTTTACATTTCGACAGATCCTTAGGAACATTCGGAAACAAATTCTTCAAGATAATTTATGCTTTTATAAAATGAAATGAAACAGAATCGCCAATAAACAAACAGACTTCTAGAAAAATATGAATGGCAGATTTTGTTTCTGTAAATCAAATTAATATATTGTTTAAATATGGTAATTCTTATGGGTAAGATTCGTTGGTGTGGTACGGGGCTAACGCGTCTTCACCAATGTTCGTGGTTCGATACTTGTCTGAGGTGAAAAAAATCATGAACCAATTTTCCGACACACTCTTTCGACACCATTTTGCGAGATTATGTGGTTTGTTTTGTTGTGATGATTTTTTCAAGGTCTGCCGGTTTTGTCTTTGTCTTTACGGTTTTATGATACTGATTACCCCTTTGGTACACCTTTGCTTCTTTAAGAAGCTTCGAAATCATAAAACATTTAATAAAAGACCGGACAATGAACATTTTTAGTAAGGTTTTTGAATGTACAGTAGTTTTACAAGCGTATATAAGTAAATTGTACATTGTTTTGGAAGTGAATCATTCAGTATGAATTATTAGAACGCAGGATCAGGATGGCTTGATTTTTTTTTTTGGGGGGGGGCAAAATCCCATATCCTCCTAAATTTTTCAGCAAATGTCCAGCAGTATCCCATGGAGAAAATGTGTGAATATCCCTTATTCCAATATACCCTAAACAGGCCTCACGCCTTAACTATCAACCCACTGTGTAATACAAGTTGATTGGAACACTCAAGGGTGAAGGCGACGGAAATAAACCGGTGCATACCATAATAAAAAGGTCATACTGCCCAACATTTAGTAACTTCAGGACATGTATGCAATAATATACAGATTCATTTTTCAATCTAAGATACCTCGATTACCAAAAAACAAGAGTTAACACTAAAGTATGTCTCGCCTGCCGGCACAATCAGAAACAATTATTCTTTTTTACTTCCACTATATTTTTTGAATTTACATGGATTTTCAGTTTCTGAGATCAAAAGATGTTTATAGAACCTAAACCTTGCAAATATATGCAATAAAAATAATCAAAGTCACTCAACAGGAAAATCAAGGTCAAGGTCAAAAGATGAGGATGTAACTGTGCTAAGCTACTACTGCATGGGACATATGCATACCAAGATTCATCAACCTAGGACTTATAGTTCTTGAGATATGGAGGTGCTCGCAAAACTTTTCCATTGCTATTATATGTATTGAAAATTATCAAAGTCACTCAACCAAAAAATCAAGGTCAAGGTCAAAAGATGGGGATGCAACTGTGCTGAGCTACTACTGGGGCATACCCATACCAAGTTTCATCAACCTAGGACTTATAGTTCTTGAGATATGGAGTTGCTCGCAAAACTTTTCCATTGCTTTTATATGTATTGAAAATTGTCAAAGTCACTCAACCAAAAAATCATGGTCAAGGTCAAAAGATGGGGATGCAACTGTGCTAAGCTGCTACTGGGGCATACCCATACCAAGTTTCATTAAACCTAGGACTTATAGTTCTTGAGATATGGAGGTGCTCATAAAACTTTTCCAAAAAGTTAACGCCGCCGTCGCCGTTAAAGTAACCGCTGGTGGTACAGACAGCTTTCATTGTTCGTGCTGAAGCTATCACACCTAATATTGTCATTAATTACTGATTGCGCTGGGAAACCTCAGCATCCCTACTCAACAGGAAGAAGTAGCACGTTCTATGCCTTCTCTCCCCATTCGAACATTAGTTCAGTATATAATTCAGTAATATTCCCAGCGCAATCAGTAATTAATGACAATATAAGGTGTGATAAGTCTTTATAAGTAAGTTAATTTAACTGCAACAAGTATGCTGGCCTGCTTAGACCACCATATGATGTCTGGTCTCACCGTTGTAACCACTATATCATGAAAGGCTTACATATAAAGACTTATTGCTCATGAGCCTTGAAAGGAACAAATGTATTACTTTCATATCAACCACATACAGGTATTTCTTTCTTTTGTGGATGTTTTTCAACAAACAATGTGTATTAAAATGGGCATTTATTGTGCACCATTGCTTGCAGATTTGTTCCTTCATTTTTACAAGAAGTAGATTATTGTAATCAATTTTAAATAAAAAGGACTGCATACTTCGGTACTCTTTTACCCTCATGATCATTTCTTTAAGCAAGAAAATGTGTCAAACAGACACAGTGCCCTACCTTCATATTTATCAAACAGCTAGGTAATCAATAAATTACGAATCCCACCTCGTTACCCATTATTGTCACTAAACAGGAATTGATTTTTAACTTTTCACAATTTTAGGTGCTCATTCATGCAGAAAAAGAAGGTCACAGCCAACATCTAAATCATGTATCTTGCCAAGCATCCCTAGATGCACCGACCATACCTATTTGGTCAATGTGGTACTTGCCTGTTAGCAGGAATGGACTTAACCATTCTTCTGTAAGTGTCATTCATGCAGAAAATATTAGTCAAAGCCAGCATCTGATGCATGCATTGTTCTTAGCATCACTTAGAAGGTGCACCTACCATACCAATATAGTTGATGTGGCACTTGTCAGTTAGCGCGAATGGACTTTAACCATTCTTCTGTAAATGATCATTTATGCAGAAAATATAGGTCACATAAAGCATCTGAAGCAAGCAAGTAAATATGCAATTCTATTGATATAAAGACCAACAAGAAAATGTGTCAAACAGACACAGTGACCCGCCTTTATAAACGGCTAAGTTATCTGTCAATTACAAATCTATTTTTGTTACCCATTATTGTCACAAAGTGGGAATTGACTTGAACTTTTCAAAATTTTAAGTGCTCACTCATGTAGAAAAAGAAGGTCACAGCCAGCATTTGAACCATATGTCTTGCTAATCATCCCTAGATGCACCTACCATATCACTTTGGTTAAAGTAGAACTTGCCTTTTAGCAGGAATGAACCTTAAACATTCTTCTGTAAGTGGTCATCCGTGTGAAAAATATAGATCACAATCAGCATCTGAAGCTTGCATTGTGCTAAGCATCACGAGGTGCACCTACCATACCAATATGGTTCATGTGGCACTTGTCAGTAAGCAGGAAACGACTTTAACCATTCTTCTGTAAAAAGTCATTCATGCGGAAAATGTTCGTCATAGCCAGCATCCGAAGCATGCATTGTGTTTAGCATCACTAGGTGTACCTACGTACCATACCAATATAGTTGATGTGTGCACATGTCAGTTAGCGGGATTGGACTTTAACCCTTTTTCCTGTAAGTGGTAATCCGAGTGGAAAACATAGGTCACATCGAGCATCTGAAGCATGCATTGTGCTTAGCATTAATTGTTGCACCTACAATACCAATATGATTGATGTGGCACTTGTCAGTAAGTTGTAATTTGGAAAATGAGGATTTGGGACAGATGAATGGACCCGAACACTTTATGCCCCTCTACTTTAGTAGTTACTGACTATAGGGGGTCATCTGACAACTTCGACCCTATGAAGACTTTTGTAGAGCTAAATGAGCTGAACATTTATGCAAGCAACAGCTTTTCCCTATCTGCAATAGTTTTCATTCTATAGGCCAAAAACACTATTTTTTGCCTTTAAGGGGCTGTGACCCCTATCAGGGGTCATCTGACAACTTCGACCCTATGGAGACTTTTGAAGAGCTAAATGAGCTGATCATTTAAGCAAGCAACAACTTTTCCCTAATAAGCCAAAAACATGAAAAAACGCTTTTTTGCACCTTTAAGGGGCTGTAACCGCTATAAGGGATCATATGACAACTTTGGCCAAATGGAGACTTTTGTAGAACTTTTAATGCTGAACAGTAAGGTTGCATCAGATTTCATATATCTCATATACTTTTTGACTTACAAGCCAAAAACAGTAGTCTGACCCCCTGGTCTATTTTTAGCCATGGCCGCCATGTTTTTTGACAGATCAAAAAATCGAAACACAACTTTTGTTCAAAACATCCTAAGGATCAATCATACTAAGTTTCATTAAATTCTGTTCAGTTGTTTCAGAGGAGAAGATTTTTGAAAAATTGTTAACAGAGGACAGACCACAGATGACAGACGACAGTGACGAACACCAAGTGATTGCAATAGCTCACATCAAGTGAGCTAAAAAGCAATTATTGAATACAATAAAACACCCACTTTATTTGTTATGTGTTATTCCAGCTAAGGACTGAATAGAGTTATCTATCTTTGACCCAACATATTGATACATTTTTTATAACAAAATACTAAAGTTTGCTAAACCTATTAGATATTAATTTTGATTGCAATTCTACATATTGTTTACTCCAGTAATAATAACTTTACATATATCTAAATCGTTGCTTGTAAGAAGAAATAAAAACTGTTTTTCCTTAGATAACTCTGAAAAAGAAGGTAATATTTCAGAAATAATACAAAAAAGATCTTTAGTTGACTTTGTAATCTTGTACAATACATAAATAAAGAAGGAATGTGTCCATGGGACAAGGATGCCCCCGCTAGGCTCAAAACAGGAAGCAGATGTCTGACAGAACTGAAAGTTGCCTAGGACATACAGTTTGTCACACTGAACCATCCTACCAAGTTTCAAATCATTTTCATTTACGGTTCCTGAGAAAACCTTGACAGAAATTTTTATTGTCATGTTCATGTATTTTCACTTTGGCCTAAGTCCTTAACAGGAACTAAATGTCCAACAGGTCTCAAAATCGTTAAGGACGCCAATTTGTCATACTGAACCATCCTACCAAGTTTCAAATCATTCTCATGTATATATGGTTCCTGAGCAAAGCTAGACGGAAATTTTCATTGTCATGTTAACATTTTTTCACATTGGCCTAAGTCCCAAACGGGAAGTAAATGTCGAACAGGTCTCAAATTCGCTTAGGACGTACAGTTTGTAATACTAAACCATCCTACCAAGTTTCAAATCATTCTGATGTATGGTATTTGACAAAAGCTTGATGGAAATTTGTACAAACAGACAGATGGACAGATGTATGGACGGACATGAGTAAAACTTAATGCCCCCTTGACGACATGTGATTTGGGATGGATTGATGGACGAACGGAGGTAAGGACAGACGGAACCGGACAGTGTATGCCCCTCTACTTTTTGTAGGCAGGGCATAAAAAATTCTTTTACTCATTACAAGTAGCTCTCGATTAAGTTACTTCCTTCTTTAGTTCTACTCATATATCCCTAGAAGCTTGAATCTGATTCTTATTTGGATTTATATCTCAAAGTTGTCACTCAATGAAGATTTATGTAGCAACCCTCTTGTAGATTCAGCAACAGCTAATAGATTCTGACAGGAAACTACTATTACAAGACAATTTTGCTCCTAGGCCAACATGGCCAAGAATTTTTTGGGGGGGAGATGTTATGTGCATAAAGAAAGATTTGAAATTGGTCTCTAGAAGTTGGTTTGTCATAATTTTTGGAGAAATAGTCTTTCCTCATTACAGTTTTGACCGGTCTTGAAAATCAATGGGAAGATGATACCAGCAAGAAGTGATTAAAGTAGTCTGCATGCCTTTATTTGTGTAACACCCTGTGTATTCTTATAGCATTTAATGCTTGTTCCTGACACCCTGTATTCTAATGCTTTTTCATGACACCCTGTATTTTTATGCTTTTTCATGACACCCTGTATTTTTATGCTTTTTTCCTGACACCCTGTATTCTGATGCTTTTTCCTGACACCCAGTATTCTAATGCTTTTTCCTGACACCTTGTATTGTAACCCATCCACAACACTGTATTTCTAGCTCATACATTTATAGTTTTACTATGTTCTAGGCTAGGTTTAAGGGAGTTAAAGAGACATCAACGTACCAGGTATGGCATTTATGGACCAAAAGAAAGGTAAAACATTTACTGTCTGATCAATGATCAGGTATAGATATATTATATATTTTAACACTATGGTCTAAGCTACAGCTAGCTAGCTGTATACAGTTTTTATCTTGTTCTGTTGTGGGTTTAAATCTGATTTTCTTCACTGTCTGATGGTGGGCACATCTAAGGAAAGGTTAAGGAATTAAATGAGAGATCATAACCTACAGATAATTTTTGCTGGTTAAATTGGGGGGGGGGGGTTAGCTTTTAAGCTGGCAACTATTTTCATGTTCCTTAAATTACCTTAGTTTAGCATAAATACTAGTACGGTAGATATTCCATCAAAGACAACTTGTAACCTTTGATTTAAAGAGAAATCTCTTAACAGAAATCTTAGCATTACCAAATCACCCCAACAAATCAATAAACTGTTAACACAGAGATCCCAGCTGGACACTTTATAAAATGAAGTTAGAAATGCAAATATTTAAAGTGACTACCTCAAAAAATATATCTGTATTGATGCAAATACAACTGCATACCAAATTTCAATGGTTTCCCATTACTTAATCACATAAAACAGATTAAGAAAACATTAACATTTAGCTAAATCAGTATAAAATCTCAAAGTCACTAGACCATGAGTGCAGGAGCATACAAATACAATGTCCTTGAAATTTATCTGTACTAATGCTAATGCTACTGCATCCCAAATATCAATCATGTACCATAAAACAGAAGTAAGAAAAAAGGTTAACATTGGCCAATTAGTATAAAATTGCAAAGTCAGTAGACCATGACTGCAGGAGCATACATATAAATAAATGCCCTTAAGATTGATCTGTATTGATGCTGATGCAACTGCATACCAAACAAGGGGTTGCACTAAGTCGTGCTAAGCATACCCCCACTCGGCCATTCAGAAAACAGGAAGTAGATGACCGACTGACCTGGAAAGAGGAGGCACGATACAACTTATCATGCTAAAGCTGTATACCAAATTTGAAATCAATCCCTTCTCTAGAAGCCGAGAAATCTGTTACGACAAATTGTCTATTTTTGACCCATAAAAAGTCTAAGTCAGCTCAGAAAACAGGAAGTAGATGATGGACTGACCTGGAAAGGGGAGGCACGGTATAACTAATCATGCTGAAGCTGTGTACCAAATTTGAAACCAATCCATCCAGTAGAAGCCATGAAATCTGTTACGAAAAATTTCACTTTTCAAATTTTTTACCCTAAAAAGTCTCAGTCGGCTTGAAAAACAGGAAGTAGATGATGGACTGACCTGGAAAGGGGAGGCATGGTATAACTCATCATGCTGAAGCTGTGTACCAAATTTGAACCAATCTATCCAATAGAAGCCGAGAAATCTGTTACGAAAAATTTCACATTTCAATTTTTTTCCCCTAAAAAAGTCAAAGTCGGCTTGGAAAACAGCAAGTAGATGATGGACTGACCTGGAAAGGGTAGGCATAGTATAACTCATCATGTTGAAGCTGTGTACCAAATTTGAAACCAATCCATCCAGTAGAAGCAGAGAAATTGAACCAGACGGACGGACAAGGTGATTGCAATATAGCCCCCTCTCTTATGAGTGGGGGTATAATATCAATGGTGTACCGTAATTGCTTCATGCTAAACAGACTTAAGAAAAAAGGTTATCAGCAATTTGTGGCATTTTCCTTTGAAGTTTGCTGGTTGAGGAAAACTTGTATCATATATTGGCTGTTATACAAAAAATAACAGGTCACTTTTAAGGAGGCTTGTGACGTTGCTATGCATTAACGTTGAGCGTATATGTTCTTTCGCGCCAATTTATGAATGAAAATATTGACAAATCAATATAAAATCGCAAAGTCAGTAGACCACGACTGCAGGAGCATACAGATATAATGCTTTTAAAACTGATCTGTACTGATGCTTATGAAACTGCATACCAAATATCAATGGCGTTTCATAACTTGTTCACCTAAAACAGACTTTAGCAAAAACTTTAACAATTGTGGACGCCGCTGTCGCTGCTGCCGCCGCTGTCTCTGCTGCCGCCGCCGTCTGAATCACTAAACACAAGTTTCGCCTTCTGCGACATTCGTTGCAGGCGAATGTCGCAGGCGAGACAAAAACTAAAAGTGCACGTAAGTGGGATAAGTATATTAACTGTGTATTAAAAGGCTAAAGCAATACAATGTATCATATCTTTAAAAACCTAACAAAAAAGGATACTGTTTATCTAAAGAAGAAATCTGTGCCCACTGGTTATCTCCCTTCGGATGCCAGGTGTACAGTAAAATTTTACCACTTTCTAATCCAACTGCTAACATGTATCTATAAAATGAAAAAAAAAACTTTTAAAAACTTATCTAAACTAGATGGAGTCTTCCCCAGAAGGCATATGTTGCTTGTATATCTATTCTATGTTTGTTGGTAAACAGGACATGCAGGAAGCAGATGAGTTATGGGTATAAAATCACTTTACACCATAAAGTACTATAAGATGCACCTGCATGCAGTGTATAAAGAGCCTGCTGCATGTCGTTTCCCCCAAAATGAAGGAAATTTGTAAACAAGTCCTTTATATATAAAATCTTGAGTAGTCATCAAAGAGGAAGTAGTTAATTTTCGGGCAAATATGTTTTACATCTTATAATACTATAGGATGAAGCTGTATGCAAAGTTTCAAGAGCCTAATGCATGTAGTTACCAAGAAAAATGGAAGGGGTTTTTTTTTGTGACACTACAGGATAAAGGATGCAAGACAACAGAAAGTGTCAAAGTGACATCTATATGTCACTCCTGCAACACATTGCAGGCAACATAATAATAAAATAGATATGAAGTTAATATGCATGAAACAATATAACATGATGTTTGAAAACATGTCCAAGCAAACACACAACACTTTCGTTATTTCTTAAATATTTAACGTATTAAACTATTAAAGCAAATACCACATACCTATCTGCCATAACCTGTACAGGTGTAGAGTGTATTGCTGTAGCTGAGTCTCCCACATCCAACACAGAAACAGGCTTTAGGGGCGTGTCCCCTCCCTGGGATAAATCTGGTCTCAGCCAAACCATAACCTGAAATAAGATAGAAGAATTCTGCTGTACACTTTTTGAGTAAAACACTCTAGAAAGGCATATGGACTAAAGAAGTTCAATCTTGTCAAAAAGCATTATGTATGGTGTAACTACTCTGATCAAAATGGAAGAGGGAGGTTTGGTACCATAAGCCTGGTTCATCCTACCAATTCTTTTGAAATGTCTGTGCCAAGTTAGGACCATTGTGAGCTTCAACTTCATTAGTATGTTTTTACCTTGTTCTGTCTTTTCATCTTTTCAAATTGGTCATCAAAGTTTTAAAATTTTGTTTTTGAAAATTGCTTTGAACATATAGTTTTGTTATACATGTACTATACATGAAACACCTTGCTAATTTCAAATCATTCTCAGGTCTATTTCTGAAATACAGCTTGACAACATCTTCCACACGGTCAAACATTTGTTAAACTTAATGCTCCTGGCAAGTTGTAATGGGGTCATTCAGGGTCATTGCAATAATACCTTCCCCATTCTATTTTTGTAACAGTCGAAAGTGTAACCAATGACAACATTTTAAATACTAAGCACTTGAGAAATTTTACTATGACTTTTATATAAAGTCATGTCATTACACACCTGTTGCTAATTACAGTCTAAAATTGTCTAATCACTAACTTGATTTAATCAGAAAGTCACTACTATTGGATGATACAGTAGTACATTCAAAGGTAGCGTGTGTAAAAATTATTTTGAATACGATTGGTTAGTAGTGAGCGACTCTGCTTACCTGGGGAAGGAATTATTAAAAAGACTCATAAGTGTGTAGGATTCTATTGTCATACCTTTTTATCTCTGGATGCAGTGAAGAAGTACATGTCATCATGTGACCAGGCACATGACCAAATAATTCTACTGTGAGATGTACTAGATTTATTTGTTCCTGCTATCCTTGAAAATAATGGTTCTGAAATAACAAAGTAGATATATGATGCTAACAATTGAAGATAGCATGTAGTGACCATTTGTCTTTTTGAGGAATGCAAGCTGTTTTTATTGTTGATTTTTAAATTGAAGCTAATTAATGTTGCTATGTTGTGTACACTTATTTCACATCTTCTTGATATTATCTTGTTTCTTTTCTACCTTTTTTCTACTATTCCCATCGTTAATGCTAAAAATACTACATTATCTTGGCATATAAGACTAAAAATTTTTAAAAAATCCTGTTATTAAAACAATATCTTAAATTAAAAGATATATATAGTAAAAACATTTTCTTATGCAAATATCTATTGGGCGCTTTCGCTTAGTGTATGAAATTCCATCAGTTTTAGTTTCAGATTTAGTTGAGCTATGCAAGGTAATTAAAATATATTAGAAAATTATAATGGACTACTACCATTATCATTTTTCTCATCCCTCCTCTTATACAACATCCACGTCCTGTCTCTGGACACAGTCAGTAGATACTGTCCGTTATGTGAGAACGCCATCTGTGTGACAGTCAATGTGTGACCTTCTAACGTACAGATCTGATTCCATGAGGTCGTGTCCCATAATATCACTCCAGCAAAGTCGACTTTTGATGCCTGCGAAAAAATCAACTTCAAGACTATAATACTAACACACTAAGGAAGGACCTATAGTCAAAATTTGTCCAAATTGGTATATAAGTTACAGTAAATTCGTGTAATCAGTAAATATGTGAATTTCCTAAATCTGTCTGTAAATTCATGCTTTTACTGGGCAATTTAGGAAATATTTAGGAAATACACATATTTCTTAAGTTGGTCAGTAAATATGTGTATTTACTGGTTGGCTTATGAAATTCACGTATTAACTAAATTTTAGTAAATACAAGTATTTACTGATTAAAAACATACATAAGAACTTATATTTCCTTGCAAATAATCTCCTAGAAAAGTTCATTATGAATTTTTTTATTCCTTTTTATAGGTTTTTTTGAAAGATTTTTACTCTGTGGTCTATATATCCTTTTTGTAACCTCATTATCAAGGGATATTTGAAATAAAAGATTTTTTTTAGAAATTAAAATAAAGCGTAATGATATGAATTTTCTGTATGCTAAAAAAAATCTCCAGTGATCTTAAATGACCTGTACCTTACAAGAAGAAGCTAGGACCTGGGGATCACAAGCTTAGGCAAAGATGCAAAGATTTCATAGCCATGCCCATATAACTTCTGTGTCTCATGTCATAACGTACCTTACAGGACGATGCTAGGACCTGTCCCTGTGGATCACAAGCTAAGGCAAATATCTCATAGCCATGCCCATATAACTTCTGTGTCTCATTTCATAACATACCTTACAGGACGATGCTAACACCTGACCCTGTGGATCACAAGCTAAGGCAAATATCTCATAACCATGACCATATAACTTCTGTGTCTCATTTCATAACGTACCTTACAGGACGATGCTAGGACCTGTCCCTGTGGATCACAAGCTAAGGCAAATATCTCATAGCCATGCCCATATAACTTCTGTGTCTCATTTCATAACGTACCTTACAGGACGATGCTAGGACCTGTCCCTGTGGATCACAAGCTAAGGCAAATATCTCATAACCATGCCCATATAACTTCTGTGTCTCAGGCCAGAGGGTGTTCTGTAGTAAATGTTCCTCGGTTGGAGGTGCTGCAAAAAATAAATTTCACTAACCTGTTATTAGTAATTTGATGAACTAGGATGCAAACAACAAGACCAAGATTACTTAGGTGTGTCAGGTTTAATGCCTTCTTTGACGCACCTGAGTCATGTAGGGCAGTCAGTTTTCATGTATGTGGAGGAAACCAGAGTACCCTGAGGGAACCACTGATTCAGATTAAATAAGGATGGCTGTACAGGCAGCACAAAAATGAAAGACTGAGAGTCAGTAGGGCTTCTCCAAAACTATTTGACTGACTTGTATAAAATTTTAATCTGAATTCTCTAATGGTACTTAACTACTGTAAAATTCAAATTTGTTTCTTTAAAGTTTTGAGTTTGAGTGTTCATAAAAATTGTAAAAACACATGGATAAAGTAAAAACTTAAAGGTTCCTTCAACCATAATGCAGAGCCCTAAAAATTACCATGCACAGTCATGAATAAGAGTGTTTATCTCTTTTCACATGTTATATTCTTAGACTTACATTTTAAAGAAACAGGTGTGAAGTAGACTTCAGGATACTGATCATTAGGATGGACCTCCCTGTTTCTCTCTTGCTGTTGCTTTTCTACCTCTCCTGAGTATATAGCTTTGTTAGACAGACCTAGTGCTGGCACACTGGCCCCTGCTGGTCTATTCTGGGCTTCCTGTTTTAATAGATTAAACAAACCCACTGAGCTATTTTTCAATCAGGATACCCTGCTATCCCAAATATATTTCTAAAAACTGAAAAACACTTTATGAGGCCTATGACTTGATTTGTATTCTAAATTCAAGGTATGACAAATAAATGAATTGGAAAAGTATGTCTTTACACACACAAGCTTTTGCAGTCTTTCGTTAACACATTTTGTAGTTTACAAAGAGATCAAATAATCATTTTCAGAGGAGAAACAAAGTCTCTTAACAAGAGGCTCCCAAGAGCCTGAATCGCTCACCTGAACTACACAGATACATATATTTGTAGATATTATTGTGCTTAACCATATGCGATTTAAATTTATGAAATATCTTGGTTAGTTTTCAAGATATTGGGCTTAATAAGTGCAAATTTGGCAAAAATTAGGAAAAAGAACAATAACTCCCACATCAGCAGTCAGATCTTTTCTGAAATTTCAGGACAGGTAGATCTTAATATATATGCTGATCACTTTTGATTCTTGCACAATTTTGATATCTGAAACCAGTTTTGAGTTATTAGCAAAAAAATTAAATTTTCCCCTGTGTTCTATTTTTAGCCATGGTGGCCATGTTTTTTTACAAATCAAAAATCTGAACAATAGAGTTGTAGCATATAAGCTATCAAACAGTGTGCCATGTTAAGATGCAGTTGGTCTTACAGGGATGATTCTACTATACAATTTAGGGCCGCCAAACGGCCCCAAAGAAGATCCAGCGGCCCCAAAATAAATTGAAGAAAATGAGAAATTCCCAATATGTTGTGAAAATTAAAAATGACTATTTCCAGATTTCCATTGGAGGAAAATTATGATAGACAATTACAATTACCTTTCCAAAGGTAGTTTTACTCTTAAAAAGGTCAAAGTCTCCTGAATTTATTTTAAAAAGCAGTCTGAAAGTTTATTGAAAAAGATCGTCGGCCATATTTATTTTAAGGGTAAAATTATGACAGGGGACTGAAACGCCATAAAAACTGTTATGAGTCAATGAAAGTGTTCTATGCTACAAGAAAGTGCCCAGGGAAGTGCCAAGGTGTGAAGAAGGTACAAGAGAACCCCAGGATGCTTGATTTTTGCATTTTTTATTTCTAGAGTCTCTGGGGCCCTAAGTGCCCCCTAGATTCCCTGCCACACTGACATCAAGCTAACTGAAGCTTGTTGCAATCTGTGTTATTCTGCTACCTACTTTCTTGAATCAGGAACATTTTAAAACAAGTGTTTATTTAATGTTCCTGCTTGAATTTACCTGCTTTTCTTAAACTTTTAAAGCGACATAAATGTATCTGATGCTAGGCAAGAGTGAGCAATGTTTACAACTATTGCACGTACCAGACTATAGTGTACGGTCGAAGGAAAATATCAGATTTATATCATTCTGGAAACATGATGCTATTTAAAAAAAATTCCCAATTGTGGTCAAAATTCCCAATTTGGGTTTAAGGGACCCGTTTGAAAATGTATGGAATCATCCCTGTCTTACCGTTTCAGACAAGTCAGGGGAAAAGTAATGAACAATGGTAAATATTGACGCTTTAAGGGCCATAACTCCTAAAAGAAATGGTTCTACAGACTTTGACATAAATACATGAAATGTAGATCTTGATGTGCTTAATCATATGCAATTTGAATTTTTGAAATATCTTGTATAGTTTTCACGATATAGGGCTAAATAAGTGCAAAATTTTGAAAAAAATTCAGAAAAAGGGCAATAACTCCTATGTCGTTTGTTGGATCTTCTTGAAAATTTCAGAGCAGGTAGATCTTAAGATGCTTATCACTTTTGTCTCCCATCAGAATTTTGATATCTGTTACCGTTTTTGAGTTATTTGCAAAAAACTGTTATTTGACCCCTATGTTCTATTTTAAGCCATGGAGGCAATATTTTTTGATGAATCGAAAATCCGAACAATAGAATTATAGCATTAATGCTATTAAACAACTGTGCCAAGTTTGGTTGAAGTTGGATGAATGGTGTCAGACAAGTTAATCTTTGAAATTCAGGGTAAAAGTAATGAAAAATGGTAAATTTTGACGCTTTAAGGGCCATAACTCCTAAAATAAATGGTTCTACAGCTTTGACCTAATTACATGAAATGTAGATCTTGATGTGCTTAATCATATGCAATTTGAATTTTTGAAATATCTTGTATAGTTTTCACGATATAGGGCTAAATAAGTGCAAAATTTTGAAAAAAATTCAGAAAAAGGGCAATAACTCCTATGTCGTTTGTTGGATCTTCTTGAAAATTTCAGAGCAGGTAGATCTTAAGATGCTTATCACTTTTGTCTCCCATCAGAATTTTGATATCTGTTACCGTTTCTGAGTTATTTGCAAAAAACTGTTATTTGACCCCTATGTTCTATTTTAAGCCATGGAGGCCATATTTTTTGTTGAATCGAAAATCCGAACAATAGAATTATAGCATTAATGCTATTAAACAACTGTGCCAAGTTTGGTTGAAGTTGGATGAATGGTGTCAGACAAGTTAATCTTTGAAATTCAGGGTAAAAGTAATGAAAAATGGTAAATTTTGACGCTTTAAGGGCCATAACTCCTAAAATAAATGGTTCTACAGCTTTGACCTAATTACATGAAATGTAGATCTTGATGTGCTTAATCATATGCAATTTGAATTTTTAAAATATCTTGTATAGTTTTCAAGATATAGGGCTAAATAAGTGCAAAATTTGGAAAAAATCCAGAAAAAGGGCAATAACTCCTACATCCGTTGTTGGATCTTCTTGAAAATTTCTGGGCAGGTAGATCTTGAGGTGCTGATAACTTTTACCCTATGCCAGAATTTTGATATCTGTTACCGTTTTTGAGTTATTTGCAAAAAAATGCAATTTACCCCTATGTTCTATTTTTAGCCATGGCGGCCATGTTTTTCAACGAATCAAAAATCCCCACGCTAGTTTTATACTACCTATACTAATTAACAACTGTGCCAAATTTAAAAGCCATTGGACTTATGGTGTTAGAGGAGTTAACGTTTGAAAAATGTTAACCACGACGGACGACGGACGACGACCGACGACGGACACCAAGTGATGGCAATAGCTCACATGGACCTTCGGTCCAGGTGAGCTAAAAACTGTAGTTTATTTACATCATATAATGAATTGGTTATAACTTACCTCTTTCTTCAGCTCTTTATCTAGACTAACACCACAGATACAACAGAAGTTTTCTATAAAGTTGACAGGAGCTTCAAATGACCTAATGACCTTTTCATCAGCCCCTGAAGCCAGTTTATACCGGTTTATCAGTGCAAAACATTGAAGGTCATAACCATGGATTTGTGGTCTAGCTATCTCGTACCAGTCCACCTGAAAAAGAAATTAATACTTAAAGATTTACTTCTGAACAAAACAAATGATAACAAAAGCTTTATGAACAAAAATCAAGATTTTTTTGTTTTCAAAAAACATATGACAAACAAAATTCAACAGTGCAGTTCTTATTTTGAATTCAATTTGGAGTACATCCTTAAAAGTTCACAAATAGAACACCTGTTCTTTACCTTGGTGAATGAGTCATGAGGTCTGAACAAAACTCAAACTGACTAAGTATCCCCCACCCTTTACTCTACACAGTTTACCTGTCCATTCTGTCTTTTCCACGGCGCATGCAGTCGTGTGGTCTGGTCAATACTAAGACTGACTAAGTATTGCCCCCCTCCTTTATCCCACTCGATATCACAGACAGAATCAAAATGACCTCCACCAGTCACCTGAGGCTCCCAGGAATTAGAATTCTGATAATAAAAAATATTAAGCATTATAATACAGTAATAAACATTATAAAACAGTACTGTTAAAAAAATTAATTTGCTGTGCATATTTTTAATATCAGTGTGTATTTATAATTTATACTAAGTTTAGATGTGCATGATGTGATATTTAAACAAAAAAAGTCAAATAAAGTGAATACCTGCCTTGTAAATTTTTAATATAAAAAATAAATGGAAGAAAGTGTCCATAGATACCCTTCTGGCAACAGGAAGTAGATGTTGAGTTTGTGGTATAATATGTGATTAACCACATCAACCATCTTACCAAATTTCAAATCCTTCTTGTGTATGGTTTCTAGAAAAAAGATTATTTTATTAATACCCAATCTACCAGAGTAGGGGACAGAAAGTGTTCAGGTCCGTCCACTGTCCAAAATGTTGCTATATGGGGCATTATGTCTTTCTGACATATTCTTGTTTCATATACTTAAGTATGTAATTATATATGGAAGTATACAGACACGAGTAAACTACACTCACCAAAAGGTCATCCAATGGGCATTAAAACTACGGAAAAACATTTTTTCAATGCAATAATTTATATCTTTTGTTGGGATTTTAATTATATACCTTAGAGTAAGACCAATGATGAAAGGCTCCTTGATATCCGTGAGCCAGTAGAGATAGTCCGTCAGGGCTAAAAATACCACCATAAAATCCCAAGGTGTTTCCCCCAACTTCTCCAACTCGCACCTACAATATAACATACAATTTAATCCATTCATAATTTTTTATGGTAAATTTTTTTATTCCATGTACATTTCATGGCTAAGTGACTATGTCTTTTTTAATCCTTTTCATGAAGATTTGTAGATCATTACTACTACTTAAACATTTGTAAACGTGAACAACAACTATCTTCAACATATTTTGACCAGTTGATTTGATTTGATAAGAAAAAGCTTTCAAATACCAAATTCTTACAGACATTTTTAACAACTTTTCAATTAGTCATTTTAGCCTGTAAAATATTACCTCTTCCACCCATACACCAGAGTCAAAATCAGGCTTCCACAAAATCATAGTCTTATCCATAGAGGCTGATAATAAATACATGGGCTGGTGCCAACCAGTATCTAGAAAAAAAATGTTTTGTTGGTGAGCATAAAAGTGGGGAGACAATCGACTTTTCTACAAATCAATTAAGAACAAAGATAGTTTTGTAAATCATACAGCACCTAAAAACAGTTAAAAGAAAGCTGAAATAAGTTTCCCTTAAAATTTCATTCAACATATACTCCACATTCATGTCATTTTGATTAAATTAAATCATTTTTCTTTTCCACAACTAATGATCTTAATCTTTGACCTTTTGACCTGAAAATCATTAAATTTCATGTGTAAGTTTTAAGAAATTATATCAAAGCTTTCAAAAGTTATGCTTCGCATACCAATTTAAGCCTAAAATTTCTTCAAAGTTTATCAAAACTTTGGACCTTGATCTTTTTTACTTTTAACCCCTCTCAAAATGACTTCTTTCTATAAACCTCATTATCTTCAATATCAATATGTGTAGTTTGTATGAAATTCAATAAAAAGGTTCAAAAGTTTTACGCCTGAAACAAATTCCCAAAAAATTTGCGGGAAAGCCCAATTTTACAATCATCCAACTTTTACAAATGATGGTCGACAAAAATTGATTCAATATTACAACTTATTGGATCGACAAAAATTGATTCAATATTACAACTTATTGGATATAACAGGGCTCATAAAATTTTGTTGATTTTTTTATATGACACCACTGTCTCTGTTACTGACAAAGATTACCAGAAAATAGGTCTCATTATCAAACGGTCCCTAAAAAATTCTTCCTTGGTTATCAGCCACTGGTGGATCAATTCAAAATCATGTTGAACATAATGATTAGTGCTTGTTTTGATTAGTGTTTGGCTGGTTGTTGTACTGAGATGATCACCTTATTATCCCTATTTTGTCTTAACAAACATATTGTTTTTTCAGATACTACCGGACACTAAGATCGCAATGGAAGAGGGAGGTTTGGCAGCAATAAAACCTGGTTTAACCCACCATTTCTTTTGAAATGCCTGTTCCAAGTCAGGACCATTGTGATCTATAATTTTTTCCAGTGTGTCTTCTATGTTTTGTCTTTTCTGTTGGACACTGAGATTGATCCTCAAAGTTCAGTAATTTTGTTATAACTTTTATTTATTTTACGTTCTTGTAAATATCAATGTACTTTATCATGGTGGTAATTGATATTAAATTCTGTATCTCTGACCATTTATTTCAATGATCTCAGAACCACAATCCATCCTACCACCCCAAAAAGCTCTTTTAATAGTTTTTAAGTCTGGCATGTCTGGTAAATTTTCTGCTTTAATAAATACCTATAGCTACCTGTTTTTGTTGGTGGTTGCCATTTGACACTGTAGATCCAACCCTCGTGACCACTGAGAACTGACTCTAAACTTACAGCATAAACTGATGTGGTATCTATGAAATAAATTATGCTAAAGGCTTTTTTTCCCAATATTGTTATTCTGAACTGTACTGTTATAAGTTTTTCAGTTCTAGTGTTTATGAAGTAAAATTATAAACATCTGTAATTTAGGCCTCTTCCCTTCTTAGGAAGCCTTATTGTCCCTTTTAATTGCTTTTAATAAAATATAAACAAAAATTTCACCTGCCTCATCACCTTCTAAAGTGTTAACAATGTAAAAAGTTGCCTCATTTACTTTTTATACAAAAGTAGAAGTCTCTTCTCCTCATCTGTTTTTTTATGGCCTGAGAAGCTAAAAATTAATTTCATATGGCCTTACTCTCAAATTTCTAGGTTAATACAATGAATTACAAATTTTACCTCCAATTTTAAAACTAAATGTATTTTCTCTCATCTTGATTTCTTCGTCTAGTGACAGTTCTTTCACAGATTTAGTGACGCCATTGTCTGAAGACCTCGCTGAAAACCTCCATATTCTGATAAAATGATCTTGTGCTGCACTGGCCAGTAATATATCTCCAGAATCTATAATTAACAAAATATTATTTATGGAGGCATTAATCACTTGGCATGTTGCCCCAAATTTATAATTGTTGAAATGTTACTGGGAAGTCAAAAACTACAACTTCTGAAAATATGACGACATTGTTTTTATTGTAATCATAGGCAACTGACAAACCTGTGGGCAGTGACTTAATTTTACATTTTTTTGAATAGCCTTATAGTTCATTTTATTTTAAATCTAGTAAAGAGCAACCCAGAATTTGCAGTTTCAAAATCACAATAAAACCTAGTCTTAGAATTGATTTAAGTGAACCTTACCATCTGTGGTGAAATCTACTGCTCTGATCCAATCTTCATGGCCTTGAAGGGACATTATCTTAACAAACTACAAATAAAAACAAAATAATTAAAAGTTACTAATAGTACTCTGAAAATGAAAAGACCATGAATATTAATTAAAATCATCTTGATAAGGTAGTTATAATAGTACCATGCACCTTGTACAATTATTTAACTTCAATTTAACATATCATCAATAAGAGCAAGGCTCCACATCAACTTATGAAATTCAGGACAGTTTTAAGGTGATTTTGACCTTTGACCAAACAACCATACTTCTTTACCTACATATATCAGCTTTGTTCAGACCTGTTTACCCTATTTTTGGTGTGCCAGTAGTTTTTTGTCCAACTGCCAGTAGTTTTGCATATTTACCAGTAGTTTTTGTACCAAATCACCAAAAAGAGTTTAGGGCTTTGAAAATGTTAAGTACAAAACGGACGTTCGGCCTTTTTGGCATTTTCAATGTTATTCTGCCATTAATTTTTCTTGTTTACTCTTTTTTTCCTCCAACTTGGAAGAATGTCTCACGTGGACGCTTGAATTCATTACAATTTTCATTGGATCAAGCTCCGATTGATGCAGACATAGTGAACCGGAAGTTTAAAAATTAAAGATTTTTACGCGAAACGAAACTTGATTTTACCGATTTATCAGCGAAACGAATTTTTTTTAAAAACTTGCCGTGACCGTAGTTTTTGACGGAGAAACCGTAGACCGTAATTTTAATGCAAAAATCGTATAAACTACGGCCAAATCGTAGTGGTAAACAGGTCTGTTTGTTGTGTACCCTTCATAAAATTTTGCAAGTTTGCCCTTGAAATCAATTTGTGAGTGATGTACAGAAAGTCAAATTTTATAGTCATCATTTCTGTGAAAGGAGTGAGATAAAATATGCAGGCAAGAAAATGAAATAAAAGTTTGTTTTTTATGTACAATGCTGATGTCTCCCATGTTTCCCAAAAATCCTACATGTCCTAAGTTTAAAAATTTTTAACTCCACAAAAGTTTTAGGATCAAAATTTCCTGGAATTCTGTACAGCTACACAGTGTACCAGCTACATACAGTATTTTGTTTTATACAGTATTTTGTTTTTAACAATATTCTGTATATACCTTGTTATCCTGTTCTATAAATAGATGTACTTTCTGGTCATCACAACCACAGGCTAAAACTGGAACTGAAGTAGAAAATTGAATTAAAATATAGTTAACAGACAAAGTATAATTACAGGTCTCTGTACAGTTGTATTCTACATGTATTTTCTCAGTCTTAATAATATTGGGTGGAATTAATGAAGAATCTTCCATAGATAAAACATTGAAATTTATCAACAAATCAAACTTTTATTTGAGCAGTGGCCGATCCAGAGGGGGCAGAGAGGGCAGAGCGTACGTCCCACTTGATTTGAAAAATAATAAAAAAATTGTATAATATTGACCAAGCTCCTTCAAAATTTCGTTACAAATTTGACATTTTTAGCAATGACGCCCCGTTTTTCATGGAACTCTGGATCCATCCCTGATGAGGTTATCCTACTTTGAGAGAATTACTGTTTATTAAATGCCAACTTAGGTTGTTTTTACCAGTCAGGGGCCTTACTTAAATCAGTGATTTTTTAATCACTTGTTTAAGTATTATTAAGTTATTTTCCTTTCAAAGCTAGAGTTACCTCTCTTTTAAAATCACTTGTTCAAGTATTACAAATGAACTACTAATAACAGTGATTTTATTATAATGTCCTTCACTTAAATGTTATGAAGAGAAGTCTGAGTCTTATTGTATAATTAAAGATAGAACACACCCCTGTCTAGATAATGGAATGTCCAGTCATGGCAGGACATGACCCAGAACTGAATTTTGGATAATTACCCTCCAAATCACTTGTTTAAGTATCATATTAATTTTTACCTTTAAAAAATCACCTTTTTAAGTAACATTTTGTTAGGTAACCCCTGCTATCTTCAGGCATCGCGAACATGAAGATTTTGATCGCGAACATGGGTAATTAATTACATAATCAGAAACCTAAGATATTGAAGTTAATGGGGAAATTATTGCCACAGCTGGGAAAATTCAGAAAGTAAAGTAATGGGTTGTTACATTTGGTCTTTCTTTTATCAGAAAATCACATATTTTGGGGAAATACTGATAACAGGTGGCAGCAAAATCTATAATTTTGTAATTTAAAATATGCTTACTAAATCTTTTTTCAATATTTATCAATTAATATAATTTTTTTTAAACTGTTCTTTTGTAAATTTAGATTTTTGGAAAAATCTTAAGCATTTTGAAATGATACTTGAATAAGTGATTTAAAAATCACTGATTTAAGTAATGCCCCTGACTGTTTACCATTGTATTGATTTTGTAACAAAATTAAAAACAAAATAAATGTAAATGAGTTCTTGTAGTTTAATACCGGTATCCAAATTTAAAATCCATGAATCAGTTGTTTTCATAGAGCTACAAATTTGGTACCCAAGTCAATAAGTACTTCCACAGTTTATAAACAACAAACCTTCAGAGTTGGGTATCACAGTAAAACTAAGGTCAAGTACAAAACCAGTTCCAAACTTCTGTGTCTGTATTAGTTCAAATTCTGGAAAGGTCAAAGGTCAGCAATATGAACACAAGCTTTTTATAATCATATCTGTAAGTTTTAAAGTATATTAAAACTATATTAAAAGTATATTAAAATATTAATATTTTAAACTATATGTAGGTTAAGCAAAACTTATTTAAGTGATCGACATTAAGCAGCCCAATTATTAAATAAGTAGATTCTGTCTCCATAAGATTTAGGTGAACTATAAACTGATTAAGACTTTGACCTGGACAAGCTTTTTGTTTACCTTGGTCATCGTCCTGTCTCCATATATTTACAGTAGAATCAGCTGATGAGGTGGCTACATATGTTGTCATGGTAACGCCCTTCCCAGAATCCCTCTCTAGACTGATAGATGACAAGGCATTCACTGGACCTGAATGATTTTTCAATGTAGCTGCTGGACTTAACTAGATTTGTAAAAAAAAACATCACAATTTTTTAAATAGCCATCAGTTTTCTTTTTAGCATCAACACTTAACATGTTAAGTTTATTTCTGATAACAACTTGTCTGACACTTAACATTTTGTGGAAAAACCAAACTGCTTATATTTTGTCCTATCTTATCATGAACCATTACGATGATTTGCAGATGTTTAAATCTCAGTTTTATCACCAGTGTTAATTGTTTGTGTTTAAACAAATTTATTGTCGTACATTGTTGATCAGTTTCATTAGTGTGGAAACAAATCTTATATTATGAGACTGTGGGGCTTTATCAAAACAAAATCTTTTCAAAATAGCAACAATCAAAACAACAACTTTTGCTGTAGTTGAAATCATGACAATTTTAACTGGAGTTTCTTACAATCATAATCCATAACAGCCACATAGGTTTACAGGTAAACATTTAAAGAAAATATTTAGAGACAAAATGTTTATAAATAGAAATAAAAGAGGGGGGGGGCAATTTTTATTTTTAACTAAACTATGCCTCTTATGTCATGTATGAAGAAGAAGAAGAAGAAGAATGTTTTATTAACCAAAAGCATGGGCCCACAAGGGGCATGATACAGAGCAATTAACACAATGTAATAACAATTAATATAAGTTACATATGAAGTATATAATATATTTATTTATTTTCAGTATATTTGGAGTCATTAAGATTATAACAAGTACTCTTAAAGGGATATAATCTTATGTATTAATAATGAAAGTTTGTAATAAAGTCTATGTTTCAACTGTATACTTTTGTACATGCAATAGCTAATGTTATGTTAAAATATGGTTTATAACCCATATCATACATGTAGATTCAACCTTGTCAGGTTTTAAATTAGTCAGTTCTTTACTAATTTAGTCATTGTCTATTGGTCAGTTTAGCTTGTGTTAACATGGTTAAATAAGTTGTTTCTGGACAAATATCACTTTCATTGCTTTTTGTTATTTACCTTTTCTATCTTTATTTAACATGTTTAAATGCACTGTTCATGACGGATTGTGCTGTGATAAATATACTAGACAATATAAAGAAGAATTCTATAAAATCCCAGTACCTTTCCATTTTGATATCTCCATACTACAGCTGTACAATCCACAGATCCTGATACTAAACCAAGGTCTGTTTTCTCTGAAATAGATAAGAATTTTCAAAATAATATAACAATCTGACAATAAAAAAAAACAGTCAAAGGCATAAATTACTGGATTTTGTTAAACAGGAAGTAGGGGAGTGACAGGCCTGAAATCCAATCCCACCCTGGTTATGGGACCCCACCCTGATATCAAGTAGCTGTGATAAGCGTTCCTGAGAAAACTGTTACGAAAATTTCTACCCTGCCTGCCACTTAACTAGCATTAACAATAATATAACCAAAACTTTTCACTCTGTGAAATCTAGTAAAAAATAAGACAATATTTTTTAGAAAAGGGCTCTCACTATTGATAAACAAAAAAAATAAACTCATCATTTTGAAATAGTTTTTAAAACTTGTTAACATGAATAAAGAATGATCTGTTTTTCATCATTTTTTTTATTGGAAATGGTTTTATCTTAACAGATTTCTAATCAACAATAAACATGATGTGTACAATGAAGCAGATCTAGAAATAAGCAAACAGGAGGGCGCACAATTAAAAAAAAAATCTTCTAGGACCTCTTGTTTCATAAAATTCCTAACCAAATTTTCCTGTCAAAGGGGAGGGCATTCACCCAGCACGCCGGTCCTAGATTGGCCTTTGCTCTGTACTTTTCCACAGGAGTATGCCATTTGTCTTCCAAGTTCTTTTTTAAACAAACATTTAGCTTCTCACACAATGTATCTGGTTCAAATCTATACTAACCCTGAAGAGGAAACTTCCTGATCCATGTCACACAGTTGACTCTGTCTGAATGTTGAACATAGCTTTCAAGTAACTTAGCTGATTTCCCAGGAGCCTGTAAATACAAATATTTGTCTAAAACAGATATGTTTGTTTACAAAATGTACATAAATATACATGTAAGTATGATAAATGATATTTTCATAAATGCAACAGAATTTTGTGCCCTTATTACAACATTTATCATACATAATTAATAGATTCAATTTCATTATGATCATGATACTTCAAAATTTGTTTATAAGTAATTGTGCATAATGTGTTTAGCACAAATATGTTAAGTAAATTTACAAAATTTTAAAATTCTTCAACAGTATAACTTGGTTAAAAAGAATTTCAGGGGAACAGGGAAAAAATTCATTATAAGCGTAATTTGTTGTATTACTCTAAGAATATAATAAACGAATTTCACCACATTTTACATTGAAATTGCTGGAGTTTGGTTGGGGATTTGAAAAAAAATCTTTATAAGCGTAAATTAGTTGTATGCAAGTTGGTTATATTCATGTTTAACTGTATTCATAGATAATGACTAAAAACAAGAGAATTATGTCCAATGTGTACTTTTGGCTTTCAATCAAATTGTTAATTTTGATTTACATGCTGATGAGGTGTATTCACCAATTTTATAAAAATATTACCTTTTTTTCAAGAGCATCATATTAGATGTCTTTGCTGTGACAGGCCCTTGGGATTAAAGCAGTGGGTCCATTTAATCCCTTTTGTGTGATCTTGTATTCAGGAATATTTTTGTTTACGCCACTAACAAGCAGCACATAAAAATATTTCTGAATACAAGATCTCAAAAGAGTTTAGGGTCCATTGTAATTTTTTATTTACGAGCTTTAAAATGCTATTTACAAAGTCCTGGACATGCATGCATTTAAAGTTTCTTGCATTGAGGACTTTTCACAAACCAATCAATCAATCAAATAAGCTTTATTTGAAGTCGATTTAAACATAACATAAAATAACATTTCACATAGAACTTCAAAAAGTCCTGGACGCTCTCAAATATTAATTTGATAATTTTTTTTTTAGAAAATGGATTTTCACTAACACACAAGGACACTAGAAAACATTCATCTACAAACTTTAAACTATGATAACTTTATGATATACCATCTATAAATTATGCTAGTAATTAGAGTGACTGTATGTGGAGTCGTACACTTTTTAAGGTTTTAACTTCTAAAATCTTGACGGCAGATGTGAATCAGTTTCTATAATTTTCCATAATATAGAGGTGGACAAGATCTTCAAAAGCTCCAAATATTTTTGAAAAATATAAGTTGGTTATATTTTTACAGATTATTATTTGAAAGTTACAAAAGCGTCGAAAATTGCTAAAAATAGTACGTGGAGTCGTACACCTCAAAAGTTGGAAAATTTCCGTTCATTTTTTACCAAGTCTTATATGGGGTGAAAGACAATCATTTCAAAGACATTTTGTCAGTGCTTAGTTTCCAGAAAAAAGTAGGATGACATCGTGTCTGTTTATTTATCAGTATGCATGCACGATGTATCTGATCAGCATCTTAGACCACCTCTAAAAATCAGAACATTTATATTTTGAGCATAAATACTGAAATCACAACTGAAACTTTTAAAAATATTAGCCGAAACTCATTGAAATAACATTGTTTTGCAATGTCCAAGTGATTTCTGATCTAAGCTTACACAAGAAGGTCTTTTTTTCTTTATTTGTTTTCCTTCTTTATGTTGAAAGAGGGAGCTGTAATTCGCTAAAACTATAATTGTTACTTTTTTCAAGAAGTATTTCAAAAAACATTTTAAAAGTTGTGTTAGACAGATCGTTTTATTTAGCACGTTTAGTTTTTAATAAATATATTGTTTGTATATTTTTTAAAAAATCCTTATTGACGTCTTAGAAAAGACAAGTTTACAATTAAGCGTATTAATAAGACTTCGATTTTTTATTTTAATTCAAAAGTTCTTCAACTCAAAAACGTGACTTATAGTACGGTAAAAGAACAATGATATAGTATCATTTACTAGGGGTGTAACGATTTACCGGTGCATCAAGATATTTTACCCCACGATCCGGAAATCGATACCGTGTTTGACTTCGCGATTCCAATCTGATCCAAAAAATGATGTATCCATCTTTGGTAGGAAGATAAAAAAGCATGCTTCCGGTGTCAACAACGGCACAAAATATTGTCTGTCGGACTGAAATAAAATCTTTTGCTTGAAAAGACTTCAGTTTACAGTCTATTTAACACATGAAAATTATACTTCTTAAACATTACTAGCAATTTACAATGATATGACAAGCAGGTCTTTTGTAAGTTATGAAAGTAAAAGGTATCGTGATACGGATCGGATCGTGAGCCAGGTATCGTATCGTGATCTGTATCTGATCGTGGGGAAGTGGTATCGTTACACCCCTATCATTTACACATAAAGATATTTGATTTATCAACTACCGTTAAACTTAATTTTGAAATAAACCAAAAGTGTACGACTCCACGTACAGTTACTCTACTTGTGATTGTGAAAGTGTCCAACTCCAAGTAAAAGTGTAATCTGATTTTTGCCATTATTCAAATCGGGTCTCACTATTTAGCGACAAGAAGCGTCAAGAGCCGACAAGAAGCGTCAAGAAGCGACAAGAAGCGTCAACAACCGACAAGAAAGATTTTTTTAACGACAAGAAGTCAAAAAATAAATATTTTTTAATCAAATTTAAAAATTTTGATAGTTAATAAGATTAAAAATATTTGTTGTATTTAATGTCTGGTAGGATTTGTTTTATAAATTGTATTTTGATTCAGGTTTATTCAGGTTTATTTTATCTTGGTGTGTGCATGATAACTACTAAAAAAGTGTATTTTTCTATTCTAATTGTGTTTGTTTATTCAACTCATTTACCAGCAATATGAGTAAAGAAGCGTTGGTATGAGTGGAATGAACCATCACAGTGCAAATATATTAATGGTCCATTATAAATGAATTAGTAGCTTTGCCTTTGCGTTTAAGTTTACTTTCTTGGAACACCGTGGTCGTGACGAAGCATGCAAGCGCCAAGATTGAATGTTCTGTCAACACCTATTATTGTATTTATACAAGCGCTGGCAAAATGTTTCAACTGAAAATCAGTATAGCAAATAATGTTTTGTGGTTTGCCAGAAGCCTGTACAATTTCTTAAATACATGGGTGTTTTGCAGAATTCATATTTTAAATGACACTTTGTATGTCTTCAGCCACGTTTTGTTTGTTAGATGGGTTGTGCTCTTTATTGACTTTGTATTAAACGTTTTCTACATATTTAGAGTCTCTAGGTTGGTGGTCAGAGTCAAAGTTTTCAAAAAATATTCGTTTCACGGATTTACCCGTATCAACTGAGCAGATCTTAAAACTTGTTTAGTATCTGGTGATGTTCTGATATACTCTTGATGTGTATTTTTTGCGTTACCATGAGAACTAAATGTATCAATGGGAAAACGCCCTACATATTCAGCGATGGCTTTGTTCATACAATCATGAAAATAGCCTGGCATTTTTTCAAACCAACTGACTCTCTTTTTGTAACTGGTATCTCTCTTAAGAGAAGCATAGTATCTTTTTAATACAAAGAGTGTAGAATCAGTTGGTTGTGGCTCTAAATGAATGATTAATCCAAGATAGAAGTAAAATTAGAGAAATGTTACAAAAACATGCAAAGCATGCACGCTTTTTAAAAACAGCAGAAACAATCTTCAAAAGATTTTTTTTTTAATTTCTAATCACCTTTCATCCTATTATACTCAAGTTTGTTGTTTTACCGTGATATACTTCGCGGTTCTTATAAAGGAACAATCAAAACAATCAATAAGCGTGTCGTTAATAATGTTGATTGCTGTTTGTAAAATAATTTAATATGATTACAGGATCATAAATGATCATTAACGGCGCGTGTAACCAATCAATCATGCACATGACTACTTTCTTGATTAGTAATTAGCAGTTAGCGTACATCTACCTTTTTTACTGAACAGTTGCTGGGAATTTAAAAAAAAAATCTTACTTAAATGATAACTTGATGTTATTTATTATTATTTGATAAAAAAAATGAAAGCTTTTTACCACAAAATTTTATTAATTGTTCGTTTTTAAAATTGTTTTTATTTGTAGCTGAGAAAATCATTGTCTCAGTTTATAGGAAACCCGCATAAAAAATCCCCTTTTTTCTTTTTTTTATGCATTAGATTTGTTTTATTTTTATGCTCAACTTAATATTAAACTTTTTGATAATTCTTGTCGGTAATTAAACTTTCTTGTCGCTTCTTGACGCTTCTTGTCGGTTCTTGACGCTTCTTGTCGGCTCTTGACGCTTCTTGTCGCTAAATAGGGAGACCGTTCAAATCAGTTAATTACCTCAGGCTGGTAAAGTACAACAGATTGACATGCCCCGAAACCAATCAATCCATTTTGTCCCCAATCGGCACAGTGGGGCGTTCGGTTACACCCTGTGCTGATGTAACATGTCTCAATCTCTGTCATGCTGTCAAAATGTGTATGTTCTGGTCCCGGTGTTATTAAATTCGATAGTAAATCAGTCGAAAAAAAATAATTCAGAAACGGACTCGGAAAAGAAAAAATCAGTTCCGGGTTTAATTTTTACCGTACATGGCAGACTAACTGTATACTAACTTGTGTCTTGTTCATTTACATATCCTTTCCATATCCTTTTGATAACAGTTCAGATTCAAAATTAATATTTTCAGCAAATTTGCCGCTCATAGGCACGAACCATTTTCATACGGTTGGGGGGGGGGGGGTGTCTCGGATTTTGTAACCTGATATTATATTTTTTTCTGTCCAAGTCAAAGTAACAATTTTTTTCTACCCGAAGCAATATCATAATTTTTTCAGACAAACGGAAAATTTATATATTTTTTTTACATTAATTTTGTTTTTCTATAAATTATAAATTTGTAAACAGTATACGATAAACAGGTCTTTTTTCAGTTGTGTGGTTAGGCCAGCTCTTGGACTTATTTTTTCTCATTGTGAATACATTTATTTTCAAAACATTTTTTTTTTATGGGAATATGGGGGCAAACTCTCAGCAGGAGATGAAATGTACATTGGACTATTGTATTTTGATTTTGAATACATGCGTATTCAAAACATACATATTTTTATAGGAAAAATGGAATATGGGGAGATATGGCGAATATGTCAGCCACCATCTATTGAAAGCTCAATGTAAAAAAAACAATAATTTGAATCCAGAATCCCCCCAAAATAAACATTCTGTATATAATTATTTATTTTTTTCAACATGTGAAATCTTATTCTAAAACTTATCACGACTAGAAGTGGAAGCAATTTGTAATTGCCCTGGTAAGCTTGTCACGTTGGGGACATATCAAATGGTTACCTTTTAGGTTCACCTTTTGGCTTAAAGGTTTTCAAAAGTTAATTTCCCTGAAACAGAAAGTCTTGGGTTGAAAGAAGACTAAGAAAAGTACCAGTTGAAGCCAATAAGGGACCATAAAAAACAAGCCTTTTGATTTGGTTAAAAATGGTTAAGGATCATGCGAATTAACTAGCATACTATTTAAAAGAGACATGGGGATCGCCAAAGGCCTCAAAAGCTCTTGGGTAAATGATGCAAAATCAACCATTCTTGTGATTTACTGAAAGCTAATCATGATATTTAGATTTCATAATTCATTAAAAAAAATCAGCATATGAACTACAATACAACACAAGAATGCAGTTGGAAATATAAGAAATCTGTGAAGAATGCGGACCAATGCTAGTCACATTTAGCACCCCGTCTTATAGTCATTTCCGGATCTACCAGTGGAATTGGGTGGTATTTTAAAAAAATATAATTTTATTTGCCAAGCGGGACATCAGTGTCTAAGATGTACACACTTCAAGAGAGTCCGAGGGTGGCTGAAGGTCATGGAAACTTAGACATCACAAAATGATACAGAATCTATATTCTGAAAGAAATTTTAAAAAAAGAACCTAGACCTGTAAACGTTTTAATTTATCAGAAAACGTATCCGACCATACGATAAATTCCAAATATTGAAAGCCTATAAGGTCAATAGTTTCGGAAAATATTGATCCCTCGGGTAATCAAACTGACGGACCAGTCTAAAACATTACACTCTTCTCAACTTATTGTATGGGTATAATGCAACAATAGTGTGTATGCATAATATGCATAATAATTACATTCCAACTGTTCACTTTTGAAAATAGTATCATGGTTTATAAAACATGTGCTAAATCTTTTGAAATAACTTCTCATTATTTACACATGCATGATAAATTTTTTTATTTCTACTCTGTCATGTCTGTGAAAGTTTTTGTTGTTTTGTATTTTTTTTTGTATGCCTGTTCATTTCGGCATTTGTAATCTTTGTTTAATCATGTACCTCATGTTACACTGTATGTATCTGAGCATTGAAAATAAAGTCTTGTCTTGGCAAGGTCTAAAAAAATATATATCCTGATTAAGAGTCATACATCAGAGGCTCATACCATAACAGAACAAAACTATCTATGTATGCAACATGTTCTGAACATATCAAAAATGATACTATTTCGTAGCACATTAAAATTTCAAAATTTAAAACTTCTGCAAAAGTCAATGATGAATAAGGTGATGAATGCCGAGCGAAGCGAGGCAGAAAAAAATCAGGGTTGGATTTATATCAAAGGATGTATATTTTTTGTGTGTGGAAATTTATGAATATTTTTTTTACAGCTCCATAAGGAGAATTTTTATTTTTTTCTACATTTTAAAATTGGATTTTTTTTTGTAAAAAAAATCCCAGCCCCACCCCACAAAAAAAATGGTTCGTGCCTAAATATCACTTTTCTAATATTTTTTACAGTAATAGAAAATAATGAATAAGTGGAATAAGTGTACGCGACACAGCCCACAATTAAACGGCAATTTAAGAAAACCACAATGGACAACCGCCAGCAGCCTTTAACGTGGCCATTTGGCACTGCTTGCGGTTCTGCAATTGGCCCATGGTCTAAATAAAATGCATATAATTCAAATCCAGCCCTGAAATAGTCACAGATAGACCCCCTTCTTAAATAAGGAACAGGAAACATCAAAAAGACAAGTACAAACAAAAGCTTTGTCAAAGATTCCTGGCTTAGGACAGGCACATGTAATATGTGGCGGGGTTAAACTAGTTTTTTGGGCCCAACCTTCCCCTATCAATATTCCTAGACAAAGCACAAAAACTAAACGTTTTTAAGTTAGTAAGTTTACTAACAATAGTGTAATTGATGCTGAAAATATGTCATACCAGCTACAGCAAATTATCGATACAAACGTATTGGAATACTATGGAACACAGTCGTCAAAGATGTTACAAGCAGAAAACAGATCGAGAGACAAAATGAGTAAAAACCTATAGGTGCCCATCTGGATGTACCGTAAGAAACAGTTTTAATTAGACCCTTCTTTGTTTAGTACCTACATAAACGACATGTCATCCTTTAACTATTGATAACAGATCTAGACTGCTCAGCTCCTTTAAAAAACTATCAGACAACTTTTTGTTCATCGCTCAATAAATAGGAAGAAAATAGCAAATGGGCTTCCATGCAAGAAATGTCTGGCCACCAGAAGAACCGTGACCCAAGAGTAACCCAACAACACTGGCCAACTATCTCGATCATGAACACGCATGATTAGAAGTACAAGATGCCATTTATAACAAACAGTATATATGTCATGAGTTACTACATGCATGTATTTGGCGCAGTAATTTACCAATAAAATATCTTGTTATACTGTATCTCGTGTTATAATAACATTGGACCATCACACCAACAACACCATCACCAAAGAACACAAAAAACAAATGTTTCAACAGGCGGCCTTTAGGATCAATATTGTGAAGTCACTTTATTTATATTTATCATGTTTATAGCCCGGGTTTATAGCAGGTTTAACTACGGAATACCGGTTTCCTAGAAAGATGTAAGATTCTTCAGGCCTTCAAGCAGTAGATAAACAGCAACATTATTTGTGAGTAAGAATGGCATAGACCGAACACCTGACTGTGAAGCGAACATAAAATGGGAAAGCAATGTTTTACTTGACCAAGAACGGAGTAGACATAGACTTCTATATATTTTGATATCAGTGTTGAGATCTAACCAGTGGGAAAGCTATTCTATCCAATAATATCTACGACCTAAAACTGAACAAACCTGTAGATTTTGTTTTTCGATTTACAGAACAATAATGAACCAAAATCATGTGATGTGATTCCATGATTTAAAATTTCGTATAATTTCTTGGCATACTAAACTACCAAGTATTCATTGACCAATCGCAATCTGTTCTGTCCCTTACCTATTCTATTCTTACCATTTTGTCTTAGTAATCTTTCAGTTTAACTCGTGAAAAGAATCATGCGGTACATATATAGCAAATTCATACATATGTGATGAAAGTAATGTTGATAATAATGTTCTGGAGACAACGGGGAAGACGTGATTTCATTTTGTTGTCTTCCCTTTCCCTCCAAAACGCAAAAGGACATGTTATTTGTTTGAAACTGCTACATTTCACTTGTTTCTTCTACTCAGAAATTACATTGTCGGGGCGCCAATAAGAAGAACACACTGGGGAACTGCGGGTTTTGAGTGACGGTCTTTTGATGTTAACCTGGTAAAAATAATAAAAAATGTTTTGGTCTTCATTATCCGCAAGTGACCCTTTGGATTGGGACCGAGTGGTCCCGTCCTACGTGATAGTTTGGGACTAAGGGCTTGCCAGATATGTATTTTGATTGGAAAATTTATATTTTTATTAAAACATAATTATAATTAATTTGACAAATTAAGCTTTATAGTACGGAAGCGTATAGTGGACTCGTTTTGTCTTAATAAAACCCGTTATAACGCACTATTTCTCTTAAATAAAACAACTTTATCTCCTTATAAGACAATAAATCGCGTTATTTAGTGTGATATATTGTATTATAAAGATATTTGTTGCATTAACTTAAGTCGTTTTATTCTTAATTATTTTATTTTGTCTTAAATTACTGCAAGATACAATAATAAGAGTTAAGAGCGTATTAATTTAACACGTGTTGTGCTATAAAAGGCAACAACTTTTTTAGTTTAAAGTAATGTTTTGTGTTTTAAAGCAATAAGTCGTCTTAGTTTACTCGTTTTACTTCAGTAACAAAAAACCCCAGTGACACTAAAATGCACCCGGGACGTGCCCGGGAAGGAAAATGCACCCGAGAGGTTTTTAAATGGTTTCCGAGCTACATGTTAAATAGGTGTAACATGAACAGAGTAAATGTATTTTATTGGACAGAGTAAATGTATTTTATCGCATCTTTGTTTTTTGTATTCATTAAAACTCGTTAAATAAAGGTAATAACAAAATCATTGAACTTTTCAAAGATCAATCTCAAATGTTTAAGAAAAAAGAACAAGAAATTGAAGGGCGCGATGGTCTTGGGTTGGTTTATTTATAGAAGCAGAGGTACCAATGGGGCACCCGAAAGTCAAAAGTCCGCAGGGCAGAGAGTGAACTCATGATCAGGTGCTTCGGAACAGAAAGAAGTTTCTGCTCGCTAACACATCCGCCGCGTAGCCAACTGTCAATTCAGTAGACTTGCTAGAATCCGTTTTGACTTCTATCTGTTCGTTTGTTCATTGATAACAAAGAAAGTATAATCGACTACTCTAAATCAGTTTCATCTTGCACAAGCATCAAAACTTTCGGTTTCTTCCACTTCTATATATTCCACATAAATAACTCAAATCACGATTAGCACAGCTGATAAAACGCAGCTTTCAAAAGAAATGAAAACCTTCAGTATAAATTTCTGGTAGTCGATTATACTAACACTTGCTCTGTCATCAGTGAGTCTAAGAAAAAGAACACATTTACAGAAGAATAAATAACCGACACCCCCAACTTTCTTACAGACAACATATATACAGTTTGGTAGACGTGTTTTTCAGCAAACAATACGGACCTCAATGAGCAATAATTGTGCACCTTTTTGCTGATTTGTTGCTTCATTCATATAAAGCAGACTTCTTTTAATCACTTCTAGACAAAAAAGATCGTAGACTAGCTCTCTCTTTTAGTTACACCTTCTGTTATATTGATGATATCCTTTCGATTTGGTGACTGTAATCATTTTATATACTAAGTACATGTATTCTCGTGAACTTGAGATAAAAAAAACCACAACGTATTCTATGAAGTCTGCTTCATATTGAGATCTACATCTCGAAATAGAATCTCAAGGAAAACTTTCAACAAAGCTTTATAACAAACTTGATGACTTCAACTTTTCAATTGTCAACTTTCCTTTCTTGTAAAGCAATTCAACATTCCGTTCGCTCCACATTATGGAGTCTGCGTATCACAATTCATTCGTTACTACAGAGCTTGCAGGACTTACAGCGATTTCCCTGGCAGAACGTCACGTCTAACACAAAAACGGCTTGCACGGGGTTATAATGCTGTTCGGATGCTTTCTTCAATCTACCAATTTTATCGAAGACACCATTCGCTTATAGACAAATATGGGATTTCAATCTCTCAGATGAGTGCAGATGTTGGTCTGTCATAGGTTTTATTGTGCCTTCCTTTACCGGATTAGTCACACTTAATTGACAGTTGGCTACGCGGCAGGTGTGCAAGCATGAACTCCTTGAGTCCTCGTTTTTGATTGCTTTTCGGTTGCTTATGTAATTTTGTATTTTATGTTGTCTGTTTTCAGTGGCGGATCCAGAAATTCTGAAAAGAGGGTGCCCACTGACTGGCCTAATAGAGGGCCCGCTTTTGGTCACGCTTCAATGATTTCCTATATATTCAACCATTTTTTTCCGACAAAAGGGGGGGCCCCAGGGCACACACCCCACCTTGATCCGCCTATGGTTTTCCATCCTGTTTTCGTTGGTTGTTACTGGTTTTGTCTCTGCCCTTCGAATTTTTGGCATTCGGATGCCCCATTGGTACCTCTTCTTCTTTAAGTGGGACATTACGTTAAAAACGACGTTACGGATAAAAAGATGAAGGGCATTAGGACCCATAAATGGCCAAAGAAAATGTTGTTGGTTCAAATATTATGATATTTATAAGTATTATCAACTTATGTGTATATATACAAAGAAAACACATCAAATAAGGCAAATTTCATTAATTGTGACGTAATTATGGCATCACATTAGACGGTCATATTTGTCAAATGGAGAAAATCTGCAACTTTGGATGCTTTCAGTACATATTTTCTTTTTTTTAAGAATCATTTGGTGCATGAAAGCCTTCAATTTTTTAGAAATGATAGATTTCATCATTTTACGCATTTTTTTTGCAAGTATGGAGTTGTTGTTTATGTGTGCATACATTCTTCCAGACTAAAAAATGTGCAAAAATCAGCAAAAATCGATGAATAAAGGTAATAACAAAACTACCGAACTTGAATGATCAATCTCATAGTCCAGAGAAAATGACAAAAACGAATCAGTCATACCGGAGAACTGGTGGATCGCAATGGTCCTGACTTGGTACAGGCATTTAGGAATTTCCATAATATGTAGCTTTTGGAGTGAACTGTCAAAGTCAAAAATGACCGGATATCGTTGAACAGAAAGTAGGTGAGCGACAGAATAGAATCCCACGTAATGAGACCCCACCATGATGCTGTATACCAAATATCAAGTGGCTGTGATAAGTAGTTGCTGAGAAAATGTTCCGCAAATTTCTTTCCCGTCCGCCAGCCGGCCGACATTCACCATTTTATAATCCAGATTCTTAACTCCGTGAAATCTGGCCAATAAATCGTATTGAAGCTGCGCCTCTGTTAATTTGTTGAAAATTGCTTTTTCAAAAATGCATTTAATTTAAAAAAACGAGGCCTGTGACCCCCATTTTTATTTCATATATGGATGTATATCAATAAGAACTATATGTCTGCCAATTTTCATTAAAATATGGATCTATGTCATTTGGTATGGTCCCACCCTAAAGAAAATACACTTATAATAATTAAACCAAATCAATACTGAAATTAATGCTTGTACCAAGGACCAAGACCATTGCAACCTTCAATTTCTGTGGTATTTCTTCCTTTTTCTTTCTTCTTGAACATTTGAGATTGATCTTCGAAAAGTTGAATGGTTTTATTATTACCTTTATTTAATGAGTTTTAATGAATACAAAAACCAAGATGTGATAAAATATATTTATTCTGTCCAATTAAAATACATTTAATCTGTTCATGTTACACCTTTTTAACATGTAGCTCGGAAACCATTTAAAAACCTCTCGGGTGCATTTCCCTTCCCGGGCACGTCCCGGGTGCATTTTAGTGTCACTAAGCTTTTTTTGTTACTGAAGTAAAACGAGTAAACTAAGACGATTTATTGCTTTACAACACAAAACATTACTTTAAACTAAAAAAGTTGTTGCCTTTTATATCACAACACGTGTTAAATTAATACGCTCTTAACTCTTATTATTGTATCTTGCAGTAATTTAAGACAAAATAAAAATTATTAAGAATAAAACAACTTAAGTTAATGCAACAAATATCTTTATAATACAATATATCACACTAAATAACGCGATTTATTGTCTTAAAAGGAGATAAAGTTGTTTTATTTAAGAGAAATAGTGCGTTATAACGGGTTTTATTAAGACAATACGAGTCCACTATACGCTTCCGTATTATAGACTATTTAATTATATAGGACAATAGATCTAGAATTAATTCTTTTTAATATGCTCCATATGATTATCTCAGATATGCTTTGTTGCTTTTTTTTATCTTATCAGTAGGGATTACATAAACTGTACAAACTCAAACATGCCAAAATAATGTTTTAATGGAAATAACACTCCTAGATTTCTTTCTTTTTATCTTTAATTCTTCCACATAATCTTATGTAACTTTTATGTGACATTCATTTTTATTTCTCAAATTAAACTTCTAAACTTAAAATTATAAACATTTAATCAATGTTAACCTATTTGTTTACTTATTCATTTATTTATTAGCTTTCCTAATAAACTGTCTTTTCTCATATTTTAATAATCAAATTTTCTATTTCTACTTTTTGTTTACAATATCGTCATTACACCAATGAACATTTGAATGTCAGAAGTCCGAAAGGTAAAGAAAGGTGTACCAAAGGGGTAATCAAATATCATTATACCAAAAACTGTAGGCAAAAAAAAAATCATCACAACGAAACAAACCATACAACAACAACAAAAACCAAACACATAACAACACAATCGCATTCAGCAACGTGAACTCAAGTCGAAACAAGAGTGAACTCAGATGCTCCGGAAGAGTAAGCAGTTGCCATAGATCGATTCAGTGTTGGTCAAATCCAAAAAGGACGACAAAACAAAACTCTATGTCAAGCTCATTTGAGAGATAGAAATCCCGTATTTGTCTACGAGCACATGATGTCTTCCGTAAAAATCAGAGCGTAAAATTTAATGCAATTTCTTTAATATGTAAATTTATGAACTCAGGTGATACGGAATGATAGATAGTTCCCGCTTACACGGGACAGACATCTTGACGTTTTAGATTTCTTCAATATACATCAGTCAACATTGCTTGCATTATAAATGATTTATATTTCTATTTTGGACATACTTTTAAATAGAAACAAATTGATTTTGGTTATATATGATTTACAAATAAGCATGATTTAGATAATTTTATTTGATAAAATTTACGGCAGCATAAATTTAGTTCTGTTAACTTAATGTAATAAAACATTTAGATAGTTACGGTTCTTTTTCAACAGATTCCATGTCAAATTTGGCAAATGGATTCTACATTTCCCATTGTATCCGGTTCAAACGAACTGTATATTATGATGTAGATATCAGTTTGTACAAGATACATACAAATAAAGGTTTTTATTAACCTCAAGTGAATACGGAACTTACTTAAACAAACATCAGCAATTATTCCACTTAAGGTTTATAACGTAATATGATCTTCAGATTTACATTAAAGAAGCCGCTCAATAAAATGAAGACTTGACGGTGAATTAATGAGGTCCACTTCACTTGACAGATAACTATCCACGGGACAGATATAGGCAGGGAGCAAGACGGATTTTACGTTATTACCATATACGCATCAGCTATTTTAAAACTTGTGATTGCATTTACAAATTGAAACGTTTTTAATATGAGTGGTTTGAAAATGTACAACGCTTCGAATAATAGACTTAAAATCATACTTGGAGTTTGTGTTGGTGTCGTTATATTGGCTTTAGTTATTGCAGTGGCTGTCTTGGCTGACAAAAAGGACGATTCTGATGGGGGCCAGGGACACTCCTCCTCCGGACTTAGGGTACCTCAGTGTGATTTACATGCGGGCTCATCTAATCTGGATATAGCTAATTGTGTCCTGGATAGTTATCCTTTGATAGACGGGTGAGATTTTTTATTTTCTAGGTTTTGTCGCAATAAACTTTTTCCACATCGCATTATTTTCTATTCAATTGTTGCATTATCATATAGAAATGGTTGTCCGTTCCGGCTTAGAATATAAATAACTTTTGTAACTTTTATTAATGCAACTAAAGGCATACAGTACACTTACATAACAATGAAATTCATTTATTCATAAATTTACATAAACAATCAAATGACATAATATAAAGTATAGACATTTTATATCTAATATATGGGCACAATGCCATAGAAATAATTGTCAAAACTAACAAGAGTCTCCCTTCCTCAGTTCTAATGACCGATCTATGAAAGAGACAATTAACAGTAAAAGACCTTCTGAAATTTTTGTCTACTAGTAATCATTTGTGTTTTTTTGGGAATGTTTTAAAGTAAAATAAAAAGTAATGAGCTTTCATATGATAAGATTATTACAATCGTTAGTTAATACAAACATGTCAAAGTTATAGTACTGACATATGCAATACATTAAGAAAAACAAAGATGAAACATACAACATGAACATAACCTAAAATACAGTATTATCATCTGCAAAGTATTAAAGCAAAATATTTTTGTCGCCTGAAACAATATTTAATGATCTGTTGACCTTTTACTTTCTTTACGCCCCTTTTTATATTTTCTAAAATTGTTGAACTTTAAATTTTATGCGTTATTTCATATTTCATATTGTTCAAATAAATCATCTTTCGAAACCGGCTTTCATAACAAAACCACCACGAATACAATGAAGTATAAAATGTAGCAATAAACGAAAAACTATTCATGTATCACCTCCAGAAAGTTTATTTGGATTGTGACAAACGAGGAGATATTATTCATATTATGTATGGATGTCACACAGTGTTCATCAACATAACTTAATAATGGTTGAACCATCACATTATACGGAGATTAGAAACATTAGCATAAATATTTAAAGCTAGACTAGCGTAAATTGAAAGTTTGTCTGAAAACTATTCAATGCCATGATCCAAATTAGTTTTCTGGATATTCTAATCCATATAGAAATGCACCAAAAGGTTGCAAAATGTTTCAAGTTAACTGAAAATAATAGTGATTGAGAGACATGACATAAAGGTGCATGTTTTCAGTCATTTTTTCCTGTGCATTTAAGTGCATAACAGTTCGAATTACATGTACATCACATCAGTCTTAATGTCATTTGTCTAATGCATGCATGTATAATAAAAACAAATTTTCCGAAATAACAAAAAAAATGACCTTATTTTTTGAAAGATTAAACGCTCGTTTTTACCAAACCTGAACTTTCTTAATTGACATATAAAATTGCATTGTAACTTCAGACGTAAAGACATATTTCATGAGAGCAGGAGCGCCCGCCCCCTTAGCCGGTCTTTTAGAAATTTCTTGGTCTGCCACTGGAAAGGGTGGACAGGAGGCTTCTAACACCTATCTCCCACCTTTCATTCCTTCTTCTTCCACCTCTAGTCCATTCTTCTGTCCCACCCACCCCTATGTCCCAACTTCCATCCCCTCTTCTTCCACCTCTAGTCCATTCTTCTGTCCCACCACCCCCTTTCTCTCATCTTACATCCTCTCTTCCTACCTATTCAGCTGTCCACGACACCCCTCGATCTCTTATCAAAGGTTCCATCAATGAAATGATACTTTTAGTGTCCTTAAAGGTTTTATACATTTATTTTTGCCATTTGTTACTTTGGCGTTTTTCTGTCGTTTTCATAGAGTGTTAGATTAAATTAATATCATGCACGCGCACCAAGCAATAAACCTTTTCATTATTATGTTTGTATTGCCTGCAAGTAGTGGAAAGCCATGCGTTGCTTCAGAGAGAGGCACAACCCGTGCGCACATCCTCTCAAATAAAAAAAAAAGGTTTTTTTGGTCGATCTCGAAAAACCCCCTTCAAATAATTGATATTTTTACCGTTCTCCACCTCTTACATGAATTTGTGAATCCTCACAAGAAAGCTATTTAGTATATGATGGAGGACACAAGTCTCTAATGTATTGTGCGAAAGTAATAGAAAGTTGCTTGTTGTAGACACAACGATTTGGCATGGCAGATATATAAAAATGAGAATAATTCTGTGTACAACATCGACCTGAAAGACAACCTTAAAGAAGTTTGGAAAGGAAAAATAACTCATACAGACATACCAAGGATACGAAAAGGAAAGCTGTCGGCACAGGTAATTACATTTTAAGACGTAGAGTGACTTAATTCTCAACGTTTAAAGACATAATTGCGAGATTTACACATACACAACACGAAAACACCAAGGAACAACAACAACAACAAAATGTGTTCTCGGATGAAGTCTATTATGAATTAGTTTCGTACCTTCAGCCCAATGTATTAATAAGATCAGCTTTTACATGTATTCCATATATTTTCAACAAATGTAATCAAAGAGGGTGTTTATAACAGGAAATTTATTCAGGTTGAATATTTGATGATTAAACTCTCGTCAAAAAAATGGGAAGATATAAAACCAAAAGTATCAAAAGCAATCGAAACCAAAATATGAGAATAGCGAATAATACAGTAGGGTCAGAAACCTGCTGGGTGTTTTAAACAATGGTAAAACTAGCACAAATGTTTTACGGCACTTTGATAAAATGATAATCATCGTATCCTTACATTTTTTTTGTATAGTTTTGGGCTTGTTACGTATCTTGTGACAGTCAGTATAAAGATGCTGTCAGCAAATCTTTAGCACAACTCGATACCATCAAGAAGTTTGTATATCGCTATCCTGATGTCTTCCAGTTTGTTACTTCAGCTCAAGGTATTAATGAGATCCGATATGATTCCATATATTTTCAAAGCAATTGTTGAAGTAAGTAAAGAATGTTAATATTGTAAATGTCTTGGTACCAAATGAAATGCAATTAACTGTTATAAACAATGAAAAATATTGTCAGTGAATCTGATCTAGGAAACAAAAAGTACAACTACTGCTGCTTGTCTCAAAGGACAAACCTAGCAGAGCCAATTAACAGTATATTTGTACAAACTCATGATTACGCGCATGCGGTCATATTAAACATAAGTTAAACATACTGTACTGACAGCATCATCTAGCGTTTGAAAAAAAAACCTCGATGTTATCGGTAAAAAACATGTTCACTGTGTTTTTTGTGGTTGAACTCGAATGGTAAATTCCCGGCATGCAATCTATTCTGTTTGCATCGCATCACTAGTTTAAAAAAAGGTCAATAGTGCTCAACAAATGCTACATTTCTTTCTTTACAAACCCGTTCAGCAATGAGAAAGTTTCTGTTAGAAAGAAAAGCACTCTACAACAAAGTCTTTCTGGTTGTTTTAGGGATTCTTGATGCGTTCGCTGACAATAAAGTTGCCAGTTTGGTCGGACTTGAAGGTGGACATTCAATTGACAGCAGCTTAAGTAACCTTAGAATGTTCTATGATCTTGGTGTTCGGTATATGACTGTTACCCACAGCTGTAATACGCCTTGGTAAGTAACCTTAGAATGTTCTATGATCTCGGCGTCCGGTATATGACTGTTATCCACAGCTGTAATACGCCTTGGTAAGTAACCTTAGAATGTTCTATGATCTCGGCGTCCGGTATATGACTGTTACCCACAGCTGTAATAGGCCTTGGTAAGTAACCTAAGAATGTTCTATGATCTCGGCGTCCGGTATATGACTGTTACCCACAGCTGTAATACGCATTGGTGAGTAAATAAAGGTAATAACAAAACTACCGAACTTAAATGATCAATCTCATAGTCCAGAGAAAATGACAAAAACGAATCAGTAATACCGGAGAATTGGTGGATCGCAATGGTCCTGACTTGGTACAGGCATTTCAAACAAAATGGTGGGTTAAACCAGGTTTTATGGGGCCAAACATCCCTCTTCCATTGCGATCTTAGGATCCGGTAATGACCATAGAACACAACATAGTTGTGAGACACAATAGGGATATTGTGTCTAATATTGTAAGCCTAAACAACCCCGTCTGTCTTCATTCGCGTGTTGAAGTTAGAAAGCAACTACCTTTAAATACTTTTCAATATCAGTAAACATAAAAGTACCTTACATTTCCTCTTCGAGCCATGGCCGACTCATAAGGCTTGACAGCATTCTTTGCCGCCCACATCTATCTTTGGCTGCTACACCAGCTCCACTACATGTTTGCCACCCAAGTTCTTTACGCTCTGCTTCGGCACTCCTGTGCCACGTTGTTCTTGCGCAACCTCTCTTTCTTCTCCCCTCTCGTGTCCAAGTTAGTGCCACTTTGGTGTGTCGTCATGTGGTTTCCACAGAGTATGACCAATCCACCTCCATCTTCTGCACCTGATGATCTCTCTAACAGGGCATGTTTTGGTGTTACAGTAGAGGTCATTATTACTGATCTTAGTTGGCCAGAAGATGCGGAGTATTCTTCTAAGACATTTTCTCTGGAATGTTTCTAAGCTGATCTTGTCGTTTTCATTTCCGCCCCATAAAGTTGCACTGACATGACATTGCTGTTGGACACTTTGATGTTAGTTTTGTTGCTGTATTTTGAATAGAGGGTTTAGCATGGCAAAGGTGTTTCTTGCTAGACTAAGTCTGTGTTTGATGTCTTCTGGAGTTCCTCCTGTCTTGTTGATGATATCACCGAGGTATATGAAAGTGTCTACGGTTATCTTGTCTCATTAATCTTGATGAAGCGCGTCTCCTTGTTGTTCAATCTCAACATTTTGGTCCTCTCTGTGTTGATCTGGAGGCCTATACTTTGAGCATGTTTGCATAGTCTTTCCGTCTTCTCTTGCATATGTTGGTATTTACTAGACAGAAGCGCAATATAATCAGCATAGTCTAAGTCTTCCAGCTGGGTGGTAAACTTCCATCTTATCCCAGTCTTTCTTCCCTCAGTTGTTTTTCTCATAATCCATGTTAAATAGGAATCCCGACATGACACATCCTTGTTTTACTCCAGGTTTGACAGTGAACCATTCAGATGTCTGTCCGTTGTTAATGAAACAGCTTGTGCTACCGTTGTACATTTTCCTGATGATTGCATCAAAGAGATCAGGAATTCCGTATGACTTCAGGATCTCCCAAAGCTTCTCTCGATGTACACTGTCGAAAGCTTTTCTGAAAGTCTGTGAAGTTTATGTACAGTGATGTTTGCCGCTCTATACTCTACAATGTTTCGCAGAATAAAGATCTGTTCAGCTGTCCCATGTCCCTTTAAACATAAAATTAATGAGAAAGAATTCTGGTACCCTGGTTTCATAAAACATCACAACTTTGAGCTTTCCAAAAGTTTTCGAATTTCCTCAAAACATTGGAGTTCTCAAATTTTAGATGTTTAATTATACCGCGTACAGCAGAAGTCCTACGGGCAGAAACAAAATCAGATGACACCATCGACAAATGCAGTATGATGAAACACACAACAATATCAACCTGCAAAGCACTCACACAAAAAAACTAAACTGCAATCAGAAATGAAAACTCACGCGAGTGAAGTCTGGTTACAACTGCACAAATGCAAACCTCTGCCACCGGTAAATATTTTACCCTAAGATAAAGCGTGGAATAAAATACAGACATCAACGTGATTGGGTGATATTAAATAATACTCAAATAGATAAATGAATAAACTTATGTTAAATATTGACAAAGATGTCTACAAGGTGCTCGCATCTTTTAAAATTTGGGTATTGAAAATAAAATCGAAAAATCACCCCCCTTTTTTCAACCTAAAATTACGTTCATTAACGCCGCATAGACATAGGTTTTTTGTTGGCTAAAAAAACAACGTTTGGAAAAATTTGAATGTTGAACGTTGAACCAAAATCTGGTTCAATATTGAACTAAGAGAAAGTCGAAAGTTGAATAAATGGAAAAATTTTTAAAAAAATGAATAAAATGAAAAAAATTGAATGTTGATCCAACTTGACGCTACGTATGATAGTACGTATTTTTTTTTTACCATTGCAGGGCAGATAATTGGAAGGTAGATGTAGATACAAACCCAGAGTTCAACGGACTGACAGAATTTGGAAAGGTGACAAATCAGTAACATATAATCTCAAAATAAACCAGGGACTTTTTTACTTTAGAAAAAGGAGCAGCCTGTAACATAGGAATTAAACAGAATGTTTTCACTTTGAACGTGCAGTCTTTACTGAATACCTCACTGAAGCTCATTGACAAAATTTCATACAGCCATAGCTCCTGTAAACAATAAACATTTATTTTGTATCAGATACCATACCATACCATAAATTCATCTGGTTGTGCGAATAACCTACCTACTTATCATAAAGGAAATAACAAATTCTTAGATAGGATGATCACAAGAAAAAAGCAACAGAAGAGTAGACCAAAAAAAAGTTAACTACATACGAGAAAAAAAAAGACTTTGTACATGCATTTAAAAATATGAATACACGTAGTAGGTTTAACCAGGTTTTAAGATATTGAATAATGTAACGGTAACATAAAGGTTTATTCCTTTTTATCCACCTAGTGCTTCTCCAGACAGTTAATGGTGAGATAAACTGCCTTGGTATGTTGGTACATTTTATTCATTTCCCAAACGACATCATGAGGGGTGCTCTAGAGGTGGAAGTAGTCCCTTGTCACACTTTAATATTCGCATTTAATGTGTTCTTCTTTAGACTGTTATTAGAGAGATGAACCGCCTCGGTATGTTGGTTGATCTGTCCCATGTCTCCCACGACACGATGAGAGACGCTCTAGACGTGGCGGTGGCCCCTGTCATCTATAGCCACAGCTCAGCCTATGCTATCTGTAACCATTATAGAAATGTACAGGATGACATGCTACAGAAAACAGTAGGTTGTGGTTCAAATAAATACGTCTGAAACAGGTGCGGATGCAGAAATTTCGATTAGAGGGGGCGCAGGTTAAATATTCGCCGAGCGGAGCAAGGCGCTAAAATTTTTGGCCTATTTTGATTGATTTCATGGTAAAAAATCAAATTTTGACACATTTTAGGGGGGAGCGCGCCGTTTGCGCCCCCGCCTGAATCCGCGCCTGTGAGAGACAATCGTATATAAGTTTATAAGCTCAAATGAAACAGATTGTTGTTTGAGTATTTCACTTTTAATACTTAGTCTTGTACTTATTCCTTTCCAGTTTTAAGTGACTTGTACATTTTTTAACATTGCATCAAATTGTGAAAAGCCAAATTAGACGAGAACAGGGAATTAAAAGGCAAACTCAGCACTTAATTAGAAAAAAAAAATGTAAAGTGTGAAAAGTGGCAACCCGGTTTTAAATCAGAAAAAAGACATTGCCAAATGAAACATTGAAACACGAGAGGTACAGGCTGCAAACTCGACCAAGACTGAGGTATTCATTGTTTTCCCTTGTTGACCAAGTACCAGCATAATAAAGAAAACCATATATATATAACTCGAATCGAAAGGGTTTTTATAGTCATGACTAATAGGCTAAAGAGCCTCTGCAGCGACTGTAAATAGACTCGCTATTTGCCATGGGACGTTCGGTCCACTGCCAGTGCTAGCTGCCCCAGAGTATAATTTGTTGTCCCTAGAACAGTGCCCGTCTTGCACCACGGGGAGATACTGGTCGGAATTCGCAAGAACACTTCTATAAATCTATATTTTTCTTTGTTTTCAGAAACAAAATGGAGGAGTGGTGATGGTGAATTTCTATGATCTTTACATAAACTGTCCTCCTAACAATATAACTGTAGCAACACTATCACAGGTAGCAGGTAAGTTGTCGCTTTATTATAAAGGATACGGTCTTAAAGAAATGCCTGAAAAGTGTAAAGAACAACCCAATCTAGTTTCTAATATTAGAAAGTTTCTATTCATACATGATTTTTTTTAGTTTTAGCAAACAAGCAAAACTGTCAAGTAAAAACATGCATTTTTGAACTTGAAATGGAATATTTATTTAATATTTAACTTTTAGCCAATGCGTAACCGTTATGTCCCTCGAAAACCACAAACTACTAGATAGGTATAACGGAAAAACCGACTAAGAAAGGCCCTAGACATGCTATACCCATAGTTTTTATTAATTTTTCCTTTGTTTCCTTTGTATGCATGTAAACTAATTTTGCAAGAACCACATCACTAACACCATTTGGGGAAATTTTTAAGTAAAACTGTTTATTTCCAGATCACATTGATTATATAAAGAATTTGATAGGAGTTGATTATGTGGGCATCGGAGCAGATTACGATGGCGTTCCTACGTAAGTTTATTGTTTTAGGACTTGACTTAAGAAATTTAGAACTTGTGGGTTATGGCATCACGACTAAATTAAGAAGCAAAATAAATGAAGTTCGTGATATTAACAGGGATTTGTTCTTCTAGGATCTTATAGAAGTAAAACTGTGTAGAGAATAATAATCTCTACTTGTGAGCACACAATGTATTGGAAATATATTTCCGTGATTAAAAAATAACTGAATTAAAACAAAACAAAGAAGAACGGAACAGATACATTTCATAATTACTACTACTCTGCAATCTAAATATTGGTTATAAATATATATGTGAACAATGTATTTCGCAGTCGAAAATGTATGACTATGTATTTTGCAGTCTGACAATGTATTTCGTAGTCTCGTACTTTATTGTACAATTTCCTTCTTTAGAGTCCCCCTGGGTCTAGAAGACGTGTCTACATATCCTGATATATTTGCTGAACTTGTAAGAAGAGGTTGGTCACAACCTGACCTTAAAAAGCTGGCAGGAGAAAATCTCATAAGAGCCTTTAGAAAAGCAGAACAGGTATGCTTGAAATATATAATAGGCTAACCCCTAATCTTTTTTCCATACAGAGACGACGAGAATCAACCACTTGTCTCATTGAAGACTGCTGGTTGTTTCCATTGTAGATTTTTATAATTCCCACTGATTACTAACTAATATTAATGTTACAATACTAAAAGTCAGGTACGCCACAAGGATAAAAGGTAAAATCGAATTATAAATACACATAAACATATCACTTAAAATCAAATATAAAACGATAGAGGGGCCCGAGTACTTTCGGTCAAAAGACCTTCTTCAGGGAAATAAAAACTGGGAGAAAAAAGAGAAACACCCACACAGTACAAAGACAAGGACAAGACAAAAATATTAATGTTAGTTGTGTAGCATGGATTTATTCCACATAAGTTTATCTTTTATGAACTAGAAACTTTTCAAACTCCTTACTTCAATTCTGAAATATTTGACGGTCAAGGAGGAACCGATAGCCTTTCCAAAGCACCCGACATTCCGCTTGCTTCAACGCGAGATTGCGTTGCTGAGCTCATCGCAGTTTAGTTTTTAATTTTATTTTTTTCCTTTTCTTGATGTTTTGGGGTCTTCATACAGATTTACTATTGAGTTCCACATTGAAGCGTTTTTACTTGTTTCTTAAAGCTTTGAGACAACATCAAAACGGAAATAGGGGAATACCTAGCTATTCTCCATGAGGTTCAATTTTGATAATTTTTAACTTCATTTGTCTGGCTTCTCTGCCATTTTCATATTTCTCTTTCAGGTCCGTGATAATCTTAGTTATATGAAGCCATACGAGGATTTGCTGCCAGTTAACGAACAAAAAAACATGTCTTGTATATCATAAAGACAAAGTTAATCTTTAAGATTTTGTAAAATATTAAGTCAAATACATGCATAAACTATTGTAAATATGACATTAAATAAATCATTTACATTGTTATATAATTGTGATATTTAAAAATTGTAACTTGTAAATATGATATGTTTAGATGTGTTAATAAAAATGATAAATAAAGACGTCTTTCTTTAAAATACATAATGATAACATTTACAAACCAATGAAAGTGCAATGGACATGTTTTTATGATAATTCATATAGTCGCCTCCAAACCAAATGAACAAAACTTTTGGAAGAAAAAAAATAAGTATGTACCAATGGAGTATTTGGATGTCCGAAGAGGCAAACAAGATCAGCCGATACAAAAGAAATAAACACAAAAAAGCCAAACAATATTAAATCGCATACAAAACAGCCTACTTACGTCTTAGATTCCTGTTTATTGTACCACAACCGGCATTTTACAATTGACAGTTTTACATTATTTGACATCACAAATGTTGCAAATAATGATTGTGACACCAATACAAGTCAAACCATTGCTTTTAGCACATTAATCGTATTCGCACCTTCAACATGTTGCCACTGATTAGTACCTCTGGGTAAATGACACTGGACATTCCGTGTGGCCCACATCCCTTCTGTACAGGACGTTGACGTATATATCTGATAGTTGCATGAGTATTCTGATTGTTGTTCTATTTAAAAGGTAATTTTATTATATTTAGTAGTTTTTTTTCTTCTTATTTTGACTTTAGTAGTGCAGCATATTGTTTCCCTAAATATCTATTTAAATTTTGTATGTTTTCCATAAGTTTATCTATATACTAGATAAGATTCACCTTCGATAAAAAGTGGAAATATGATGTTGATTGTAAAACTAAGGAAGCATTTCAAAACAAAGAACTAATATAATTTTAGTGTCTGTATTTTTGGTAACAGCTAAATCAGTTAGCTCGGAGACGCAAAATGTAACAGCAAATTTTATGATCAGCACTCACGTTAATAGGGGTAATTTTAATATGTTAAAATTAGTTAATTAGCAAGAATTGAGATCTGTCCTTTTACGATTGATTGGATTCACTAGTTCTAACTAGATCTAAGTCAGAGAAGTATGACTTAGATCTACTCACTTATAAAATTTCATTGGTCAGAAGTTTATTTCTTTGTTTGATGTTCTTTATTAGTTAATTTGATATTTCTTTGATTTATTATTTGGATATTTGTCTAAGGGCTCGTTTGATTTACCCTCCCACCCACCTCTTATTCAGATATATTTGGGTTTCTTTTTTGTTATTACCAATAAGCGGACTTTGTAGCCAAAAATGTGGTTCTTATTTTTGAAATTTGTGTTTATTTTTCTAGATATGAATTATAATTATTATATTATCTTTATATTTTTGTATGAATTTTGATTATATATAATATGTTATATATTGATATAATTTTCGGCCAATACAAGTTATACTTATTGGTTTTTGTTTTATTTCAAGCCTTGATAATTGTTTCTTTTTTCGTTTGTTCATTTTAATTTTTATATGTTTAAGAAGAAATTAAGAATTTCAAGAAAAAGAAAGAAAGTAGAAATGCATTGCTGAGGTATAGGACATGAACATAACACCGAGAAACGTCGTTTGAAATTTAGGTGAATATTAATACTATGAACCTCAAGCTTTCATATCGATATAAAAAAAAACTTAATGTCCTAGTACATGTGGTATATATATGACCAGACATTGAACTTTTATTTCATTAGGTCGAAAGATTCGTCCACAACCATGCTATTGTTTGCTTTTTTATTGTCTGGCTGTCTATTAACGTGTAAGTATTGTCCGTTTGAGTTTTATAAATCAACGAAAAATGGCTTGTAAATTTACGTCTTGCATAATATTTTATTTATTCTAGTATGTCATGACTTTTTAATGGCATACGAACTCAGGCAAAAAATTTCAAAATTTTTGCATTATCAATAAAAATGTTTTCCATAGACCTTTATAGTAAAAATGGACCGAAAATTCATAGAAATCCATGGGAGTACAACCTTGTGACCAGGAACAGCATTTGCTCCGTATACCTTTAAAAATCCTTTGTGGAGCTAATTGGTCATCTAATCTCCTATTGTTAGTCCTTTCAATTATGTTCAGGTGGGCCCAACACCTGGCTGTTCCGTCAGATAAACACACCATTTAAGGTATTATTAAAATTAGTGAAATATTTAGCATTCGACCATATGGAAAACTTTTTTGTTTTAGAAGATAACATCTTGGTTTTTGTTATTAGAGTTCGTATACTAATAAAAAGTTTATTTGTGTTTAAAAAATAAATTTTATTTGAGAGACAAAAAAATTTAAAAGAATTTTCGTTGATTTATAGAACTCAAATGGACTTTTATAAGTATCCCCTAATTATTTAATATTAGTCTAGTTGAAAACTGAAACACGAGACTGAAATACATCTGAGCACATAAGCTCCAAGCACATAGTTTTGCAATTGATGCTCCTTTAGTTTAACGCTTGATTTTTATGCATATAGTGAATAAAACGATCTTTTGAAATGTCCACGAAAACCACATGCCATCAAATTATAATTTCGTTGGCTACTATATAAAATGCTTACACATTTTCTATTCTCATCATATACACAGGATAGTTTCCTAGATCCTATCACTCCTCCTTTTTCCAGCGACATGTAAATAAGTGCTGTTTTGGAGTAATAATTAACGAATTTTATAAACGACAGGTCAAGCCATTCGTTCGATATGAATACAGACCACAGATTATTTTATCTTTAAACAGTTGCAACTGAGGATTACGGCAAATGTTCTGTACATAGCAATGATTATGACATAAAACCGAGCAAAGGCGAGGGAAAGTTTTGTATCCAGCAAACCATTAGTACGTACTGTATAGAATGGAACTGTCCATTACCTGAATGTGACGAGCCAATCACACCAGATTCGGGGTGTCCGTTTTGTAACGGTAAGTAACGTAGAAGAAAAAGCTTGCCGAAAAACCACATTGGAAGTAACATTAACTAACTATTGCATTGCAATGCATCTCATTGCAACCAACCAAGTACTGATATTCTAACCAGCAAATCTGTTGTTATGAAAACATAAAACGCAAATAAACTATCGTTTTATAAACCTAAGCATGCTAAGAGTCAATGCACCAATCAACTATTATTGCATTATACACATGATACAGCTAAACATCGCATTTAAAAGACCAATAAATAAATTTGATTAAAGTACTGCAATTTGATTGGACGAATTTTTTTTCATATCCCAACGAAAAAAATCATGGCGAAACGCCCATTTTTTACAGGAAGTGCCATCATTTTAGTTCTTTTACCTTATGAGAAAGATTTTCATGTTTTTTAAATCATTTTGAAAATTTATTCATGAGGAATGACTGTAATAATTGTATTTTCATTCGGGATATGAAAAAAAACAATTATGACAGTCATACCTTAATTAACGATAAAACCAATTGACTATGGCTTCGAACATCATATTGTATAACAACTGAGTTGTACTGCAATGAAAGGTTTCAAGTTTGTTGAAGGTCCGGTAATGCTTTAATAGATTAAACGTTTATTACATAAATCACAATATCTTTTGTATGTGTAACATCTTGCTACTGAGTTGGACGTTTAAGTGTAAAACCACAATAGTTCATTCGATCTGTTTTATTCATACATGTAGCTCTGAGTAATTGACTTAGATATTTTGTTTATTTCCGTTCTAGGTACATGTAGCTACGGTGGAACGATATATAAAGTAAGAGAACATTTCAAATGTGTGGATGGCGTCAACTCGTGTTTCTGTTTATACGATGGCAGTGTTGAATCAACAAGAATCGGAGTTAACATTGAATTTATGTGTAAAGATAAAACCGATCCAAAATAAAACATGAAAATTGCATAGAAAATGCTGTTCTATTGCTCCGAAATAAACAAAAAAGAAATATTTTAAATGCTTGGGTGTATTTTTCTCTCTTTCTAGTATACAAAAAGCAAGCACCATGTTCATATAGCTCTTGAAAAAAAAGTAACATGAACCATTAAAGTCAAATCAAGGTCAAGAATTTGGTTGTCAAATGATGGAAAAAGCATTTTTTTTTACCTTTTATGGCCAGTATTGATTACAATGGCAACCATGAAAATACAGTTGAGGCCTGCATCAATAGACCCTGGTCCTGTGAATAGCTTGATCAAGTTTAAAAACCTTTGGGTAAAAAATAAAGTATTTTTTGAGGGGGGGGGCTTTTTTCAATTAGCTTTTTTTTCATTTGTGCATTGATAGGGTTAACCGAAATATTTTCAGGAAATCCGGCAAAAAACACAGAACCTACAGATGGACCTACTTTTGAAACCTACGTTCGCCATATTCTACTATCGTACGCTATATTAAACAACAGTAATAGAAACTCCAATATAGATTACAGGATGCTTGTTAGTGGTTAGGCTGGTACCCCGCTGTTATCTGAACAGTAGGGAGTCGGTTGCCAGCATACTTAGTGGTTTTAATCCACGTTTACATTCCGTGATAAGTGCAACTGATGGTCACCATCATGAATATATAATTTACTAAAATAATAATAATAATAGACCCTATTGGCCTTTGAAAAAAAAAAGAAATTACTCAAATTAAATTCTATTAGCATATAATTGATACTGTGCTTTAAGCAAACAGGCCTATCCTATAACTGTAGATCTCATAATCTGAAATTAAAATTTAATTTGATTTCAGATTTGTTTCTTGATAACCATTAATTGATATTAAGAGGTTATATTTAAGCAAAAAAATATTATAATTTTGTCTTTCATTCGCACATGATGGCCACGTGTAAATGTGTGTTCCTGATACTCTCCGTCTTGATATTTGAATTAGGTAAGTAAAAGTTAAAATACCAAGCTGATGAACACTCAATCCGAATCAAGCACAATTACAAACACACTTGATGAACCAGAGGGAAACTCATACTGATTTCGATTATGACGAAAAACCTCAACAAACATGTGATACATTACAAAACGGGGTATCGCATCAGCTTATTTTTTAATTTGACGGAAAAAAAACCAACGGGCAAACAAACAAAAACAAAAACCAACGGGCAAACAAACCACAAAATCGCACACACACACACACACACTCACACTCACACACACACAAAACAAATGAACAACACCAAAAAAACGAAACATTGTGATGTACAAGTTAAGAGATAAGAACGTTGCTGTTTCTGTCCAGAAAAGTGTAATACTTAGAGCGCCCTCTAAATTTGTTTAGTTTTTCATTTCAGTTTTCGTACGAGTTAGCAGCCATGATTTTCTAATCCTTGTTTCAGTCCAGTGTTTTATGTATTACATTTGTATATTTTTTTAATGTTGAACTGTGTTGTTTCAGTTCAGTGTAATGTACGAGTTAGGGACGGACCATTTAACTTGAAGGGGGAGGTCTTGGTTTTTTGTTTTAATTTGTCAGAAAATTGTTTATTTTTCATGGCGTCGCGACAGAATATTTTTTTTTCATAATCAGCATTATTTTATATGGTAGAAGTCCTTCTTCAAAATATTTTGTTTCTTACCCTCTGCTGCCAAAATATTTTTTTTCATCAAAAATAATTTTTCAGAATTTAAAAAAAAAACCAAGCCCCCACCCCTACAAGTTAAATGGTCGGTCCCTTAGCAACTAATATTTCATATTTTCGATTTTTTTTTTCAGTAAAGTGTAAAACAAATGTATTTCACGAGGGCGCCCATTAAAGTTTTTTTCAGTCCAAGGTAATATGCGAGTAAACAGATATTTCCCTATGCTGAACTTCTTTGTTTTAGTCCAAAAGGCTAATATTTCCTTATCCTGAACATTGTTGTTCATTCCATTGTAACGTATTTGACAAGAGCGCCCTTTAAAGTTGTTTATGCTATTTTTTGTAGTCCAATGTAAAATACGTGTTAACAGCTACCAGAATTCAGTCTACATAGGCTACACAACAACTCTTTCACGGGGGTATCCTCTAAAGTTGTTTAAGGACTCACTGATCTTCGACCCAGACTTTTTCGACTTTACCTTGGTTGATGACGAAGCTGAATACATGGTGGAAGACAAAGAAGTTCCCCAAAAAGGTAAATTTAGTGGGGGGATATTTTCAAAATATTGTGGATTTACGATTTTTTTTCTTAAAGCAGATGCTATACATGTTTATACCTTAAACATGTTAAGGTATGTGTTTAGAACCTAAGCACGTTTAGGGTTAAACATATGCTCAAGTGGGCACACAAAGGCGTTTAGGATTATGTTTAGATTGTAAACACATATTTTCACAGTGTTTGCGTGTAATACTTACACGATAGAAATCGCGAAATTTTAAACCTGTCCGAAAGTGCCGTCGCTGCTATGAATCCGTGTATGGAATCTCGTTAGTTGGGAGTCGTTTTGATATTCAAAGATCCCGCATGGTCATGTATTTAAACATTTAAAGGAAAATATAACATTTAAAAACCAACTATTTTTTACACCCCGTCACACATATTGGCGATGTAAAATGTGATCCTCTCCGTTTTGTTTGTTGTCCGTCCGTTTGTCTGTCTCCCGATGGTTTCAGGATAATAACTTGAAAAGATCAGCGAGGTTCAAGTTAGATTAATCATGTTACAAATTTAAAATTTCATGTCTGAGTTGTCGTGGATTTTTTCAATTACCAACAATTGCCTTAAATTATTTTATACATTTAATACACACAAAAAAAAGGAAAGGAAAATTCTAAGGAAAATCATATAGACTAAGATGTTTTGAAAATTATTTGTAACTATTTTGTAGGCCATGCGGTCAAGTTCTATAAATTTGTCCCCGAAGGATATGGGCTACGTGAGAGCCAAGTGATGACCCTGTTCATTACTGATGAAAATGTAAGTATCAGATATTCTGATCAATGTTCGGTAAACTGGGGCGCTGGGGAAAGATCTTCATATTTACATTTTTGGATACCTGCAATCCGAACATTTGACCATGCATCGCTTTCCGTCCAATTAATCTCCACTCCCCCAGTTTAGTATTATTTTACTCCTGTGGTGTTGCTATTCTCCTTGTCTCCCAAATCCTGACAACCGAACCCGGTATTCCTGACACCCTGCCCAATCCCTCAATTCTACTAGGATTATTGTGGGAATATCAATGACTTAATTTCGCCAGGTTGCATATAGTTTAAGAGATTTGGAATATAAGTGCATGTACGCCTCGATCACAAGTCGGGTTACGTATGATTAATAATGGGCAGCGGTTAGTTGGGTTTAAGTTTTACAGTTTTCTCTCGGTCAGCAACAACTGATCACATCCTCTTGATATCTTGCATTTTTTTTATATATAACTAAGGGTTCCTTTATCTTCGATTTTATGTTCGTCGCTCATATCCCCGGTCATTTTTGTTTTTGACCAGTGTTTAGAAATAATTAAACCCAATCTCCTATTATGTCTTCACAGCCGTGTTGCGTTGTGTGCTACTACCGGTCCCTAAGATCGCAATGGAAGAGGGAGGTATTGTGCGCCATAAAACCTGGTTTAACCCACCATTTCATTTGAAATGCCTGTACCAAGTTAGGACCATTACGATATAACTATTCCGGTGTGTATTCCATGTGTTTCTTTTCTCTTGGACATTGACCCTCAAAGTTCGATAATTTTGTTATTACCTTTATTCAACCCCTATGTGTGGAACCCGGTTGCGAAAAATAAAAACATAACGATGTAAGAATAAGAATTAAAGTTTTCTGGAAATCAAGAGCGATCAAGAGAACTCATGTTTGCTGTCGAAGCATATGGTTTGTAAAGATAAAGATTGATGCAACACCTATGTATGCATAGTTGCAATCGAAGTTTTGATGATAACAACCCGGAAGCTGTTGGTAGCAATCAGGCATATATTGAGTTCGCATCAATGAATATATTTATAGCAAATAGGCAAATTATCGATTCGCATCTGGTTCCAAGTGAACTTGATTTGTTCAGTTTAATTTATAAATTTTCGTGTTTATATTTAAAAAAAAAATATCTGTACCAAAATATTTTACTAAATTACATTTGTATCTTTTGTATTTTATTTTTCTTTATTTTTTTTACTCATTTATTTTATTAAATTATCTATTGTATTCCATGTTTATGTTTTTCAGTACTATAAGGTCATTAAAAGGACATTGATTCAGAAGCTTGCACAATAAATCATCGAGATCACTATACATGGCGGATCTAGTCAAGAGAAATGATTAATTATGGAAAATAAATATATTATAATGATTTTGTTAATTTAAAACTTTTTTGTGTTATGTTGTCTTTCAATGGTGTGAAACAAAACCCCCTAAACACGACTTATTCAAATGAACACTGGATTGAAAAAAAAAAAACTATAAGCTAGTATGTGGCTCCCGCAGGGTTAAAAACGACCTGCGACCTGAGGGCTTTTTAAGGGCGACTTCCGACCTACACTTCATAAAATCGACCTATGTCAAAAAACGACCTGCGACCTCCGCCAAAATATGCCCTTTAAAAGCGACCTTGCGACCTCAGGCCCCTTTTAAAAGCGACCTTGCGACCTGAGGGGGGTACCCTGCGGGAGCCCCTAGTATAATCTTTGTAGCCAACTCCATTGAAGGGAAAATTCACGAATTTTGACTTATGGTCTTAAATGATAGAATATGTCATCAAAAATATATATCCACATTTTTTTCAAAAAATTCTTATTTATAACAGAGATATTTGGCATTTTCTGATTTCAAAAGTAACTCAGTGACGTCAGTGAGATGGTTTTGAGTGCATTATGGGATATGACCGGATATCTGTGTATTACATCTTTATCCGATTAACGCTATATAATCGATATCGATATTATATTACACGTTGGTGACGCGTGGTCTAATTGGTAAACAAAAGAAAATATTTGATGACGATAAACCGATACGCAATAACATAAGTATTATGAAGATTTCTTTCAAATGTAAAGTATTTTAATCATTATTTGCTAACAAAATTTTTAATTAATAATTTTTTTAAACAGTAATATTAAATAATTAAATCATGATAATAATTAAAATTCTGCTACATAATTCTAATCTTTTCCATAAGTTACTCTATTTTAATTAACATCGTTAAAATGATTTGAAAATGTTCCCTTTCATATGATAATCACGCTTTTTAAAACAACAGGGTGTCACCTGGCAAGACATCCCAGGTGTTAATTGCAAATTGGTGATTACGTAATTTGCCCCAGGTAAGAATTTTGTATATTGGACGTGAACCTTTTCCCCGGCCTTTTAATCTCATTTGACAGCTATTAAACTGATTAACTGATCCTTGAAAGGCTATTAGTTTTTAACGGATTAATTCAAATCAATTAAGCATGTCTAATAGTCACCTCATAAAGATCAAAGAAGAGACGGTGATCTTCAGCTCTTTCGTCTCCTGATTGTTAAACGGGGTTTAATAAGGTTTTTGGTTTTGTATAATATTAATCGTAATTTCGAGAGAATGAGAAAAATAATTGCTATAAAATATACCTTCAGCACCAATGTACCTTCAAAATATTTGTAATATTTGACGTGTCTGCTAGCAGCTTAAGTTCTGCAGATTTGGTCGAATTGGGTCAGGAGGGGCATCAACTTGAACCAGAATATACGAAGGAAGAAATCCGGTAGATAGAAGAGTTGGAGATAAATCGCTAGACTGAATTTCAAAGCAACCCAATTTTACACATAATGGTGCAAATGTTCCGATCGCTATGAGCCAATGCCCTTGCTCGCAGAATCCCTATGCTGCCACGAGTTTACATTATTCGCCGATATCTTCGACCCTGGTGCAACCACGACTTCAAGATAGTTTGTTTAAACCCGCGGCTGTGCTAAAAACTAGTTATATTAGTTTCTTGTGGTACAAACGCCACCGGGGGAGAGACCCAGACGTCCTATTAAATAGGTATATGAATAGACGTTTACTTTTTTTTTTCAGAGTGATAAGGTATTGCCGAAGATTTCACTGATTGAAAACATTGAGTTTTTCTTGACCCATCAAACAAAAGTTATATATATTCTTGGCCAACAAAAAAGTTAACAGTACAAAACAAAGAAAGTAATAATGTAAAGGCAAGGTAACTTTAGATACCACTTTTTAAATACATTATCATTCATTAATTTGATTTTACAATCTTAATTGCTAATGGCATACAGACAGTTTGTATGTTGGGTCTGAATATGTCTACCTTTAGGAAGAAAACATCGTGTTTTGCTGCCAGCTTGTGTTGTGTCTGTCATCAGAAAAGAATGTCCTTCTGCAGATGGACAATACGTACGAAGGTTTTCCATTCATAACTTATAAAATGTATTAGCATAACCTCATATAAACTCATTTCATCTTTTATGTGTGTGGTTTTTGTTGTTGTTGTTGCTGATTATAAGGGGGCGGCCATTGGATTTTCATGGGAGGGCTATTGTGAAATGAAAAATAAAAAGGCAGAATGTCAAAATTAAATAAAAAGGCATGGTAGGATGTTGTTTTTGGCTGAAAATTTTGTAGTTAGAAAAATATCCAGGCTCCAGCGTCTTCGAAAATAAAACGGCAGGACGAAGTGAAATATATATATCTAAAGCCCCCCTCCCAAAAAACAAAATCAAATATTCTAACTTTCATACGAAACGCAAGATCTAAATTATTAATTTTGTATTGGCACTTTTATTTTTACTGTACACTTCGCATTCTCAGTTTACTTTGGAACCGATCTGACATTTTAAATACTAGGCGTCAGACGAAGTTAAGAGTTTGACATGTAGATTTTTTTTACATTGATTTCATTCTAAAGTTGTTGGTGTGGTTGTCTATCTTATGCCCCATCTACGAAAGAAGGAGTAGGAGGACATATAGTGTCTGGTTCTGTACGTCCGTCCGTACGTTCTTATGTTTGAAGATCGGGCATTATGTCTTTTGGATATATTATTGTTTGGGCTTCTTATGCAGAGAAATACAAGTGATAAAATATTTATACGTTTTATAATCTTACGAACACAAGATTGTGGTATATACTCATACGGCTGTCTACATGAAGGTAACACGAAGCGTTTTCTGTATAGTGTGCTTTTTTGTTTTACTTTTTCAAAGAGAAATGTAAAAAAAAAAAATTCAAAAATCACCTGAAGAAGAACAATATCACTATTTTTACACAGATAAAGATGTCGAAAAATCAAAGACACGAGTGATAAATTGTAGGTCTTCCGTTGTACTTTGTAATAAATAATTAACAGAAACAAATGATCTCCTTTTCTGTCATAAACCATTACACAACCACCTGTTAATTACCATCCCCGTGAAGTAAGTAATACCTGGGAGTGTCACAAGTTTAAATACGTTGCCCCTGACTGTGAATTACTATCTTCATTTAGGTAAAATAATATTATCTTTTGATAAAATTAACGCTAAAGAAATCCTTTAAAGATTAAAATACATTTGCGCATTTTTAAGGAATGCATAGGGAATGGATAAAAAAATGAAGAAAAAATTGTTGTCTGTTTTAAAATGTATATTTACTAGTTATTAAACAAATATTCTGAATAAATGCACAGTTATAACTGAAGTGTTAAAACGCTTATACAAAACAAAAAGATAAGTTTTATTCCGCTTTCGGTTATATTCTTAATTTAACGCACACCCGTTATAATTCTTTTTTTTTTTTAAACAAAACTGATATTTTTGTCTTGTGGATTTGTGGATTTTTATAGCAAAGATTCTGACCGTTACATACTAGCCCGGGCATTCTAGGTAATAATGTAACATGTAAGAAACGTTTGCCAAAAATAATGAAATTATTATTGACAAATATAGATAGATATAAACATTTTTCATGGACAAAAGAACACTGCTTACTATTAAGTCACCCTCTAAAGATGTTGCTTCAAAATGGTCTTCACACACAAACTTGTATACTTGACATTGCTGATAGTGGATGGCAAATCTAAAGACTGGACCCATTTAAGATGCAAGTCTGTCTTTTTCCTTAGGTCAGGAAAACGGAATAACACTTAACCGTTACTACGCCGAGTATAACAACCAAACTATCATCATGATCATGCAAGATATTTTTAAATGACGATAGAGTTGACCATTGCGTGTCGTTATCGTTTTGGTACTTTTTGGTTATTGGATATTATGTGATGGTCACGTGACAATAGGGCCTACTAGCCGTACAAAATGGCCGCACCCATCGTTCTAATTTATCGATACAAAACGCTCTCATACTCGCTTATTAGTGAAGATTGAAGAGTTTTACATGTATATTTATGTTTAGTAAAATGTGATGAAAAACATATGTAAAAATTATTTTTTTGCGAATTTTCCCTTTGAGCCTATAATCTTATAACTATCGAACTCTTTACAAAGTTGATTGGTGTTTTCAAAACGAGACAACCATTTTTCGTCCCTTCCACGGAAGAACTAGCATCGTATCTTGAAACCGGCAAGTAGTGTTTACAGAGTAGGAAAAATAGTCGATGAAATTATTCGACTTTGACATGGATCAAACCACAGACTTTGGTGTCAAAGCTTGACATCTTGACAAATACACAGCTGGATCTCTTAGAGTCAAGATAGTTTCAACCCCCTACTTAAACTCTTTGCAAACACCAAAACTATCCACAATATCTAACTACAGGAAAGCAAAACAATATAATAGTATGCCCGAGGTATGAAAATCACAACGGTCTTGACATCATGTACACCGCAGCTCCGCATTGTAAAAGATATATTCGATGGCGTAAAAAAGGTTCCAACCGAAGCCAAAAGTCTGACAGGGCAAAGACCTTTAATGATCTTTAATCAGTCAATACGAGCGAGAACAAGGAATAAGTACTGTGGGCTCAAAAAAGGATATTTCCCGCCTCATATTGGACTCTATATTGCCTAAAAAAACAGTCAAATGGCCTCCCCTGACTGAAAGAAGCAACGAGGAATCAATGGGGCATTCGAGTGTCAAAAGTCCGAAAGGGCAACGGCGAAACCGGTAACCACGAACAAGAACAGCACAAAGAAACAAAAAACACAAAATCAACCGAACGGAAATCAACAACGCGAACTCAAGTCGTAACATGAGTGAACTCAGGTGCTCCGGAAGAGTAAGCGGTTCCTGCCTACTATAGCACATCCATCGTGTTGCTAATTTCTAATTCAGAGTGCAAAATCCGGTAAAGGAAGACAACAAGACCAATCGATGTCTGGCCCTGCGTCGCACAGCAAAACGTTGAACCCTGTACGTTCTAGGCCCAATATGGACAGTCAAAAGTTTTTGACACTTGCATCCTATGGTCGACTTACAAAGCATATTTGTCACATGCAACCCATTATACATTGACAAAATATTTAAGATTCTTATATCGAACAAGAATTAAAAAGATACATTAATAAGACAAACAATTAAAGTTTCTATTTTCCCCCTTTTGTACGTCCCCCTTATTGCCAAACAGAAAAGGTGGGTAAAGAAAAAAATATCCCACATTTTGTATCCAATATATGACAAAAATTAACTTCCTTTTATTTTTAAATCGGACCATAAATAAAATAGTTGCATTTTTGCCCCTTTTGGGCCCCTAATTTCTCAACAACAAAACGAAAAACCTAGACGAAAAATAAGGGGACACCCAAAATGAGCCCCATCCTTCCTTTAGTTTAATGGTAGGTAACATTACTGTAAAGTTTCATAGCATTTGGTTGACCAGAACAAAAATCATTGTGGAAACAAATAAAAAAGTCGCATTTTTTACCCCTTTAAGGCCTCTAATTTCTAAACGAAAAAAGAGGGGAGGTTCACATCTTCAATATTTCTGTAACCACTGTGTAAAATTTCAGAAAGATCTAGTGTTTGGTTTTTGAGATTCAGATTACACAAGACAGACACCCCAAAGCGCGACTGACGGACGGACGGACGGAGTGACCCGACTACTAGAAGTGCTTTCGCCTTCGGCGACGCAGGTAAAAAAAATTTCATGCACCTCTACAAATAAGCATACTTTGTAATGTAAAGTTTCATCAAAATCCATTATGCATAGAAGTTTAGGAGGATTTGCGCTTACGATGTCTCCCATTGAACACTTTTATATTTTACAAAAGATTTAAGTCCAATTATCTCATCTGTATAATATCTGACAGCAATGATTTTTTTCGTGCACATCTATATGTGATATATACTTCCTTCGTGTTCTTTCATGTAAAATTCTTCCAAAATCTGTCAAGCGGTTAAGGAGGGTATCGTTTACTAGGTCTTCCATTGAATACAATATTTTAAAAAGTCTAAGTCCAATTATACCACTGAGTGATATCCTTCATGTACATCTACATATGACGTATTTCGTTCATGTAAAGTTAAAATCTGTTTAGGAGGAGAAGCGCTTAATTTACTAGGTATGTGGACGGACGGACGGACGGAAGAACAGACGGAAAGACGGACGGACAGACAGACAGACACAAATGGTCGGACCCCTTAGAAATATATTAACAAGTCAAAAATCTTATGAAAATCCATTATCTTGGAAAATAATGATTTTTTCATGACAATTGTAATGAAAAACATGACTTCATGACATCATTTTCAAAGATCATGAAAATCCTGACTTTAAGAAATTCATGATATATTTGTCTGGTTTCATGAAAATTTGAACAGTCTGTACGGATTCTTAACTCGGTTTAGTTACTTCTTTTTGACATTTCACCCATTTGTTGTCGTCTGAAATAACGAAAATCCCTAAAACCTACATAATCGATGCAGGGATGTTCAAAACAATTTAATCCCTGATCGATGGTGCAAATTGCGTACAAGAATGACATTTTTCGCTTTATTTTCGTAGCAATTCTTACAAAACCAAGTCGATAAAGATGTTTTGAATGGGACCCATAGACTTTAAAACCCTATATAGTAATGACAGAAAAAAAAGATGAATGCCATGAAAGATATCTGACTGTCAACGGATGTCTTTTTAGCAAGCATATGTATGAATGGGATGGCTAAAAACATTCTTGGCCGAAAACCCTAAAATACTCTGATAGGAATATTACTTAACAGGAAAATGAATTTTACACCTAAAATTACATAATGGGACATTTGTATAGGAAAAGTTTCCCGCCATCTTTTTTTCTACCGCCAAGAAAAATAATCTAATTCGTGATTTTAGAAAGATAAAAAACATATAAAAATGTAACGAAAATTGAAAGTTTTTACTGTTCAATAAGACCACGTGGTATGGAAACTTGTTCAGGATTAAGTCCACAATTTCACCATTTCACGTTGTCTAGTGATTTGTTTCGTTCCCCGTTATTTTTTATCCCCTTTTCTTTCTATTTTCATTTTTTTCTTTTTTGGCCAGGAGAGGTGATTTAGTTACACAATGGCAGAGTCACAGATCGAGAGAACTGGAATAGTTAAAGACGATGCTACGGGTAAAGAAAGACTAAACTCAAAACACTTTCACAGGGTTGTTCATTTGAAAAAGTGAACAAATTTGCTTGCAAGCACAAGTTATTCAACTTCAGAAATTGCATATCAATATAAAAGATAAACAGTAATACAAGGTTTATGAGTAACATGAATTAGGTTACAACTTACATAATCCTTTTTTACCAGAGCAATGAAAATATGGAATTCACTCCCCTCTGCAGTTGCTTACAGCATGTACAGCCCAGACTTGGATACGTTCAAGTCTGGTGCATCCTCATTCCTATCGAATCCCGCTCAGGACATGTCGATTTTGTGAAGTAATTCATGCTCTCCGGTTACACACATTCTAAATAAATAACTGATTTTATCTTAAAAATAAAAATAAATATTAAAGAAAAAATAAAAGCATCACTTATTTGTATATATGTTCAGTGTTTCCCCCTCTAATTTGCTTCACTTTATTATTTTTTTAAATTATAAATTTCCGGCATGCGCCTCCTTAATTTTCATCACCAGTGACCACATTGATGTTCAAGGAGTATCCTGTAGATGTAGATGAGATGCTCTGATTATGAAACGGATCACAATGCCATAAGAACAACGATGGCAGCAGTGTTCTTACATCTCATAATTTGAGTAGTTTTAATAATCAGGTTAGGTACAAGTGCCAAACGAGCTAGGTAGATCAATCGAGCTAGATCAGCTTGATCAAGCTTTAAATTATTATCTTCCTTTGATGTTTTTGACAAAAAGATCTACACATGATCTATATCCGATTCAATTTGGGTCAGTGCAAGATGAAAATTTCTATTAACTTTAACATACCTGGACAAAGAATCATCAAAATATCAATGTTTTACCCAATGTTTTTTGCCTTCTCCTTCCCTGTGGTTAAGTTATTTTCCCCTTCAGAAATAAACAATTTCATTTCTTCAATTTTGTATTTTGTCATGTATATTCCAAAGCTTCATTCAGGTTAAAATTTGTTTGTCATTGAGAATTGGTTGTTAGGCCATGGTAAAAATTATCCTAGATTCTCATCCCCTCCTGCCCCCCAGTTAAACTGGCAGTTTATTTCACTTTTTGGCAAATGATGTTACATTTTGATCAGTTTTATTTTAAATTACTATGATTACAGAGCATTTTATCAAATTGGATGCAAAATAAAAAATAAAATTTCCCCTCCTGTCTCATATTATCAAGAATTTAGGATAGAATCTATGAATTAATTTATCATGGCCTTAATGTTGTGTCTATGCATGTAAGAGTTCTTCCGGTGCGCCATTTTGGCAACTTGCAAATTTTTTTGCTCTATATTTTTTGTAAATCTCAGGTGTTTTTCTATATTTAAATACTTCAATTCCTTACTGCTTACAAAAACTATCAACCAGACACCCTTCAGACGACCAAATATGACCATTATCGTATTTCAAACCAGCATTACCATTTAGACCCTCACCAGATTCCGTTTGTTTACATCCGGCGCTACTTCCGGTGTAAAATATGAATCTATGTTGGACACTACAGATCACCTGCTCACTGCTTATCCTTAAAGGAATACTAAAGACAGATAACAAAGCAGATATTAGTAGGTTTGTGACATCAGAACACTCACAATGTACACTATTTATTACAACAATGAGAGAAAACATGGGGAAACTAAAAGGCCCAGTTTGTAGGAAAAAAGCTGTCCTACTTTACCTTTGCCATCTATTGCTGGTACAAACAATCGAACCAAACCCAGGACCAAGAAAACCTAAGTTCCCATGCGGTTTGTGTGAGAAAGCAGTTAAATGGACCACACCAGGGGTATGTTGCGACACATGTAATATATGGTACCACCAACACTGTCTTGGAATGAATGAACATGTCTATAAAGCACTCAAAAACATCAGCTGGGACTGCATACAATGTGGTTTACCCAACTTTGCCTCATCTCTCTTCGACATAACACTGTTTGAGAGCACCAATCAGTTTGAAACATTGGCATATGCACCACACCCTGACAACAACAACGAAGTTAGTTTTGGTTCACCTCAAGCCACTTCATCACCTAATAGAATGAACACCAACAGATCTGGAAGCACACATACACAACGACTTTCATCATTATTAAGCTCTACACAGAACTCAAGCCTTTACCCAGGTATAGATGATGATGAAATGCATCACCCAAGCTTCACCAACTCAGAGCAAAACCAGATAATCCATAGGAGTAACCACCAACGAGAAGATATACCAATTAAAGTCTTAGTTGTAAACTGCCAATCAATTATTGATAAACGTCCACAACTAGAAAACATGATAGAACAAACAACAGCAGACATCATTATTGGAAGCGAGTCATGGCTCAAAGACCACCACCTATCAACAGCTGTCTTCCCGAAAGATTTCAAAGTTTTTCGTAAAGATAGGAAAACCCGACCAGGAGGAGGCGTCTTTATACTCGTATCTGAGAAATTTGAATGCATTGAACCAGAAGAACTCAAATCTGACAACTGTGAGTTGATATGGGTAAAGATCAAGGTAATTGGCACAAATCACCTGTATGTTGGTTCGTTCTACCGACCACCAGATTCTGACGACACTGAATATCTGACACACCTAGATACCAGCTTGATGCGTATACCACAAGGATCACACATATGGCTTGGAGGCGACTTTAACTTAGGAGACATCAACTGGGAAGAAGAAAACATAAAACAAAATGCATCCAAGCATCGTCAATCACAACAACTGTTAGACATAAGTAAAGATCATTTCTTAGACCAAGTAGTAATGGAGCCAACAAGAATAACAGAAACTTGCGAGAATACACTAGATTTATTTTTTACCAACAACAGCACGCTAATCAACAGAGCCCAAGTTATTCCAGGAATATCTGATCATGAAACAGTTTTAATTGAATCAAGCCTAAGACCAATGAAAACCAGAACACCACCAAGAGAAGTATATTCATACAAAAAGGGAGACTTTGAGAATCTAAAAATAGAGTTAAAAAGTATGGAGGGTTACTTGATTAATCTACAAGACCAAAACGAAGATGTCAACATTATATGGACATACTTCAAGACCCAGCTAACTCGGTTAATGGATAAATACATCCCAAAAAGACAAGTCAAAGGCAACAAAACACGCAAACCATGGGTCGATAGGAAAGTTAAAGCCGGACTCAAACGAAAAAGCAAGCTATATACCAGAATGAGAAAGACCAAAAACCCATCAGACATCAGAAAATACAAGGAAAGTAAAAGAACCGTACAGAAAGCAGAAAGACGAGCCTACTGGACCTACATCAACAACATCATAGAAGTAGGAGACGGCGAACACGATGCCCCAAGCAAGCAGAAACGATTCTGGAATTACATCAAATCCCTAAGGAAAGACAATACTGGTATATCACCACTAAAAGACAATGGCAGGCTATTCAACAGTGCAAAGGACAAAGCCAACATCCTGAATAGGCAATATCAATCAGTATTTACCAAGGAAGACGACCAAGAGGTACCTTTACCATCAGGGCAACCCCGTCCATCAATGCCTGAGATCACCATCACCAGGGAGGGTATTTTCAAACTATTGCAGAAGAGTAACCCTAACAAGGCTTCTGGGCCAGATGAAATATCAGCAAGAATACTCAAGGAATGCGCAGAGGAAATTGCCCCCCTCCTATGTATCATCTTTAGTGAAAGCCTTAAGTCTGGGAAAGTACCAAACGACTGGAAACAAGCAAATGTAACAGCTATTTTTAAGAAAGGAAGTCGATATGATGCCAGCAACTATCGACCCGTCTCCCTGACCTGCCTATGTTGTAAATTTATGGAGCATATCATAGTTAGCAGCACCTTGAAACATTTAGACCACCAAAACATCCTAACCAATTGCCAGCATGGTTTCAGAGCAAGACGTAGCTGCGAAACACAACTTATTACACTTTCACACGAACTAGCAACAGCTTTAGACAAAGGACAACAGATAGATATGATCATCCTAGACTTCTCCAAAGCATTTGATCGTGTTCCACACAAGCGCCTCCTCAACAAGATCCATCATTACGGAGTTAGAGGACAAACACACAAATGGATAGAATCCTTCCTATCAGAGAGGTCACAGCAGGTACTAGTAGAAGGTGAAACATCAGACAAAGTCCCAGTCGTAAGCGGAGTGCCACAGGGCACTGTTCTCGGACCACTCCTATTCCTACTCTTTATTAACGACTTACCAGACGACCTAACATCAGGTGTAAGACTCTTCGCAGATGATTGCATAGTGTACCGTACCATCACTTCAGCTGTAGATACTGAGATGCTACAAGAAGATCTACACACACTGGCTGCATGGGAAAAGACCTGGGGTATGGACTTCCATCCACAGAAGTGTAGTGTACTCACAGTCACTAGAGTAAGAGCACCAACCATCCACCACTATAAACTAAAGGGCCAGATACTTGAAACATCTAAGAGCACGAAGTACCTTGGAGTAGATTTACAACACGACCTATCATGGAAACATCATATTGATAGAGTAACGAAAAAGGCCAACAACATGTTAGGATTCCTCAGACGAAACCTCAGAACATCCAACACTGAAACAGGGATATCCAAAACAAGGGGATGAGCAACATCCAATACAAACTAACAAAAAGTCAATATTTTTCTATGCCTCCCCAACTTTTTTCTTTATTAACACAAATTTCACTAATTGAAATTACACAATATTTATATCATTGGAAAGAGAAACTATTCAGGAATTATAATATACAAAATAATTGGCAATCACCCTTCAAATATTAATTTTATATTGAATAATGTAAAGATGGTCCAAATTTTTTAAGTAAAATTTTCAATAAATGTGCCAAATTAATAAGGAAAAAAAATCAATAATTGTACATTTTTATCAGCAAGTGCCTCAGGGGAATTAAGTGAAATTGACAAACTTCTACCTGTAAATTGATGGTATTAATTGTATATTACTGTCATAAAATGTATATCATCTGAAAGCCCTTTCTTTGATCTGTTTATTGAATATAATTTGTTTTAGATTCACAGTAAAGTTGTTTATTAATTAAGCCTGTGAAATAACAAGAAATTCAAACTTTGATGTTTTTTTTAAGTTTTATTGAAGATAAGTAATTTGAATTCTTTGATATCTTTGTCATTTCTAAATATAGAAATACAGAGTTTTCAATTAGCATTTGAGAAAATATTTGTCTTTTAGAGGATATAATTTCCATTTTGATACACTTATTATTTTCAGAACCAATCCTGGAGAAAGTTAACCCTTATGAACCTTCTGAAAATGACATTGAACTTAAATACACCTAAAATTAAACATGAAAATTTTCTTTTTTTTTAAGTTTGTTTCCCTTCACATGACGAAATAGCTATTTTCCATTTTCCTCTCTTTCATTTGATATAAATTTCATAAAAATCTGTTCAGTAGTTTTAAAGCATACCCCGGAGAAAGTTGACCTATTTTCAACAGAAATCATGCAAAAATATGACAAAATCTCAGGTAAACAGGGGAGGCATAGACCATTAGTGATTATCTAAAGATACATATCCCATCAGTTTTATTTAATCCCTGACTGAAACCAAGACAAATGCCTACATAGCCATGGTAAGATCCAACCTTGACTACTGTGCGACAGTTTGGAATCCACACCAGAAAGACCAAATCATGAAGATTGAGATGGTCCAGTGACGTGCAGCCCATTATACCACCAACCGCTATAGAAACACCAGTAGCGTAGGGAGCATGTTAGAAGAGCTAGGCTGGGACACATTAGAAAACCGGAGGAAGAAACAACAGTTGACCATGTTCTATAAGGTAGTGAATGACCATGTGGATATACCATGCACAGACTACCTTACACCAATGAACTCCAGAACCAGATCAGCCCATGGAAAGAAGTTCCGCCAGTACTTGACGAAGACCAACACACTAAAGTACAGCTTTTTCCCCAGGACAATTCCAGCATGGAACGCCTTGCCTGCATCCGTTGCTGAGGCTCCCTCTTTGGTATCCTTCAAGAGGGAGCTAGCTACTGTCTCTTTCTAAATCGGCTTTCCTCCCATTTGCCCAGTAGTCCAAGTGATGGACTAGAGCTATGTCGGCGGGGTCTTCGACCCTGGTACCGCCACGGAAGCCGAACAGGTCTAGACCAGATGGGTGAAGAGCAAATGGGGCATCTCTTAAATTTTTATTTTTTATTAATATTTATTTTTATTTTTTTTTTATATTTGTTAATTCTTCTTTGATTTGATAATTTTGGACATTCTTCTAAATTTTCTTTATGCACCGGAAGCGTTGAGTAATTGTCAAGATAATGACGGATCAACGTACCATGTAGATGTAGATGTAAGAGATAATCACAACTGCTGTTGTTGACATATTAACAACCGTCCAAGCCAATTAAAATTAAACAAACATTTTTTTGTCAATGATCTATGTTAACACTGATTATAGCCTCAATAAGGATAATTTAATTTTCTTAAACTAAGATTAATTAACAAATGTTCATGTTGATAATTGCAGACAGGACACACTTTTTTGCAATGAACATGTAAATTGGGACAACCAAAAAGATAAAAACATACACATATGCTAATATTCATTGCGGCATTAGATACATTGATATGTACATGATGATTATTTTATTTTATACATATATTTTAGGTGAGCTATTCATTCCTGCCTCACGACGCCCTGATGGTACATGGAGAAAGCCCAGGAGGGTAAAGGATGGTTATATACCACAAGAAGAAGTACCAACGTAATTACTGTTATTAATTTTGTATTTACATACAATCTCACATGTTCATGCTGTTGATGGACATGTTGAAAAGTAAAATATTACATTATTATCTTAACAAGAACAGATTCTAGGTCCCTTGCCCGTTCAGTGGGAAATCTTATTATCTTGATAATAAAAGACATGATTTTGTCTGAAAATTCTTGATTGATTTTCAAGATCATAGTTTATTTGCTCAAAACTAAACCTTAAAAAACTACACCACTAAAAGTAAGAAGGTTGAAGCACTCAAATGATTATTTCTGCCATTCAGTTTTAAAGTTTCTTTTCAGTTATGAAAACAAAGGTGTCCAATGGATGAAGAGCAAGTCAACTTTACCTCCAGGTCTAAATCCTGAAGATGTAGCTCCCAAAAAAACAGACGATACTGGTCCTTTATCTAAAAATGCTAAAAAGAAACAAAAAAGAAAGGAAAAAAAGAATCAGGAACAGGCAACCAGTATCACTGAACAAGTGACAAATTCATTGGCTAAGGCTACTATTTCTAATGACCAATCGAAAAAGACTTCCACTCCAGCTCCACCTATAGAAAAACAGGAAGAATCAAATGATATGGACAAAGCCAGTATTGAGAAAAAGATAAGAAATTTAAAGAAGAAGTTAAAACAGATAGAGGATCTTGAAACGAAAATTAAATCTGGAGAATTGAAAGAACCGCAAAAGGAACAATTAGAAAAAATTTCAAAGAAACCTTTGATTTTAGAAGAAATTGAAGATTTAGAATTAGATTTAGTAGATTAATATACATCAATATATCTTTATGAATTTTGTTTTATAGAATTTAAAATATTTCAAGGCTTGTTAAGATCAGTCTAAAAACAGACTATTTATTTAGCTCTTTATTCAAATGCAATTGCGTGAACTTTGGATTTGAAAGAGTTATGTTAGGAAAGGGTAAAAAAACACCCTTAATTTTGAAATTTGACACTGCTTCAAAATAATATTGTTCAAAAATTTATTAAGCTTTTACTTAAAAAAATGCCATAAATGATGCATGAATAGTCAACTTTTGTTAACAACACATCCCTTTTAAGTTGTTCTTAAAAACATAATTTTTGATATTTTTAGTCATTTTTCCATAAAAAAAAATGAAAATGATATTGTCTGCATATTCTGACCAGTAGATTTATTTTTTGGTAAAAAATATTCACTTCTAAGGCCGCGTTCGAAATTCCCTCCCTAGGCACCCTGGGTACATTATTTTTCCTGGGTTGGATTTAAAACAGAATGCGGGCGACCTCTGTTTTGTATGGGTCATTGATCTTTTTAACAAGCAAAATTGTACATTAGGAACAACCTAGGTATAATACGTCATTTCCCAGGTTGTTCTTGTTCTGCTCCAGTGAGCTAAATTTTCCTACCTGGGGCACCCTGGGTTTGAATGTCGAACGCAAGCATTGTGATATGTTTGGTTGAGTATGAAGACACTTTTGATTATGGCAAACCTATGGTAAAACATTGTGACAAAAATAGAGATTTCTCCCTTTACTTTATGTTTAACCTGTTACTGAAATAAATAGCACAGTATTATCATGATAAAAATGTAAAATATGTAAAATTAAAGTTTTTTGTGAGTTATTTTTGCAGCATCCATTATTATTTTTATTATTATTATTAAGAATGCTGAAAAATGAAAAAATCTAACCAAGAAAGGGCTTGTTACCCTACTCCTTTGATAAGCCAAGAAAATTTTACTTAATTTGACATGTTGACTCTCTACTGCATGATATAATAATAGTCTGCTACATGAAACATAACAACATGCTGAAAAGTGTGAGCTCAATGCTAATGGGTGTATTTGTATATGAAAATCTTTGCACAATTATTTATTATCACACAAAAGTAACTATACATGGATTATCACATACCCAACATGGACTTTGCCATTTTCTTTGTAAAGTACTAAAATATATTGTAAAAAATTTACATTGGGTTTTAATAGTATTTATTTGTAAAGCAATTACACGATTGTTTTGTTATATCATCTTAAGTTTGTGTTATCATATCAATGTGTGAATGTTCATCAGTACTAAAATAGATTTTAATTGATTTACAATGAACTGAAATGAATGAATTTTGTTATATAATGTCCACCACTTAATTGTTCAAATGTGATACGACTTGAAAAAATTGTTAGTTTCAAATTTATACATTTTATTTACACTGACTTTAGCATTGAATTTTACAATGAAATAAAATTTTCAGATTGAGTTGTCTGTCAATGCTATCCATACAGCTAGCTTTTATGATAATGTGTCCACTCACTGTCTTTGTAGTCGCCTGTAATGTGTTGCAAAGTGACATATATGTCCTCTTGTGTACTCTTTAGGCATCACTAAAATTTTTGTCTTAGTTTTCTGGGCAAATACATGTCACAGCTTCTTGATATTTGGCATGTACCAGAAAATTTTGTCCCCCGCCACAATGCGGAGCGGGGACATAGAAATGCCGGGCGTCCGTCACATGTTTTGTAAGCGCTTTCAAGGCTAAAAATTTTGTTGGATTTTCATGAAATTTATACCAATGTTTATATCCCTAATGCCTTGGTCAAGTTAAAAAATATGCATTTTTCAATAATTTTTGAAGGAGTTATGTGACTTTGACCATAAAAAAGACAGTTTTTAGCTCACCTGACCCAAAGGGTCAAGTGAACTATTGTCATTGCCATGCGTCCGTCGTCTGTTGTCCGTTACTTTTTAAAAAATCTTCTTCTCTGAAACTACTGAAAGGAATTTTTCAAAACTTGGTCAAAGTATTTATCAGGGCATGATGTTAAAAAATTGTGTTCGGCTTTTGGATTTGTCAATAAACATGGCTGCTGTTACTAAAAATAGAACATGCAGTAAAAACACATTCAAAGGCTTATAACTTGAAAACTAGAACAGATAGAAAAATCTAAAGGATCTTAGACTCTTCAGAATGAAAAGCTCTACAATAGTCTCCATTGGGTCGAAGTTGTTAGATGACCCCTTTGAGGGGTTATTGCCCTTGAAAGGTAAAAAAATGTTTTTGGCCTATAGATTGAAAACGATTGCAGTTAGAGAAAAGCTGTTGCTTGCTTAAACCTTCAATTCATTGAGCTCTACAAAAGTCTCCATTGAGTCAATGTTGTCAGATGACCCCTTAGAGGGGTTATGGCCCTTTGAAAGTGAAAAATAGTGATTTTTCGTGTTTTTGGCCTATAGAATGAAAACTATTGCAGATAAAGAAAAGCTGTTGCTTGCTTAAATGTTCAGCTCATTTAGCTCTACAAAAGTCTCCTCAGGTTCGAAGTTGTCAGATGACCCCTTATAGGGGTTACAGCCCCTTAAAGGCAAAAAATAGTGTTATTGGCCTATAGAATAAAAATAATTGCAGACAGAGAAAAGCTGTTGCTTGCTTAAATGTTCAGCTCATTTAGCTTTACAAAAGTTGTCATAGGGTGTAAGTTGTCAGATGACCCCATTAAGGGGTTACAGCCCTTTAAAGGCGAAAAATGGTGTTTTTGGCCTATAAAATGAAAACTATTGCAGATAGAGAAAAGCTGTTGCTTGCTTAAATGTTCAGCTTTTATACCTCTACAAAAGTTTTCATAGGGTCGAAGTTGTCAGATGACCCCTTATAGGGGTTACAGCCACTTCAAGGGGAAAAATAGTGTTTTTGACTTATGAAACGAAAACTATTGCAGATAGAGAAAAGCTGTTTCCTGCTTAAATGTTCAGCTCATTTAGCTCCACAAAAGTTGTCATAGGGTTGAAGTTGTCAGATGACCCCTTATAGGGGTTACAGCCCCTTAAAGGTAAACAATTGTGTTTTTGGCCTATAGAATGAAAAGTATTGCAGAGAGGGAAAAGCTGTTGCTTGCCTAAATGTTCAGCTCATTTAGCTCTACAAAAGTCTCCATAGGGTTGAAGTTGTCAGATGACCCCTTACAGGGATTACAGCCCCTAAATAGCATGTTTTCATGTTTTTGGCTTATTAAATAATGAAAACTATAACAGATAAAGAAAAGTTGTTGCTTGCTTAAATGTTCAGTTCATGAAGATCTTAACAAAAGTCTCTATGGAGTCAAAGTGTTCAGACAGCCCTTAAGGTAGCACCATACAAAAGTGCTAAAATTTTATCAAAATTTAAATTTATAACTTTTTCAATACTATAAAATGTCCTTTATCTAATGGTGCAAAAATATTTTCAGTACACCTAATAATTAATGAACTATGGTGATGATTAAAAAATCAAAACAAATGCACATGTAATTTAAGCTGTCAATAAACCATGGAGGTTGGTCTTTTCTATAACAGCTGGAAAGTTTTATGACTTTTGACCATTCATTTGAAGTGAAATAAGTTAAATGAATAAGATGGACAATCAATAGTGGAAACATCTGGTCAGTGAAGGAGGAGTCTTGCCCTTTACAGTTAACAACTGACCTAAGATAAGGTCAATTTGATGTAATATTTCCCGCAAATTCTGAATTAAGTGTAGGGGGTTGTGCATTTTGGGCTATATTTAATGTTTGTGTGGATGAAACTAAGGTTTACAGGTCAAATAAATGTTGATTTATGATGATCTAAGAATCCTACAGTGCTCCCATGGTAGAATCATGCCATTTGATCTAGTAAATGGGGCTCAAAGTTGGAAATTGATATTTTTGGGGTTTTTTCACTTTCATTTTTCAAGAGAAAAGTAAAGTTTGATTGAATTTAGCTCCCACATGAGTACCCCAATGTGGCTGGTTTTTGGATATGTTATTCCAAGGTCTATTATCAACGAAACCGTGTCTCAGATTTTAGATTAAAGCTTCAGAAAATATTTTATGGCACATTGAATAGAGTGACCCCTTATGCAATAAAGCCTTGTACACAAAATATTGCTTTATTGGAGAATGGAATGTGATAGGAAAATTCTGAGACACGGTTTTGAAGGTCATGCTGTGTTGATTCAGGTCAAATCAATGTTAAAGAGATATTTGTAATGCTGGGAGAGCTAATTTCATTTGAGTCAGTTGTGTTGAAATTTTTAATTTTGAACAGTAATTCCATCTATTATACATTATAGTTAATTTTTGTAGGTATCATCATAAAGGGTTACATTTCCTCTTTCAAATGATGTCTCATTTATTAAAATTGGTAAAATAATAAGAAAGTTATGCAAGTTTAAAGTGTGATGGTCGGACTAAAACAACCTTTGTATGGTGCTACCTTAAAATAACGTTTTGCACGTTATTGGCCTACAGAATGAAAACTATTGCTGAAAGAGAAAAGCTGTTGCTTGCTTAAGTGTTCAGCTTATTCAGCTCTACAAAGTTCTTCTTAGGGTTGACATCAAGACCAGGTGAGCGATTCAGCCTCCTGGGAGCCTCTTGTTTGGCAAAACATACCTTATAAGCACTCTCATCCCTACAGATGTTGACAGATTTTCATGAAATTTATACCAAATGTTAATATCACTTATTCCTTGATCAAGTTTGAAAATTAGCATTTTTAGATAATTTTTGTAGGAGTTATGGGACTGTGACCATAAAAACGACTGTTTTTTTAGCTCACCTGGCCAAAGGCCATGTGAGCTATTGCCATCACTTGGCGTCCGTCGTCGTCGTCGTCCGTCGTCGTCGTCCGTCGTCGTCGTTAACTTTTCTTCAAACTTCTTCTCCTCTGAAACGGCTGCACAGATTCAAACCAAATTTGGTCTGGTGGTACTTTAGGGTATCCCCCACAGAACTGATGTGGGGATTTTTGATTCGTCGAAAAACATGGCCGCCGTTGCTAAAAATAGACCAGGGGGTCAGACTACTGTTTTTGGCTTGTAAATCAAAAAGTATAAGAGATAGATGAAATCTGATGCCACGCTACTGCTTCAGCATCAAAAGCTCTACAAAAGTCTCCATTGAGTCGAAGTTGTCAGATGACCCCTTATGGGAGTTACGGCCCCTTAAAGGTGAAAAATAGCATTTTTTCATGTTTTTGGCCTATAGAATGAAAACTATTGCAGATAGAGAAAAGCTGTTGCTTGCTTAAATGTTCAGCTCATTTATCTCTACAAAAGTCTCCATAGGGTCAAAGTTGTCAGATGACCCCTTATAGGGGTTATGGCCCCTTAAAGGCAAAAAATAGTGTGTTTGGCCTATAGAATGAAAACTATTGCAGATAGAGAAAAGTTGTTGCTTGCTTAAATGTTCAGCTCATTTAGCTCTACACAAGTCTCCATATAGTCAAAGTTGTCAGATGACCTCTTATAGGGGTTACAGCCCCTTAAAGGCAAAAAATAGTGTTTTTGGCCTATGGAATGAAAACTATTGCAGATAGAGAAAAGTTGTTGCTTGCTTAAATGTTCAGCTCATTTAGCTCTACAAAAGTTTCCATAGGGTCAAAGTTGCCAGATGACCCCTTATAGTGGTTACGGCCCCTTAAAGGAAAAAAATAGTGTTTTTGGCCTAAAGAAAGAAAACTTTTGCATATAGAGAAAAGATGTTGCTTGCTTAAATGTTCAGCTTAATTAGCTCTACAAAAGTCTTTTTAGGGTCGAAGTTGTCAGATGACCACTTTAAGGAGTTATGGTCCTTTAAAGGTGAAAAATAGTGTTTTTTGCTTTGGAATGAAAACTATTGCAGATAGAGAAAAGCTTTTTATTGCTTAAACATTCAGCTCATTTAGCTATACAAAAGTCTTCAAAGGGTTGATATTAAGACCAGGTGAGCGATTCAGGCTCCTGGGAGCCTCTTGTTTTAAAACAGACCTTGTAAGCGCTCTCATCCCAACAGATGTTGACGGATTTTCATGAAATTTATACCAAATGTTTATATTACTAATTTCTTGATCAAGTTCAAAAATCAGCATTTTTCGATACTTTTTGTATGAGTTATGTGACTTTGACCATAAAAACAACTGTTTTTTTTTTTTTGCAAAACAGACCCTGTAAGCGCTCTCGTCTCTACAGATATTGATAGATTTTCATGAAATTTATACCTAATGTTTATATCATTAATACCTTGGTCAAGTCCGACAATCAGCATTTGTCGATAATTTTTGTAGGAGTTAGGGGACTTTGACCAGAACAACTCTGTTTTTTGCAAAACAGACCTTGTAAGCGCTCTCATCCCTACAGATGTTGACGGATTTTCATGAAATTTATACCAAATGTTTAAACCACTATAAACCTTTGTCAAGTTGAAAAATCAGCCGTGTTCGATAATTTTGCTTCACCTGTTGGGGACCCTGGAATTCCATTCTTGTTAGGAGGAGTATGGAGGGAAGCCATAATCTAAGAGACTACCAGTTTTTCAGTGGATTATTAGCTTCCTCCTATAGTACTATACTAGTATGGTGTAAATCAATTTGATACTTGTAACTCATCTATTTCCTGTTTATCCAATATTTTAAGACACAGGCCACATATGTCTTTCATGGAAGACCACCATTCTAGTGTTATGTCAAATGTCTAATATATCATTCATCCCATATATGGAACGAATGAAGCAAAGATAATATAAAGGGGACACTCAGATTTTAAAGGCTCATAAAAGATGAAACCAGGAACCACGTAAGAAAACACTACCTAATCATGCTGATAGCAACAAGTAATGTGTGGAAATGGTAGAGGGGGATTTGTTGCCATAAAATCTCTTGTTAACCTATCATATTATTACCGTAAAATGCCTGTAGACAAGTCAGGACTATTATTTTCCCCCATTCCATTACATTTTGTAATTTTGTTGCTTCTCTTCAAATCCCTAACATGAAGAAGACATTTCTTTGATAGTTTTAGAAGTAGTTAGAATCAAACAGGATTGCATTTTTGTCCACTAAGATAACATGGAGCTGGGACATAGCAATGCTGGCCGGGCATCCATATGTTTGTCACACTTTCGTTAAAGTGCTTTCATACCTAGAATTCTCACCAGATGTTCATGAAATTTATACAGAAAACTTATAAATGCCAATTTAAATTTGGATACTGGGTGACTATTTTTGTTGAAGTTGTGCTCATAAATTTAGATCGAATTTTTAGTATGTGTACAGCAAAGACTGCATATAAAATTCAAAAATAAACCGTAGTAGGACATATTAATGTCTCTTCTTTTCTTTTTAATATTTCATTGCGATCCACCAATTCTCTGGTATGACTGATTCGTTTTTGTCATTTTCTCTGGACTATGAGATTGATCATTCAAGTTCGGTGGTTTTGTTATTATCTTTATTTATGAAAAAGTCCATTATTTTTAAGTTCCGCTTTGTCCCCGTTTTTGAGCAACTAAAAGCCGATTTTAGGTTAATACGAATACAAATACGAATCTTTATTGTCATTAAACTTTTATACAGTTTGTGACACATAAACATACACAGATATAAAACTAACTAAAGCACACAGTAATACATAGTTACAAGTAAAGACTAGAGGCTCCCAGGAGCCTGAATCGCTCACCTGATCTCTTACGCCAAAGTTTGAATTAATTACACAACCTTTCAAGAATACAAAGTTGCAAAACAATCCTTTCAGTAGTTTCAGAGAAGATTTTTTGAAATCAGTTTAAATAAATAGAAAAAAAACAGTTAAAGGGCAATAACTCCTATAAGGACCATAGCAATGGCGGCCTTGTTGGTTGGTCGACATGTATATAATTCACAAACTTGGTAGAGGACATCCTAAAGATCAAGAAGACCAAGTTTCAAAGCAATCCCTTCAGTGGTTTCAGAGAAAAAGATTTTTGAAAATCAGTGTAAATTAATGGAAAAAAAACAGTTAAAGTGGAATAACTCTTAAACAGTTGATCTGACAATTTTGACCCTGAAATCATTTTTGTAGATCTCAATGAGCTTAACAATTCTACAATGCTAACTTTTCCTGTCTAGCTCTAATGGTTTTCAAGATATAGTCCAAAAACTGAAAAAATGGTCAATTTTGATGATTAAAGGGCAATAACTCCTATAAGGAGTGGTTTCACAACTTCGACTCAATGGGGAGATTTGAAGAGCTTTTGATGCTGAACAAGGAAGGTTGCTTCGGATTTTCTCTATCTCTTATACTTTTCGAGTTATAGGCCAAAAACAATGGTCTGACCCCCCTATTCTATTTTTAGCAACGGCGGCCATGTTGGTTGATCAACGTGTATATAATTCACAAACTTGGTAGAGGACATCCTAAAGATCAAGTATACCAAGTATCAATGCAATCCCTTCAGTGGTTTCAGAGAAGAAGATTTTTGAAAATCTGTGTACATTAATGGAAAAAAACAGTTAAAGGGGAATAACTCTTAAACGGTTGATCTGACAATTTTGACCCTGAAATCATTTTCGTAGATCTCAATGAGCTTAACAATTCTGCAATGCTAACTTTTCCTCTAGCTCTAACGGTTTTCAAGATATAGTCCAAAAACTGAAAAAATGGTCAATTTTGATGATTAAAGGGCAATAACTCCTATAAGGAGTCGTATCACAACTTCGACTCAATGGAGAGATTTGTAGAGCTTTTGATGCTGAACAAGGAAGGTTGCTTCGGATTTTCTCTATCTCTTATACTTTTCGAGTTATAAGCCAAAAACAATGGTCTGACCCCCCTGTTCTATTTTTAGCAACGGCGGCCATGTTGGTTGATCAACGTGTATATAATTCACAAACTTGGTAGAGGACATCCTAAAGATCAAGTATACCAAGTATCAATGCAATCCCTTCAGTGGTTTCAGAGAAGAAGATCTTTGAAGAAAAGTTAACGGACGGACGGACGGACGACGGACGGACGACGGACGGACGACGGACGACGGACGCTTAACGATGACAATAGCTCACATGACCCTTCGGGTCAGGTGAGCTAAAAAATTAAGGGTCCCTTGTCCTCAGTTCAAAAGACTTTTTTATAAAGGATCCTAGTTTATTTACTTATATCACCCTTGCACTTGGTCTAAAAAGTCATGGGACATTTAATGATAATTTAACCAAAAGTTTTCACCAACATGTCAGTTGAAAGGTACAATAGGGATAGTTTTTTCTTATTCAAAATACAATTTGAACGCAGAAAAAAATGTATCGACAAAACTGTGCTATCTTCAACAAAATTAATGTGTGGATATAATGAGATATCTAGATCCTACTTTACCTTGAGCTGTACATCTACTATTTTAAAGAATTTCTTTAAAAATTTCAAACTGTCCTGATGAACCTTAAAATGAAGGCCATGTAATCACACTTACACCTACAATTCTCTAGGTTTTTTTGTGAAATTTGTACATAATTTTTATATCAGCAATAACTTGGACAAGTTTAAATTTTGGTAGTGTGTTTTTGTGTGACTATGTCTTTGGATGTCACCCTTTTGGGTATTGTGCCACAATGTTCATGGAAATTGTCACTCTTTGACCATGAAAATGAGGTCCATGCATCCATTACTTTTGGAAGACCTCTCATGCATACAATACATTACTCAATGGATGATTTTGAAATTGATACATAATATTTATATCACTATACCTTGGACAAGTTCAAATTGAGTACCATATGGCTATTTTTGTGTGAGTTGTGCCCCTTTGACCATGAACATGAGGTCCATGTATATATCACACTTTTGTAAGTGCATTCATGCCTACCAATAATCAATGGTTGTATTTTTTTTTTTATTATAATTTATACCTGTTTATATCACTAATACCTTGGACAAGTTCCAATTTTAGTACCATATGGCTATGTGCCCCTTTTAGCAAGCAGACTCTGAATTTTTGCTGTTTGGCGGGGGACCAAGGAATTCTGTTCTTGTTGTTCTGGGGTCAACTGGAAGACAGCAACCACAAGCAAACTGGAGTCTGTTGGCTGTTTTTTTATTGCGAGCTTTGAAATTGCTGGTAATTCATGGAAATAATGTCCAATACACTTATTCCACATTTCATTATTACCAATATCTCATGTACTTTGTACCAATTTTAGCTCACCTGGCCAAAGGCCATGTGAGCTATTGCCATCACTTGGTGTTCGTCGTCGTCGTCCGTCGTCGTTAACTTTTCTTCAAACTTCTTCTCCTCTGAAACGGCTGCACAGATTCAAACCAAATTTGGTCTGGTGGTACTTTAGGGTATCCCCCACAGAACTGATGTGGGGATTTTTGATTCGTTGAAAAACATGGCCGCCGTTGCTAAAAATAGACCAGGGGGGTCAGACTACTGTTTTTGGCTTGTAAATCAAAAAGTATAAGAGATAGATGAAATCTGATGCCACGCTACTGCTTCAGCATCAAAAGCTCTACAAAAGTCTCCATTGAGTCAAAGTTGTCAGATGACCCCTTATGGGAGTTACGGCCCCTTAAAGGTGAAAAATAGCATTTTTTCATGTTTTTGGCCTATGGAATGAAAACTATGTGGATCGTGTCTTTTTGGCACATATTCCATATTCTTTCGTTTTTAATATTGCAGATAGAGAGAAGCTGTGGCTTGCTTAAATGTTCAGCTCATTTAGCTCTACACAAGTCTTCATATGGTTGAAAATGTCAGATGACCCCTTATAGTGGTTACGGCCCCTTAAAGGCAAAAAATAGTGTTTTTGGCCTAAAGAAAGAAAACTTTTGCAGATAGAGAAAAGATGTTGCTTGCTTAAATGTTCAGCTTAATCAGCTCTACAAAAGTCTTTTTAGGGTCGAAGTTGTCAGATGACCCCTTTAAGGGGTTATGGCCCTTTAAAGGTGAAAATAGTGTTTTTTGCTTTGGAATGAAAACTATTGCAGATAGAGAAAAGCTTTTTATTGCTTAAACATTCAGCTCATTTAGCTATACAAAAGTCTTCAAAGGGTTGACATTAAGACCAGGTGAGTGATTCAGGCTCCTGGGAGCCTCTTGTTCTTTCAACTCTTCCAATTGTTATGCATTATGCTGAATGTCAACAATTCATGAAATACAAAACAAAACAATACCAAGCTTAAGTGAACTAAGGTGCTCTAGCTAGAAGAGTAAGCACTTAATGCTTGATGAATAACCTCTATGGTGTTGGCAATGATTTGTTAAGGATAGGCCAGTACCTTATTCAAGTAATAGAAATGCTGTCTTTATTGAAATTCAAGATATATTCAAATTTGTATATGGCGCAAAAATATCAAAATCAGGCATGCCATCACAAATAACACATGTACCGGGTTCCATAAGTCACGTCATTTATAGGCAAGAAGACATGGGCATGAAACATAAAAGTCACATATCTGAATAACTGTCCAGCTTATAGGAAACACATGTGGAAATATAGCCCCACATGATCATAACAAATTAATTAGCAGCACGAGATGAAAATCAAGTCTTTAAAGTCCCAGGTTCCCATTAACATCAATTGGTCTTCAAAATATTTTGTTCTGAATGTTCATGACATCCTCAGTCTCTAAGATGTCTAAAGTATTCAACCATATCCATGTGTGGAGCATGACTTTACTGCAGTGGAATTCTTACTGATTGGTTTGCCTGAAATAAGATAAAATATACTTGAACATACTGTAGAAGTTTGGATTTTTCTTTGTATGTTGAATATTTCACACTTTGGGTAAACATTTTTGAATTTTATAACACTTTCTATTACAGCCTAATATTTCTATTTTTTTATTTTTTGCACTCCTGTATTGATTGCAAATGAAGCAAATATGAAATTACTTCCCTTTTGGACTTTTACATTCCAATGCCCCATTGATACCTCTCTACTTCTTCAACAAGAAATAGCCCAGTCATGGCCCATACCTTCAGGTAACATGGCTCTTTACTAGGTTGGTGGTAGTAATCCTCATGTCACGTCACCTTTCTTAAAACCATCACTATCTGGTATGTTGAACAGGTTTAGATAATCAGCCTCCAGACTGGACCATAGATACTTCTCTATAGCAACCTACAACATAGAATAAAATCGTCAATATGAAGGAAATAGGCTGAAAAGACTGTCCTTATTCATAAAGGCTATTCCATTAAAACTATGTTGCAAAGGTTTGATTGGAAGTAGTTTAAATAAAGTTCTTTGTGGAAATAATGGTGATTTTCTAGCAATGAAAAAGCAACTAATACATTTCCTAAATTATTATAAAGATATAAATAAAACATTGTGATTTTCAAGTTAAGTAAGGATTAAGGTTACTTTTTGTGTGAATTTATTTTATCTTTGTGAAGTTTCCCACAAACCAGGCCTGGGGTAATGCAAATGCATTGTAATCATTACATTTTTTTTCAGTAATGCAAAGTAATGTGTAATGCACAAATTCTGCGTTACATGTAATGTAATGTAATGTAATGCATTACTTGGGTAAAAAATGTGTAATGCACCCATTACATTGCATTACATGTCATTATATTTTTCTTATTTTGTACATCTGAAAAAGTAAGACAATTTTTGAATGAGAAAATAAAATAAAAAATAGTCTTTGATAAACAATTATTATAGGATTTAAAACAGAAAGTTGACAATCAACCCTTAATCCAATAATATTATATAATCATTTTTTATATGTACTTTTATTTGAAAATTTAAAAACAGTTTGAATTATGCAAAGGGTGCACTTAGCAACATGGGTCTATGTTTGTCAATCGTAAAGGAAAAAAGTGATACTAAAATAATAAATATCCTAAATTATAAGCTTCATTTGAAAACACCTTTTTGATGTTTGCAATTAAGATGTCTTCAGGCTTAACAATGGCATTTTTATTGTTCTAATTTGTTTTTATAACAATTAGATATTTTCACTCATTGGGGGCAAATTTTATGACAGGACAAAAGACCAAAGGATTAAATCTTTAAATATAATTAATTGTAAAAACAGAAATGACATGCCCTGTCTATCATGTCCATAGTGGACTTGCTGAAAACAATATTTTCTGATTTATTCAAGAAGATTTCAAAATTGAAATAATAAAAAAAAAACACCAAACTATAGTATTATATAATAATGATAATTAAAGTTTTTTTAATATATGGTTATTTGTCATGTTTCTGACAATACTACAGTAACTAGAATAAGTTAGCCTCATTTCTGTTAGTTTACAGATTTTGACCATTTGAACCACTGGTAGTACGAACTCAGGATTTTCAATAAATATTCTTTGTAATTTCAAATCAATATATCTCTGCAAGGAATTGTGATATGAACTTTTTCATTTATTTTTCTTTTCGAATGTAATTACCATTTCATGTTTGATGTTAAAAATTTCAAACTTAAAAAAACACAAAAAAAGTGTTTTCTGCAAATGACTTATTAGTAGTACAAAAAGATTTATCTATAGATATTTAATCAAAATGTAATGTGTAATGCAATGCATTACATAGGCAAAGTAATGGTAATGTAGTGGTTAACGCGTCGGGCTACTAACACCGAGGTTCGTGGTTCGATCCTTGTACCGGGTGAAAATTTCATGAACCAATTTTCCGACTCTCTCTTGACACCATTTGCGAGGATGGTCTCAAGGAATGATGCTTGTCCTTCGGAAGGGACGAAAAAAGGTTGTCCCGTGTATGTGGAGAGCAATACCCCATGCACGTTAAAGACCCCCTTTGTAGGCTCAATGGGGCCGCTACAAAGGCCACACTCGCAATCTGCTAGCTGGAGAGGGATTTATATAAGCATCAAGCTTGTTTCCCAATCCAGGATAAATAAATATGTTTAAACTAAAGGAAAAAAAGTAATGGTAATGTAATGTAATGACAAAAATTGTAAAGTAATGGTAATGTAATGCATTACATTGCATTGTTATTGACCCCAGGCCTGCCACAAACATGACAAAAAATATGTAACATAGATTAATTCACAATACACAATTCATTGCATTTACTTTGATGATCTTTTTGTTACATTTATCCAAACAATCTATAAAATAATTAGTACAAATAATTTGTGGTGAAAATATCTATTTTTAATGTCACTTTGTTCCAAGCACTTGATGAATCTGGGTGTTATTCAACACTTTTGACATTGAAATTGATATTGCCACCCTCATTAGTTATAAGATAACTAAAAAAAAATTATTATTCTATTTTCTGAAATTCATACCATTTCCTGTTTATTTACCTTGCATGGTTGATTCCTAACCATAGCTGGGAACTTACAGAACCTCTTTAGAGATTTGGTCAGCTGTTTTGGAGTGTTGTACAAGTGGACTTCTGCAAGAAAGAAAAAGTCTATAAAGACATCTTATATCAGATATCTGATATTCTGTCAAAATGTCGAAATGATTTTTATGTTGTGGTCTTAAAGTTTGAGTTCATTACTTTTGATACTCTGTGTCTTATGTATACAATGCCCCATGTCCTAAACAAAAACCAAAATAAAGAAAGAATGTGTCCATGGGACACAGATGCCCACGCTGGCCTCAAATAAAAAGTCGAAGTCCGACAGGTCTGAAAGTCGCTTAGGACGCATAGTTTACCATACTAAACCATCATACCAAGTTTCAAATCATTCCCAAGTACGGTTTCTGAGAAAAGCTTGACGGAAATTTTCATGTCGATTTTGGAATCGATCCTGCCCCAAACAGGAAGTAGATGTCCGACAGGTCTAAAATTCGCTTAGGACGTATAGTTTGTCATACTGAACCATCCTACCAAGTTTCAAGTTATTCCCATTTACGGTTTATGAGAAAAGCTTGACGGAAATTCGTACAGACGGACGTACGGACGTACGTACGTACGGACGGACGGACATGAGTAAAACTTAATGCCCCCTGACATGTCGTCGCGGGGGCATGAAAACAACAACACAAGAACAGTTAATTTGCTATAGTTTCAAAAAAGTTAAAATCTATAGAAAAAAGAAACACAACCAATCAATGTTGTTATGATGTGCTTTATATGCTGTCTGTTTTTTTCGTCCTGTCCTTGTTTGTGTCTACTTGTCTCTGCCCTTTCAGACCTTGACATTCAGATGCCCAATTGGTACCTCTGCTTCTTTGTGTTGCTATTTATTTTGTAGCTCTTTTGTATGAATGATTTGTTTTACTTAAAGTTATTGTATCTTTGCCATCTGATCTTGTTTATTGCCCTTTTTGTCTTCAGACATCCAATAGGCCTGTTGGCCTTCTTCACCCCTTAACATGCAGCACAACAAAGAAAATTACTATTAGCATCCAAGTTTCATTTTTGTATAGAACATTCTGAAAAGAGGAGATGTACATTTCAATTTGCATGTAATCATTGTAAAAAAAAAATCAGGTCTAAAGGTTGTTTGGTTTCAAATTGCAATAAATGATTGTGAATTGGACAGCCAATTGGGTGACTCAACTCATAGATATAGAGATATAGACTTATTTTTTCTGTTTCACAAAAAAAGTCAGATTTCACACAGGAAGTAGATGTGAAAGAGACTTGAAATCAAATCACACTATATGATTCCTCATGCTAATGTTGCATATCAAATTTCAAAAGCCTGTGATTAACAGTTGTTGAGGAAATAAATACGAAAAATATTTTGGCTGTCTACCATCTGACATTCACTATTTAATAACCAGGATAATCATTTTGTAAATATTTGTCAATAATATTAATAGGTCACCTGGGAATATCTCTGGATATACTAATCTGTTTGGACAAAGTGGATAGCAGCCATAATACACAGACTCTAACCTGAAATTGATATGTATAGAAAATGCAAAGGTTTCTAATTAAACAAATAATGCATTGGTCATCAAAAACATTTTTTTTCTTTTAAATTTCAATTGAGATACAGACATGTTCTCAAAACCAAATTATATTAAAAAAAACCCCAGGGGTAGCACTAAGTCATGCTAAGCATACCCCCACTCGACCATTCAGAAAACAGGACATAGATGACTGACTGACACAAAAAGGGGAGGCACAGTACAACTCATCATGCTTAAGCTGTATACCAAATTAGAAATTAATCCCTTTAGTAGAAGCTGAGAAATCTGTTCTGAAAATTTTTCCATTTTTGACCCTTAAAATATTCTAAGTCGGCTTGGAAAACAGGAAGTAGATATGCTAAGTTGGCTTGGAAAACAGGAAGTAGACGACCGACTGACCTGAAAAGGGGAGAAATGGTACAACTCATCATGCTGAAGCTGTGTACCTAATCAAAAATCTTTCGAGTGGGGGTATAATATGCAAACAGCATTTAAGAATAAAAAGCTACGCCGAGCGCAGCATGATACGACCGCAACAAGTTTAACCCTGTACGTTGGAGGCCTAATATGGATAGTCAATTGCTTTGGTCACATGAAGCCCATGGTGGACTTACAAAGCTTTTTGACACATGCATCCTGTGGTGGACTTAAAAATGCATTTTGACACATATATATTTACATCAACATCTAATACAAGAAGCCTTATTAATATACATGTAATAACTACAACTTAATTTTAAGTATAAAACAATTCGCCTTGACAAACTTTTAAAATTGGTGTTTTGGGCCCCTTTGACCCCCAATTTCTTGAAAACAGTAAGAGATATTGCAAATTTGATTGAAAAACGCAGCCAGGGATTTTCACAAGGATTGCAATGACAAAAAGATTTTGAAAATCGGACCAAAAATTAAAAAGTTGATTTTATGGGCGTGGCCTGTCTTTAGCCCCCTGTAGCAATGTAATGGTGAAATACATGTCAAAATCATTGACACATTTAATAGACAGAATTTTATGAGCACTTCAACAAAAAAAGAATTTTCAAAATTGAATGAATAATGAACATTCTACAACAGCATGCAGTTTTGTCAATACACCTGTTTTAGCCCCTTTGGCCCTTTTTTCTAAAACAGTAGGGGCCACAAACCCCAAATACAAAACCAACATTCCTTTAGTGGATATAATCATCATATTCAAACTTCATAACAATTGGCTGGCCCACTACAACTTAATATTGTTAAAAAACTATCTGCCTGGACAAACTTTTATTAATGGCGTTGGTGGCCCCTTTGACCCCTAATTTCTCGAAAACGGTATGAGATATTGCAAATCTGATTGAAAAACGCAGGCAGGGATTTTTACAAGGATTCCAATGAAAAAAAGATTTTGAAAATCGGACCACAAATAAAAAAGTTGATTTTTTTGGGTGTGGCCCCTTTTTGACCCCTTATAGCAATGTAACGGTACAAGATACGTCAAAGGTGTTGTTACATTTTGTTGACAGAATTTATTGAGGAGTACAATAAAAAAAGAATGATCAAAATCGGATGAAAAATAAACATTCTACAGACGTTTTGTCAATACACCCGTTTTAGCCCCTTTTGGCCCTTTTTTCTAAAACGGTAGGGGCCAGAAACCCCAAATGCAATACCAACCTTCCTTTAGTGGTTATAAACATCATATCAAAATTTTTTAACAATTGGTTAACTACAACTTAAGTTATTGCACGGAAACCAAAGTGTCTACAGACGACGACAACGACAACGACGACGACGACAACGACATCGCCATAACATAATACGATCGCAAAAATTTGCGGTCGTATAAAAATTATACAACAATACAATTAATAAAGCTTATAACTCTGGCTGATAATTTATGCTATAAGAATTTAATTTATCCTCAAATTCAGAATAGTGGTACCTTTTTCAATTGAATTCAAATGACACCAACAGGTTTGCCAATTAGGTGTCTTAAGAGAAGAAAGAGGTTTAATATTAGGTCAGTGAAGTTGGTGAGCCATGAAGCACCTGTTGTTAGTATTAAATCATGAAGCATATCAATTCAGGTAGAAATTTAAATGGATCTCACATGTCCAATAACTACTGATTAAATGGTCAGTTGAATCCATTTAAATTTCTACCTGAATTGATATTCTTTTTATGAGTTATACTTCAACAGGTGTTTCATGGCTGACCAACTTCACTGACCTAATTTTAAACCTCTTTCTTCTCTTAAGACACCTAATTGTCAAACCTGTTGGTGTCATTTAAATTCAATTGGTAAAGGTACCACTATTCTGAATTTGAGTATAAGGTTTTTCTTGCCTTTGAATTAAAATTTGTTATATTAGTTTTTAAATGTAGGCGCTTAAAAACAATTCTTCTTATCTTAATATAACCATAGACCTGTATATTAAATATATTTAATATACAGGTCTATGATATAACCTTACATGGAAACCCCAAAGAACTCATGTATTGCTGTGGAGACTGATACATCAGCTGACTTTACGATGTCAATGTAGTCTGTCTTCCTCTCCTGATATCCCCAGTGGACAATGTGTTTCTCTAGTCTCTCTTTAGCAACTGCAAAAATTTCTAAAATGACAAGATTGTTCTTTTATTACATTGTGTCTAGATAAAATATAAAGGTTCAATATGATTTGAATTTGAATGAACATTATAAAAGTCATTGCTTTGTGTTAAATCCCATTTTAAATGAATACTAGATGATAAAGTAATTTAGGCACTGCATGGACTTTATATTGCATGGTGGCCTGTGCTGTGGATTGTCATCAAAGGGATACAACTTTGCAGCCTCCAACCCCAGCACAGTGGTTTTCATATTTATTTATTGAAGATCAGGGATTTCTTCAACAAGTGTAAGAAATTCTGTATTTCACAAGTGGAGTGCAGTAAAAAAAGCTATGGAATTTAGAAAATGGTAGCCAACATTTTCCGATTATTTTATTTCTACAGCTTGATATTTAAGATTTATCCACAAACCTGGAACATCTGTAAACTGTTCCCCCAGTACAGATAGTTTATCCACAAACCTGGAACATCTGAAAACTGTTCCCCCAGTACAGATAGTTTATCCACAAACCTGGAACATCTGTAAACTGTTCCCCTAGTACAGATAGTTTATCCACATACCTGGAACATCTGTAAACTGTTCCCCCAGTACAGATAGTTTATCCACAAACCTGGAACATCTGTAAACTGTTCCCCTAGTACAGATAGTTTATCCACAAACCTGGAACATCTGTAAACTGTTCCCCTAGTACAGATAGTTTATCCACAAACCTGGAACATCTGTAAACTGTTCCCCTAGTACAGATAGATCCACAAACCTAAAACATCTGAAAACTGTTCCCCTAGTACAGATAGTTTATCCACAAACCTGGAACATCTGTAAACTGTTCCCCTAGTACAGATAATTTATATTTTAGATTTTATCCACATACCTGGAACGTCTGTAAACTGTTCCCCCAGTACAGATAGTTTATCCACATACCTGGAACATCTGTAAACTGTTCCCCTAGTACAGATAATTTATATTTTAGATTTTATCCACAAACCTGGAACATCTGTAAACTGTTCCCCCAGTACAGATAGTTTATCCACATACCTGGAACATCTGTAAACTGTTCCCCTAGTACAGATAATTTATATTTTAGATTTTATCCACATACCTGGAACGTCTGTAAACTGTTCCCCCAGTACAGATAGTTTATCCACATACCTGGAACATCTGTAAACTGTTCCCCTAGTACAGATAATTTATATTTTAGATTTTATCCACAAACCTGGAACATCTGTAAACTGTTCCCCTAGTACAGATAGTTTATCCACAAACCTGGAACATCTGTAAACTGTTCCCCCAGTACAGATAGGTTATCCACAAACCTGGGACATCTGTAAACTGTTCCCCCAGTACAGATAGTTTATCCACAAACCTGGAACATCTGTAAACTGTTCCCCTAGTACAGATAGTTTATCCACAAACCTGGAACATCTGTAAACTGTTCCCCTAGTACAGATAGTTTATCCACAAACCTGGAACATCTGTAAACTGTTCCCCTAGTACAGATAGTTTATCCACAAACCTGGAACATCTGTAAACTGTTCCCCCAGTACAGATAGTTTATCCACAAACCTGGAACATCTGTAAACTGTTCCCCTAGTACAGATAGATCCACAAACCTGGAACATCTGTAAACTGTTCCCCTAGTACAGATAGTTTATCCACATACCTGGAACATCTGTAAACTGTTCCCCCAGTACAGATAGTTTATCCACATACTTGGAACATCTGTAAACTGTTCCCCCAGTACAGATAGTTTATCCACAAACCTGGAACATCTGTAAACTGTTCCCCCAGTACAGATAGATCCACAAACCTGGAACATCTGTAAACTGTTCCCCTAGTACAGATAGTTTATCCACAAACCTGGAACATCTGTAAACTGTTCCCCCAGTACAGATAGTTTATCCACAAACCTGGAACATCTGTAAACTGTTCCCCTAGTACAGATAGTTTATCCACAAACCTGGAACATCTGTAAACTGTTCCCCTAGTACAGATAGTTTATCCACAAACCAGGAACATCTGTAAAATGTTCCCCTAGTACAGATAGGTTATCCACAAACCTGGGATATCTGTAAACTGTTCCCCTAGTACAGATAGTTTATCCACAAACCTGGGACATCTGTAAACTGTTCCCCTAGTACAGATAGATCCACAATCCTGGAACATCTGAAAACTGTTCCCCTAGTACAGATAGTTTATCCACAAACCTGGAACATCTGTAAACTGTTCCCCTAGTACAGATAATTTATATTTTAGATTTTATCCACATACCTGGAACGTCTGTAAACTGTTCACCCAGTACAGATAGTTTATCCACATACCTGGAACATCTGTAAACTGTTCCCCTAGTACAGATAATTTATATTTTAGATTTTATCCACATACCTGGAACGTCTGTAAACTGTTCCCCTAGTACAGATAGTTTATCCACAAACCTGGAACATCTGTAAACTGTTCCCCCAGTACAGATAGTTTATCCACAAACCTGGAACATCTGTAAACTGTTCCCCAAGTACAGATAGTTTATCCACAAACCTGGAACATCTGTAAACTGTTCCCCTAGTACAGATAGTTTATCCACAAACCTAAAACATCTGAAAACTGTTCCCCTAGTACAGATAGTTTATCCACATACCTGGGACATCTGTAAACTGTTCCCCCAGTACAGATAGTTTATCAACAAACCTGGAACATCTGTAAACTGTTCCCCCAGTACAGGTAGTTTATCCACATACCTGGAACATCTGTAAACTGTTCCCCTAGTACAGATAGTTTATCCACAAACCTGGGACATCTGTAAACTGTTCCCCTAGTACAGATAATTTATCCACAAACCTGGAACATCTGTAAACTGTTCCCCCAGTACAGATAGTTTATCCACAAACCTGGAACATCTGTAAACTGTTCCCCCAGTACAGATAGTTTATCCACATACCTGGGACATCTGTAAACTGTTCCCCCAGTACAGGTAGTTTATCCACATACCTGGAACATCTGTAAACTGTTCCCCTAGTACAGATAGTTTATCCACAAACCTGGGACATCTGTAAACTGTTCCCCTAGTACAGATAGTTTATCCACAAACCTGGGACATCTGTAAACTGTTCCCCTAGTACAGATAGTTTATCCACATACCTGGAACATCTGTAAACTGTTCCCCCAGTACAGATAGGTTATCCACATACCTGGAACATCTGTAAACTGTTCCCCCAGTACAGATAGTTTATCCACAAACCTAGAACATCAGTAAACTGTTCCCCCAGTACAGATAGTTTATCCACATACCTGGAACATCTGTAAACTGTTCCCCTAGTACAGATAGTTTATCCACAAACCAGGAACATCTGTAAAATGTTCCCCTAGTACAGGTAGTTTATCCACATACCTGGGACATCTGTAAACTGTTCCCCCAGTACAGATAGTTTATCCACATACCTGGAACATCTGTAAACTGTTCCCCTAGTACAGATAGTTTATCCACAAACCTGGGACATCTGTAAACTGTTCCCCTAGTACAGATAGTTTATCCACATACCTGGAACATCTGTAAACTGTTCCCCTAGTACAGATAGTTTATCCACATACCTGGAACATCTGTAAACTGTTCCCCCAGTACAGGTAGTTTATCCACAAACCTGGAACATCTGTAAACTGTTCCCCTAGTACAGATAGATCCACAAACCTGGAACATCTGTAAACTGTTCCCCTAGTACAGATAGTTTATCCACATACCTGGAACATCTGTAAACTGTTCCCCCAGTACAGATAGTTTATCCACAAACCTGGAACATCTGTAAACTGTTCCCCCAGTACAGGTAGTTTATCCACATACCTGGAACATCTGTAAACTGTTCCCCTAGTACAGATAGTTTATCCACAAACCTGGGACATCTGTAAACTGTTCCCCTAGTACAGATAATTTATCCACAAACCTGGAACATCTGTAAACTGTTCCCCCAGTACAGATAGTTTATCCACAAACCTGGGACATCTGTAAACTGTTCCCCTAGTACAGATAGTTTATCCACATACCTGGAACATCTGTAAACTGTTCCCCTAGTACAGATAGTTTATCCACAAACCTGGGACATCTGTAAACTGTTCCCCTAGTACAGATAGTTTATCCACATACCTGGAACATCTGTAAACTGTTCCCCCAGTACAGGTAGTTTATCCACATACCTGGAACATCTGTAAACTGTTCCCCTAGTACAGATAGTTTATCCACAAACCTGGGACATCTGTAAACTGTTCCCCTAGTACAGATAATTTATCCACAAACCTGGAACATCTGTAAACTGTTCCCCCAGTACAGATAGTTTATCCACAAACCTGGAACATCTGTAAACTGTTCCCCCAGTACAGATAGTTTATCAACAAACCTGGAACATCTGTGAACTGTTCCCCCAGTAAAGATAGTTTATCCACAAACCTGGAACATCTGTAAACTGTTCCCCTAGTACAGATAGTTTATCCATAAACCTGGAACATCTGTAAACTGTTCCCCCAGTACAGATAGTTTATCCACAAACCTGGAACATCTGTAAACTGTTCCCCTAGTACAGAGTAGTTTATCCACATACCTGGAACATCTGTAAACTGTTCCCCTAGTACAGATAGTTTATCAACAAACCTGGAACATCTGTAAACTGTTCCCCTAGTACAGATAGTTTATCCACAAACCTGGAACATCTGTGAACTGTTCCCCTAGTACAGATAGTTTATCCACAAACCTGGAACATCTGTAAACTGTTCCCCTAGTACAGATAGTTTATCCACAAACCTGGAACATCTGTAAACTGTTCCCCTAGTACAGATAGTTTAAAATGTAAACCAGTCTCTGACAACTCTGTCATGGCCGAAAAAAATGTCTCTGGATCTTTGTCATGTTCCCTGAAGAAAATAAATATAAGTATAGAACATGTTTTTTTTTATGAAATCATGATAATATTGTTTACATTTGAATATTTTTTTTATATAAAGTTGCATATAAAATTACTGGCCAAAATAAAAGGAAACCTGTCCCTTTGTCTCAATCCCTTGGAAATTTTTGTTTATAGATTTCTTTCACTGTGACAAGTTGACTTAAAAGAACTTTTATTCAATTTTCTTTCAATATTTCCTTAGAAAAATCAGTAAAAATCTTTTGTCCATTGATCCCTGTGTAATGACGTCAGATTTTTACCTCAGATAACCTTTGATGAAATGCAAGCGTACTTTTTTCCTGAGATAATTATTTTCACAGTCAGGCATCTTTTAACAAATTAAATAACCACAAAATAAAATAATATCGATAATGAAATTAAGAGAGATCTTATTTGAAAACACAAAATTAAACAAGTAATACTGTGAGCGAGCTCACAAAAGGATACCCCCCGCTTCATATTGGATTCTGTTCTGTAAAAGAGTATAAGAAAAATCTCAAGTTCAGTTATCTCCCCTCGATGATAACCGAGAGCAATACAAATTCTTCATGCACATCTACAGATGATGTACTATCCTCATGTAAAGTTTCAACAAAATCCATCCAACGTTTTAAGAGGAGTTGCGCTTACGAGGTTTCCCATTGAATAATGTATTTAAAAAGTCTAATTCCAATTTTCTCCCCTGAATGATGTTTGATTGCTATGAAAATTCTTCATGCACATCTACATACGATGTTCTTCTTTTAGCTTAAGTTTCATCAAAATCCTTCAAGCCTTTTAGGAGGAGAAGCGCTTACGAGGTTTCCCATTGTATAATGTATTTAAAAAGTCTAAGTGCAATTATCTCCCCTGAAAGATGTCCGAATGCAATGAAAATTCTTCATGCACATCTACATATGATGGACTTCCTTCATTTAAAGTTTCAACAAAATCTTTCAAGCGGTTTAGGAGGAGTTGCGCTTACGAGGTCTCCCATTGAATAATGTATTTAAAAAGTCTAAGTCCAATTATCTCCCCTGAATGATGTCCGAAAGCGATGAAAATTCTTCATGCACATCTACATATGATGAACTTCCTTCATATTAAATTTCAACAAAATCCTTACAGGGGTTTAGGAGGAGAAGCGCTTACGAGTTATGTGGACAGACGGACGGACGGACAGACAGACAGACAGACAGACAGACAGACAGACAGGGTGTTTCCTATATACCCCCCCAAACTTTGTTTGCGGGGGGTATAATAATAGCAAACTTGGCTGAAATAGTCCATTTGCCAACTAGCTTCAGATTTTTATTCTATAATAGATTTAATTTTTCTTTGCATTAGCGCTATGAAAAAGGCAGTATTTACTGAATGGCATACAGACCAGACAAGTCTCTGACGTTTTCTTTTACGACTATGATAATCTTCCATAAAAATCTGAAAAACTTACTGGCATTAAAATGTTTTGACACCCTAAAAATTTACACCTAACTGTTTAACACGACCTGTTAAAAAAAAGAGTAAAAAATGTTCTAATAATTCTATCAATTAAAGTAGAGTATTGTAGTCATTAATGAAAAAGTCCAAGACTTTTCCTGCCTGTATGCCATTTGGTAACCACAGCATTTTCCACAGCCCTAATACAAAGATAATTAAATCGATTCCGGAATAAAAATCCGAAGCTTATTAGCAAACAGACTATTGTAAATCGTAAAAATATGTATCTGCTGAATTAGGTATGTTTACAGTAAGTAAATTCTACATCTGGAATTTTTCTGAATGAATGAATCACAATTGGTCTATGTAGTTCAGTGGTTGCTGCTTGCTGTCTTGACCCCATTTTAATAAACATAGAATGGATTCTTTTATTTTCATGGATATCAACTTTTGTGGTTACTCCAAAAAGAACATTTGTTGGACTTAATGTAATCAATATTAAATTTGTTGGATTTTTATTTTTTTTTGTTGACATACACCCACAGAAACTGATATCCCATGAAATGATGAATAAAAATGAAACCATGGAATGCAAATGGTTATGTTATTCTGATAGATGCAGCCTGTATTGTTTTGTCAAGGAAATTTTTATACATTGTATCTATAAAGTGACTTTATGATTCAAGTAAAATAATAAGTTGTGGTGTCCTTTCACATGAATGTTACCATCTATGTGCCCACACAATATGGAGTGGTTTTTCTTCAAGGTTTTGGTCTTTATCATGACTGTTAGGACTCTGTTGATTGTAAGGCCCATCACCAATCTTGTTCTTCTTATGAAATAATACACAATCTAAAAACATATTCACAACATTTAATAAGTCTAAAGGAATCAAATCTTTATTTTTTCATGTGAATTTAGTTAAATTGCTAATATATGTTTTTAGCCAATATTCAATGCCAGTCACAGACACCTATGTCTAAATGTTTTTATGTATCTTAACCTTTATTAAAAGTTTATCATAATGATATAAGATTCATGAATGCTTTAGTTTATACTTATACTACATTCCTGCTTACATTAATATCAAAGCTTATCTTAATTCGCAAATTACAAAATTTTCTCTTGAAATGCGAACAATATATAATTGGTATTTTATTGTGTTATCTGCTTTGTAATTTTCTTCACAAATTATTAGTGTGAAATCTGGATTAAGGTGAATTTCATGTTAAAAATTCATGCGAATTTCATATGTGAATTTCAGGCGAAATCAATTTAACATACATTTACATTAAATTCATATTTTGTCATGTGAAACTCACATGAATTTCACATGATCATTCTGAAAACATGAGAATCTTTTTCTAATTAAAGATAAAGAACATTAAAAATGTGAAGAACATTTCTTTCACATGAACTTTTATTAGAATAAAATAGCTCTTTAAATTTGAAATTCACATTTATCTTTTATGTCAATTTCAAGGTAATTTCATGTGAATTTCACGTAAACAATATTTCCTTTGTACCTTGAGGTGGAAGATTTAAAGGGAAATACAACACAAAGCACTTTGGTCTGATAGCATCTGCAAGTCCTTTTGGTCTATTGTCTGGTATTAGTTTAATAAATGTCTGTATAGAATCAAGGAAGGAGTTCATGTTGTAGGAAGAGTTGAATACCACAACATCAGTAACCATACTGCAATAAAACAATTCAGTAAAATAAAATAAAATAACATCTGTAAGGCAACAATGATCAAAGTACTCACTAAATACCTGTACCTTGACAAGACTTCGTTTTTAAAAATTGATTATGATTCTTAAACTGTTTATTATAAACCAGTATTCATTTTAGTCAATCACTTATAACTTTTCCTTAGTGACGAACATTTTTGTGAATTTATTGGGTTATTTAGTCAGAGTGGATATTTTTTTGCACAAATCATTTTTAAAAATGGCTCAAGTCTTTAAAATCATGAAAACAATCTTTAAAATTTGTCACATATGATGTGATTTATTTTTGCTTTATTTCTTAGGAACAGAGCTTTAGTAAATTGAAATTTGTGCACTTGTTTGTTTACCCATCTGTTCCTCTATATCACTGTCTTAGACAATATATATATATGTTGAACCAGGTTTATCTTCTTGAAAGTCACACTTAATTTTTTATACAAGATGTCAGGGTTCATTAGACTATTTTGGGAAAGGTTCTTTTAAGTGTCATTTTAGGGACAAAAAAGAAGCAAAGAGGCACCAATGGGGCATTTGAGTGTCAAAAGTCTGGATGGGCAATGCCAAAACCATTAAACAGGAACAAAAACAGCACAAAGAAACATAAAGCACAAAATCAACTGAACGGGAATCAACAACGCAAACTCAAGTCGTAAACAAGAGTGAACTCAGGTGCTTTAAATTTTTGGAAAATCGGCATGATTTTGAAATAATTTTCATTGGGAAAGGGTCCTTTTAAAGACCAGTGCTGAATGCTTAAAAAATCCACAAGATGTATGATATCATTGTAAAATTATGCCCCTCACAATGAACTTGTATTTAAGTACCGTATAAGTGGTTATTTTCGCGGTGATTTAATTTTCGCTTTATTCGCGGCATTCGTTTGGACGCGAAAATTAGAATACGCGAAATATTAATCCATCATATTTAAGTAATAGTAAGGATATGAAACCGCGAAAATTACATTACGCGAAGATAAAAACACACTGTTTTGCACCAAAAACGCGAAATTTTCCACACGCGAAAAAAAACACTTATACGGTATTTGTGGGAAAAAAACTTGTTACAAGGCAATAGGACTACATGCATATCTTTTGGATCTTTTTGTTTGGTTTATTATATATTTATACCATGATAGAATCTGGTTGTAACCATACTGGAAGTCTCTGTCCTGTTGCTTCCTTACAGGATATACCAGCTGGTTCTCATGGAAGTAGAGGATCTTCTGTAATCTTTGTAAGTCAGGACGTAAGGAGACTAATTCTGATAAATTTAGCACGGAACTTGTAAAGAGTATCCTGTAAAATCAGATAAAAAATAATGATGATTGGCAGCACAAAACTTGTAATTTACAAGGATGTGATCCGTCAAGAACACTCATCTCAGCATCAACCAAATTTTTTTAATAATTTAATCAATTCTCCAACTAATAACAAACTCTATTTATTTTGACAAACTCTAAATTTTAATAATTCTCTGTTTAAAGAGTACCCTAAATAACAGAATAACAAATAACGATGATTCAGGTCAAAACTTGTAAAAAGTATCCTGTAATAAGATTACAAGTCAATGATAATCTTTGCAGAACATATGGATAAAATATCCTTAAAGACAAGACTACAAATGTACATCTAATTTAGTACTTTAAATGCGAAGAGAATAACATTGTGCTAAATTCAGCTCAGAACTTGTAACAACACCCTAAAAAAAAGAAGAATATACATCAATAGAACTCAAATGGTAAATAATGATCTTAAGAACAGATTTGATTACCTTGTAAAACAATGTAATCATAAATACAAATTGTGTTTATAATAGACGATAATGAGAAGTGGAATAAGTATAGATTATTTTAAAATTGTCAAAACTTTTCTTCAACCAGTGTTGTAATACTTTAATAATAAATAATGCTTAATCAAAATAATGGACTAACACTTTCTTTCAGATTTTCTTATTTACAGGAAGGTATTGAGGTTGACCCAGACAAAAAATGTTCAGTCACTAGTTTTGGATGTTTTGAGCTCTGAATCATTTGTAGGTCTCTGTGAATTTTTATGCATATGCGTTGAATACATGTCAAAGTGAATTTCATATCTTGAAAAAAATTATCATAACAAAATAACAAAACAAGTAATCATGGTTATGGTCAATCTTAAATGGCTACAAAGACAGTGGACACATACTTAGTAGGGTATACATGTACATACATGTATTGATCCCAGAGAAGTAAGAAACTGCATGAATTTTCACAGAGCATGAAACTTTCTGTATTGAATACTTTAAGCTGAGAACATTAAAAGTTAGCCATTCTTACTTATATCTATGGTTATGGTTGATTTGCTGACTGAGATACAAAGCACTAGTTCTTGCCCTCCACTGCCATTTTTTTGCTGTCATGGTAACCACGTCACAGTTGTCTAACTTGGACTGGAGTAGCTCTATCATTTCTTTGTGGGATCCGCCATAGAATGGCTCAATTATCAAAACTTCTGCCATAACTTTTTAAGTGGAAGGCATTAACTTTTGGAATCTAAGCATCTAAAGATAAAGACTGGTCTTTAACATCAAATGACCATGTATAATTGTTTATTGTTGCAGATTTGTCTGTTGAATTATATTGAAATCTGTATTGTTCATGGGTAAAAACTTATGAAAAAATGGCCATTGCATGATAATGAAAGCAAAACAATTCCTTTATTGACATCTCCATATGACGTTCTTCCATCATAATTCATTGATCATGCCCATCTGGCATTTGTCTGGGCACTATAATTGGATTTTGAATTAAAGAATTTGAATTTGAATTTGATCATGTAAAATTTCATGAGAATCTATCAAACAGTTGACATGGCTGAGGGGAAATTAAGCCTATGAGACTATAATGAGAAAAACACCAAAAAGTCAAATCATCTCCCCTAAACATCATACATTAAATCAATGAATTTCTTTAGGTACATTTTACATGTCTTAAAATATATGTTGTTTTTGTGTTTTTATGGTTAGTATCTCTTTGTGCTGTTCTCATACATGTGAACTGTATTTTTCTGTGGCCTTTCGAATTTTTAGTGCCACACAACTCGTGTGAGACTGACACCTCTAGTTGTCAATCTCTTACAAGCAACATATAGGTGGACAGCTGAACACATTACAACATGTATGCAATGGGGGGGGGGGGTAACTTCCATTATGAGGAGGTACATATGTGCAGCCCAAAAGGGTCTACTTTTGGGGTGTCCAATAAATGAAAAGAGTGGAAATTTCAGATGTTGCATATATGATAAGGTGTACTTTTTACAAATGTTATATATCAATAGAAAAAGATTAACCCAGCAACCACGATTTGTCCCTTGTGACCCTAGCTGTACATGAATTTGCTAACTTTTACCCTTCAAACTTTAATTTTAATATAACATGTATAGAATAAGTCAAGTTTAAGCTTATTCTATGAAATATTAAATGCATTAAAATATATGAATGTCTTTTTAAAGCAGGCATATATGAATGGGGTAGGTACAAAATTTCTGGGCAACACATCTGTGCTGGTCACAGAGTAGATCTCACCAGCAAGTAATTCTCGCCACCCGATTTTCAAATGATAACTGTGAGATTATTTGGACAGGAAGATCAGAAAGGGAACCTGATCTAAAGCGAAGAAATAATTTCCCATTAAATGAGCTATTCCATGACATTTTGGGCAGAAATATAGCAAAATAATCGGCAACATGGCGAGATCTACTCTGTGACCAGTACCCTAAAATACTTGGAGCATGTATGTGATCCTTAAGGGTTTCCGTACATGTAAAAAGAATTTTGGTGTACTAGATGTTTTAAATGCAAACGAAAATTTAACCTGATGACCCCAAATGCATTTTCTTTTTTACTTTTAATTTCAAAACACAATATATTTTTTAAACTGTACTGTTCATTTCTCTGCAAAAGGAAAATGCACAGCTTTTAAAAATTTATTGATAACCCCACTAAAAAAATCTTTAAAAATGGGTCAAAGACAGAAATGGCCGGATTTTGTTAAACAGGAAGTATATGAGCCACAGACCTGAATTCAAATCCCGCTTAACAGGAGATGATGCTGATGCTGCGTACAAAATATCTTGAGGCTGCGATTAGTAGTTCTTTGCTGAGAAAACTGTTACGAAAATTTTCTATTTTTGAACATAAACGTAAATAATTAACGAAGTGGGTAAACAGGAAGTAGGTGAGCCACAGACCTGAAATCAAATCCAACGTTATGGGAGCCCATGCTGATGCTGCATATCAAATATCAAGAGGCTGTGATTAGTAGTTGCTGCGAAAACTGTTACGAAAGTTTCCTTTTATGGAACATTAATGTTAAAAAATTAACTAAGTCGGTAAACAGGAGGTAGGTGACCGACAGATCTGAAATCAAATCCCACGTTATGGGATCCCATGCTGATGCTGCATACCAAATATCAAGAGGCTGTGATTAGCAGTTACTGAGAAAACTGTTACGAAATTATTTTACCCGCCCGCCTGACATTCACCATTTTATCTTCTTCTTCTCTTTACGGAAAACATTCAACAGTTTGAATATTACTTTCCGGCTCATGCCCTAGGCCCATACGTAAATTTGACAAATAAAATAGAAATAGTTACATTTTTGTTTAAATAAATATTTATTTATTTATTACATTTTTCATTTTTTTTTTTATTAAGTTGTTGAGTATTTTACTATTTTAATTTTTTTTATCATTTAAGGTACATGTATAAGATAAAAACAAAGAAATTATATTAGAGGTTATAAGTGTTAAGGAGGAACTCATGATTAAGTTTCTCATTAACTGTTCATCATTGTCTGATTTAACTATGTTAACAGGTAAGAGGTTCCAATCTTTTATGGTTCTGTTAAAGAAAGAGAATTTTAAACTATTTTTGTTGCAGTGGAGAGGTCGGTAGGTATGTGTGTGGGTTGCCCTAGTGGAGGATTGATTTGGTATAAGGATGTCTGTATATGGAATTGCTATAAGGTTGTTTGTAATTTTATAAAACATTGTGAGTCTGGTTTTTAAGCGTTGTTCCTTTAATGAAGGCCAGTTTAGATCTTGTAACATTTCTGAGACACTGCTGGTATTGTGATATCTATTACCTGTATATCTGGCAGCTCTTCTTTGAATTTTTTCAAGTTTGTTTTCATTATCCTTTGTAAAGGGGTCCCAGACTGAGCTGCAGTATTCCAATTTAGGTCTTACAAGTGATTAATGGTATGCACGGTTTTTTATGCTTTTGGAGTTGACTTTGATGTTTTGCCTAATGAAAGAGAGTGTTCTATTTGCCTTTGCAGCTGTCTGTGTTATGTGATTGTTCCATTTTAGGTCTGAAGATATTATATAGTGACACGTACCGAGGTATTTTGCTGATTGAACTGATTCCAAAATGTGGCCATGTAAATTATAATAAAAGTGTTCTAGGTTATGTTTAGTGCTTACTCCGAGGATGTTACATTTATTGGGGTGGAAAGCCATGAGCCAATCTTGCTCCCACCTAGCTGCTGCTTCAAGGTCTTCTTGTAATTTTAAACAATCCAACTGAGATGTTATAGGGCGGTAGATAATGCTGTCATCTGCAAATAACCTAATTTTGCTGTGCTTGATATATTCTGGTAAGTCGTTAATATAAATTAGAAAGAGTGTTGGCCCCAGGACAGTTCCTTGGGGCACTCCTGATGTGACTGGTATTTTCTCTGATTGTGTGTTTTCAAGGATAACAGTTTGAGTTCGGTTTGACAAAAATGAGTTTTATAACCCGGATTTTCACTAGTTTCAATAATGAAACTGGGCAAAAACCAGAATATCTTTACATTTGCTCAAACCAGGAGTTTTAAAATGTTCCTGCTCATACCAGCATACAGACTTCTCAAAAAGTTTTGAGAGATCAGTGGAATTATCAAGGGTACAAAAATTGTATGGGAATGAAACGGACTTTTGACCAATCCAGTTTATTGGGATAAAAGGGGGGAATACACTGAAGATGAATTTCATTTCAGAGAGGTAATTTCAGGAATAAAATATGCCGTAATGAAGCGGGTTCCATTGTATTATTCTAGTAAATATGATCAGAAACATTGATCATGTGAGCTATATAGATTTTTGATGGGTTCAACTTCGGATTTTGGGTTACATGTAATGCGTTCTCAATTAAAATTAGAAATTCTCATTTACAATCAAATGATCGAAAATAGTTAGTTTTTCATACAAAAGTTAAAAAAATGCTAAGTAGGGCTCATTACAATAAAAATGTCCCCCTTACCTTTTTGCAGGGTACAAATCTGTCGAAACTGCATCTTTTTTTTGTAAATTTTTTGAAATTATAAAATTTTAGTCGTTTCAGAATAAAACAGATATTTATTTTGCAATGTATGCCCATCTGTTATTATTTTGTATGATTGATGTTTTTCATGTGTGGATGTCTGCATCCCACCCTGGTGTATGACAATTAAGATGTATTTGTTCAACTTTGCATTTCTCAGGTTCGGATGCCTGCATCCCACCCTGGTGGATACTGATTCAAATAATTTTTACACCTTTGGTATTTCTCAGGTTCGGATGCCTGCATCCCACCCTGGTAGATGCTGATTCCAATGGTTTTTACAACTTTGGTAATTCTCAGGTTCGGATGCCTGCATCCCACCCTGGTGGATGCTGATTCAAATAAATTTTACACCTTTGGTATTTTTCAGGTTCGGATGCCTGCATCCCACCCTGGTGGATACTGATTCAAATAATTTTTACACCTTTGGTATTTCTCAGGTTCGGATGCCTGCATCCCACCCTGGTAGATGCTGATTACAATGGTTTTTACAACTTTGGTAATTCTCAGGTTCGGATGCCTGCATCCCACCCTGGTGTATGCAGATTTAAGTTTTATATATATTTGTTGTATTTTTCAACCTGGTTAATGCCGATTTTATACGTGCCTGTCCTAAGCTAGGAATCAATGTCAAAGATTTTGTTTGTCTCTGTCATCTATCTGTTTAATATTGTTCTATGTCCAGAAATTAGTTTTTCGTTGATAATTTAGAAATTGGTTTTACATCTTATGTATTGGGCCAATGCAAGACCGGGCAATCAGCAACCTCTGGTCATGTTGAAGACTGCTGACTGTTTTGCATTGTGATATTTTAAATTCCCGTTTCATGTTGGTTTGTCGCGTACACTTATTCCACATCTCTTTATCATCTATTTATTTAAATATTAATCTGTTGTTTTTGTCTGGTATGTGCAGTTTTTAGTTTGATACTTTTGAGGTGAAGATGTCTGCAACAAATCCGGGTTTTAAAATTATACTGTACCAATAAATGGAATAATAACGTTCTAACTGTCTTGGAAATCAATCATTATGCTAGTTTTTGGCCAGAGCACCTCTTATGAGTCTTTTTTATAAACTTGGTAAATATATCATATTGAAATACAATACTTAACACAGACAAAACTGGATAACCATCTACTTATGTTTCCATTTGGTGCATATTTAACACAAAATCTCCGTTATTTTAATAATAGTTAACATCATGATTTAGATACTAAATCAATCACTAAAGCAAAATGCGCTGGATAATAATTATTGCACATTCATGTGGTTTGTATCAAAAAATAAAATTATAGCTAAAATTGTGCTAGGCAGAAAACCAGGTCTTTTTAATACAACAAAAAGTGGTTACACTATATTTAAGTCATGTCATGCATACCTCCACTCAACTATATAATGTATGAAAGGAACAGGAAATAGATGACCGACTCGGACGACTGATATGGAAAGGTACACGGTACTGTCACTACACCACCACTACAACGTATCGTGTTTAAGCTGTGTACCATTTACTAGTAATCAATTCAGTATTAGCTGAGAACATATATACTGACAGACAATGTGTTTTCAATGTTCCCGCCCTCAACGTACGAGTGGGCTATAAAAAGAGGATACAAAAACCCAGAGACTGTTTGCTAAAACTCTTTCATGAAATCAATCTTTCCAGTAAAAAAGGTTGAAATTTCTAAAAACAAATGTATTTATATTGAAGGCAATACATTAATAAGCTGTTGTGTTGTGACTTGTCTATTCTTGTAGTACATAAATGCAGATTCAAACACAAATTGTACATGAAATAGGTTAAAATATATAAAGGAAAATAATTGTCTTTTCTTGATGCAGATAATTGGCGATTGGTGATGTGCATCGGTGCCTGCTTCAGTGTGCTGAATATATATGTAGTTGTTTCTTGAACAATCTGTATTGAAGTTTGACGGCGTGCTATTTTTGGGTTTATGCCATCCTTGTCGCATCCTTGTCCTTGTTATAGGAGCCTTTTTCTTCATTCAAAACTTCTTTTATTATGTCTAACTTGTCTTGATACCAAAATCCTCCTAAAAATAAAAAAAAAGATATAATATAATATATCAAACCGCGTGTTTTGTCACACAGACGTCTCCGCCTGAAACAAGAAGAAGTCCGACAGGTCTTCAAATACAAGTTCTTATGGCTCTCAGTTCAAAGATTCAACGAAGTTCATTTTTTAATGGATGATTGATAGACACATCGGTAAAAAGACTGAACTTCACAGTGACCACATTGGTCTATGATAACGCACTGGCAACGATGTCAATGCACGGACAATATAGTTTCGTAACGCACGGACAACGGAAAAATACACAGAATTCAGATAGAATACAAAAATACCCACACAGAATTCAACAACGATTCAACTAATAATATGACTTCAAATGTTCTTATAAGTACGAGCATCAAAAATGCAACTACAGCAAAATTAACGAGGGTAAAAATATTTTCTTTCTGATTATTTCGTTGTTTATATTTATATATTTTTGAATGAAAACTTTCGTAGGGGAGGGCCTAACTGGAAAAATATTACTTTTGAACATACGTTTGTTATACTACTATCCCCGAACTGCGACTATCCTCGTTGTCGTTGTGTTGTAGTTTTTGTTCGCTAACGTCACGTTCCAAATGTGTGGGGTTTTTTTATATCAAAATTGGTGCAACTTCTGCATGGTACATGATGGTAAGATCATCTTGAAGTAGAAACTTAAATTGCGTGATCAACCACAGTAATTTTTATTTGTTTGTTTTTTTGAACTATAAAAATTTGAGCCCCAAGCACACAAATAACTATCCTACTCGCTCTGCAATAATATATCAATCGCTTACAAGGCCCGTACCAATGAGGAGGGGGGAGCGTTTGCACGCCTCCTTTTTGTAAAAATACTAAATTCCTATAGTATAGATCTACTCTAGGGAGTTTTGAAATATCTTTTGTACACGTTTGTACCCGTACATTTTCTTGAATATATACACGGGTTGTGCACGACATAAACTATACAAGTCAGAGGCGGATCCAGAAATTCTGAAAAGAGGGGGCCCACTGACTGGCCAAAGAGGGGGCCCGCTTTGGTCACGCTTCAATGATTTCCTATATATTCAACCAAATTTTTCCGCCAAAAGAGGGGGCCCGGGCCCCCCAGGGCCCCCCCCTGGATCCGCCTATGCAAGTCAGAGTCGATATTTCTGAATAAAAACCTACTGTATGTTAACCTACAGATTTCAAAACGAGAGGCAACCTCAATTTGGAAGGGCCCCTTGTTTTTCCCCTCAAAAATCACCCTGAAGCTGATTTGTGATTTAATAAATTCTCGTGTTCTTGCATATCAGACTAATTATGTCGAGAAAAAATGTTCACATGCATTTTTTTTGCCTAAAAAAATGCTAATAAACGGTCTGTCCCTTAAAAAATATATACATAAAAACACACAAAAAAAGAAAAGCTAAAACCAGGCCCCAGTTTCATAAAACATCTCAAATTTGAGATTTCCTCAAATCTGTCCTCAACTCAAATATTGACCAATGAAATTGCAAGATATCTCAGTTGAGGAAGGATTTGAGGAAATCTCAAATTTGAGATGCTTTATGAAACTATCTGCGATTCTAAGCAGAAAATTTTAACGTCTCGAAACTAACATATCCGTGGCTCCCGCAGGGTACCCCCCTCAGGTCGCAAGGTCGCTTTTAAAATGAGTCTGGGGTCGCAAGGTCGCTTTTAAAAGGCATATTTTGGCGGTGTTTGCAGGTCGCTTTTTGACATAGGTCGATTTTATGAAGTGCAGGTCGGAAATCGCCCTTAAAAAGCCATCAGGTCGCAGGTCGTTTTTAACCCTGCGGGAGCCACATATCCCAGGAGACCCGGGCTAACAGAATAAAAAAAAACAGGTGCCCGATCTTTTTATTTGGAAAAAGTTTTATTTATTAGAAACAGTTGACTTAATAATAATACACTTCTGTAAGATCATATTCAAAGTTTAACTTATTCTATGGTTCTTACCATTGATTGCTGTGTTGTATCCATGCTAAAAAATGTGCCACAAGATCCATGACCATCCAAATCGAAAATGTTTCCGTTGTAAACATTGATGACGTAAAAGTGACGTCATGGATGTAATATTCCTTTGAATTTCTACGCAATATTTATTAACATTTTACTTTTCCATTTTACCGATAACTTACAAAAGTCCCGTGGGTATTTTAAATAATAATATCCTTTTTCACAGCTAGTAAAAAAAATCTACTTAACATAGAAATGAAAATGCATGAAGAAAAACATTGTACTATTTAAATAATGTGTATCTATTGGCCGTTAGAGGTAATGAGCCATCAGACCGAATATTTCAAACTCGATGACGACCTGACAACATCATCATGCAACACATGCACATGCCGATGAATGGTCTTGCTGGGTAAGCTTACTTTATAATTATTTTGTGTATTTGATTTCAAATAATTGAGCATAATATTATTCCTTTATGATCTTTTATTTTCCTCCGGCTCCTTTTTGAAAATTTTAAAATTTTCTGACAGAGACCGTCCGATCCCACTGGTAGCCTTTTCAGGAGGCCGATTTTGGACTGAAATCCATAGGAATCTCCATACAACGTTTATTCAACGTTGCATGCATACTATGCAATACAGGGTAACAAATGGGGTTTCAAGGGAAAGAGCAATCCTTGCCCGACATTTTGAAAGTATTTTGACTACTCTGGGACTTTTGAGTCGGGGGTTATGGTGCCACAACGTTAGGTACAGTTGACCAAAATTCTTAGACGAAATCCTGAAAATTTAGTGCATTTTTACCGGCAATGTCAATTTCAATCGCATTTTCGGGAGCTATTACTTACGATATAGGTATAAACTGTATATATCTTTGAAGTAGAAGTTCCAGAGGACCTAAAATCACATGATTCATTGAGGTTCATGTATTCGATCCTATTTTTATTCAATGGCGAAAAAAAAGTTCACGAAAAAAAATGTGAAAAATGAGCAAAATGCGGTGCCGTGGGTGCCACAACCACTGGGAAGTGTGAATTCAGAGTAACAACTTGTTGTATCAAAAGTCCAGTGTCCATATTATACAAATATAAAAAATAATGAAGTTTCGTGCAACAGTTTTCTTGTCAGGGGGAAGCACTTCTTGGTATTTCATGAATTTATGTGAAAAAATCAAGTAAATTTTGCTGAAAATTCGACATTTTACGTAAGAAGAATTTCTGGACAACAGACAAACCCTAAGTGCAAAACTGTTTAATGTGTCAAAAGATACATATGTGCCAAGAACACAGACTAAAAATCAGATCTTTATAGCGATCCAATCGGCCGTACTAGCCTTTCAAAGTTTGGTGCCACCCGGTGCCGTCTAAAATTTTGCTGATTTTTTGAAATTACGACCGCACCTGCTTAAGCCCAACACCCCTAGCGTCTGTTTGAGTAACCCTACTGCCTAAATATTGCATGGGTGCATAGAAGCAATACACATGCATGATATTTTATACAGAAATCCTTTTTTTTTTCTTCAGAAGACCGATACTCACTTTTGCCATAATGGCTGCGGTTATCGTAGATATGTGATTTTGCAATTTTGAACTTACAGATATGAAATTGGTCTTGTCTGAACTAGAATAAATAACTGAACAAGATTATACAAAAACATTGAATCTAGGGGGGTCCGGAGTCAAAATATAGGATCACAAAGTTGGCCGACGCTGATTACAGAAAAACGTATTTTTTTGCGTTTTCAGAGCCTGCCCCTGCAGAAACCATACGTAGTACGGCAGATTTTTTGGCTTTTTTTCTGAAAAGGGCACCCCATAGACTAGAAACATGTAACAAATCAAAGTCTGGCTACTTTTATTAAAATTCGTGTGAAAGCCCTACCACTGGACCGTCCGCAAAAATAAAAAAATAGCAAAATTACAGGACCACAAAGAGGTACGATCCGCAGCTAGCAACCCCTGTAAATAAATACTCATGTATATATGTTATTTTAGACGCACATCTGTTATTTAAAACTTTTATTCAGTTAAATTAACCCAGCATTTTTATTTAACGTCAGTTAGTGAGTGACTATTAAAATATAAAAAAAAATCATGATTGTGTCTATAGCTATTAAGAACATGAAACTATAGTACTACTGGATCTACGGAACATAGTCTCTAAAACAAATGGTTTTTTTATATTTATTTAGACCAAAAATCAAAATACTTCCTCGGGCCTAAATTAAAATATTGTTTGTTTGCTGTCAGCCGACCCTGAATTCCCAAGCTGGGTAGGTCGGTAGGCCAAAATATTTTATTTTTTTTTAAGTTAAAAAAATAAAATGGGTAGGTGTAAATATTTGTCAGTTGTCTTTAGTCATGTTAGTTGTATTAAGAAATTCAAATATGTTTCAGAACATCAATAACATAATAATGCATTATATACAAATGTATAGCAACTTATATATGAAAGATGTTACTTTTATGTACCAAAAACGGGGGAAATCGTTGAAGCACTGACAATTAAAAAATAAAATAAAATTTTTCCAGACTTACCCAGTAAAATATTTCCAGTAGGGGGCATTTTGGGAGGGTCGGAAGGCTGACAGCAAACATTCAATATTTTAATTTAGGCCTCGTATGACGTCATGTCCAATGTTCTAATTCACTTTCAGCAATAAAATGTATACAAAATCAATAATACCCTGATTTAGCGATTTTGAAAGAAATGTTTGGAACTTAATAAATCACATCTTCGTTTTCGATTGTATGTAAATAATACCTTGTTAATGCCGAAATATTGGGTAACTCAAGGACCAACCATTTAACTTGAAAAGGGGGTGGTGTTTTTTTCCTAAAAAAAAATTCTGAAAATTAGTACATGTTTTGTGTGTATGCCACATGCGTCGACCATCACATTTTTTAATAATCAATTTATTACATACATCAGATTGGCATAATAATACACACTTTTGTCACAGAATAATTTTAATCTGAGTCAGAGCATGGAAGTATTAATTTGACAATTTGATACTTCCATGGTCAGAGTGTGGCCATTTTCGTTTTCACCGATTTTTACATGAAAATCAAGGGAAAATGTCAAATAACGAGATTTTCTACCAATAAGATGATTTTTAGCTCACTGCTTTCCTTGTTGATAAACAATTAAATCAAAAGATTATGATATTGCAAGTTATGAAATATGAGGTCTGATGAACATCAAAGCAGCATTTACAAGCAAGTATATCAAAGTTGAATTTTTGGGCCGATTTGGGGTTCTACTCCTTTCTCGAGACTCCTTTAAACAATGAAGAAAACTGTGCCAAAACATGTCAACGTGTCAATAAATGGTATATATTGCATTAGATTGTAAAATGAAGAGCATTTAGCAACATTGACATAGTAAAACATAAATACTCTGAAAATAAATGTGTTTTTTTTTTCTCATTTCAGGAGTTTATTACACCAGTTCCAATCCTACATTTCTGGTATGCATCTAGACTGTGTCATTTGTGCCCGTTTGAAAAACAACTGCACGTACATTTTACCAAACGCCGTACCAGAGCGGAAGACTTCACAGCTTCACGTTATTTCAGATGGATTTTAGTAACTGCGTAAACTTTCATCATTGTCAATGCACCACAGACATTGCACAAACTTACGGGTGCTAATATCAGGACCAAAAAAAATCATCTTCCTGTCAAGTTTGCCATAAACTCTGTTAGTGGATAGAGCTTCACAGCTGCAACAATTGTAGTGAACAGTCAACCCATGGACATCTGGATATATATAGTGGTTTCTTTCACAGACGTATTATTAAAACATAGAGGACCAGAAGCATCATATACTTGTCAACTCTTGTATTTTTGATTATATGAAATAACACTTGTATCATTAATTTCCATGTTCTGACAGAATGTATGATTTATTGAAAATGATCATTGTATGTTTATTTTTTCACTGCGCAATTTAAGATATTCACCCTCTTTTGTAAAGGAACAAGTAAGAACTGCTTAGCCTTCCGAAGACTATTGAGTCCATGTCTGTTATTCACTTGTTTAATGTTGAATGTTTTGAAGTCGCCTAGCTGTTGTTTGACTGTAATGACTGATTTTGTCTTTGCTCTTCTGGATTTTTGACATTCGAATGCACTGTTTCTCTTGTATTCTTGATTTGATATATATTATAATTTTACCACTGTTGGTCGATATGAATGTGTTGCATGTCACTGTGTCTAAAGCTAATGCTATCCATAATGAGACTTTACAAACATACACATATACCAGTATGCAGTTGGAGATAACATATGTGTTGTGGTTCATATGTTCATTTACTCCATATCCTTTATAAATTATTAGTTACACATATTTAAAAAAAACTGTAACAAATGCGCTATTGAAACGTTACTGCCAAACGTAAGGTATTAACAGCAAAATGACCGATCCAAGAAGAGAAGACAACAAAAGGCAATACCAGAGAAATTTTATATTGCATTAGTTCAAATCTGATTTCAATGTATGTTGAGTTTTGTGGTCATTTCAATAAAACAGATAGCCATAAATTTAACGGACATGGCGAAATATGTCCGACCGAACCAACTGTAATACAAAATTTGATTCGATCAGACAGAAAATTTTGAAAATTTAGTTGAACATATGGAGAAAAAGATTGAAAATGCCATTTGGCCAGACATACCCTTAATCTATTTTGCCAAGTCTGATAAAATCAAATAGAGCAACAATACCTTCTAATGATTAAAGAGAAAATCTTATTGTACATTTTGTATATGCAGGCATCCGTACGGTGCCACCCAACATTAGCAAATCTTCAAGGTAAGTAGACTATTTGCATACACCAGGGTGGGATAAAGGCATCCGCACCTGACATTTACAAACTTTGGAGACAGTCCGTAATTCATACAGTACACCAGGGTGGGATGCAGGCATCCGCACCTGACTCGAACAAAACTCCGAATTAAGTTGGCATTCTGCATACACCAGGGTGGAATGCAGGCATCCGCACCTGACTTATACAAAACTCAGATTTTTGTTGACATTCTTCATACACCAGGGTGGGATGCAGGCATCCGCACCTGACTTATACAAAACTCAGAATCAAGTTGACATTCTGCATACACCAGGGTGGGATGCAGGCATCCGCACCTGACTTATTCAAAACTCCGAATTAAGTTGACATTCTGCATACACCAGGGTGGGATGCAGGCATCCGCACCTGACTTATACAAAACTCCGAATTAAGTTGACATTCTGCATACACCAGGGTGGGATGCAGGCATCCACACCTGACTTATACAAAACTTAGAAATATGTTGACATTCTGCATACACCAGGGTGGGATGCAGGCATCCGCACCTGACTTATACAAAACTCAGAATTAAGTTGACATTCTTCATTCACCAGGGTGGGATGCAGGCATCCGCACCTGTCAAATGAAGTAAGTGCTTTTAAAAGTTAACATAGCATCCTGGAATGATGAATAGCTCTTGAAATTCAAATTTCATAGTAATTATTTTATTTTTGGATACATTATGAACGAAAGAACCAAATTAGACAAAAATGCAAGGGAATTTATCAGTAGCTGATTAAAGTGTCATTCGTGTCATTCTTTGTTTTATTTTTGTATACAAAAATTTATAAGGCAACATAAAACTACACTTCAAAAGTCATTTTTTGCATTTCACTAGTATTAGATATCCAAATTGTTAAAAAATAAGAGGGTTTTAGTAAAAAATGACCGTTCAAGTCAATTTTCAATGAAATATTCCGTAGATTTGCATATGAGAATTTTTAATTTTAATTGAGAACGCATTATGTAGCTATTTTTGGCTCAGATGCATTCATTTTGATACAAAAACAACATTCTATCTAGATTTAACATTTGAATAAGTGTTAACTTCCTATTAGTAGATATATTTACTGATTATATTATTAAGAGAAAAATGGCAGGAATAAATCCCGCCCGGAACACAGGGGCTTGAAGTTTGGTAAAATTTCGTCAAACAGGAAGTAGGTGGGCGACAGACCTGAAATAAAATCTCGCATTATGGGACTCATGCTGATACTGTATTCCAAATATTAAGGGGTTATGATAAGTAGTTGCCGAGAAAAATGTTCTGAAAATTTTTCACCGCCTGCCTGCCATTTTATAACCCAAATTTTCACTCCGTGTAATCATAGACCTGTATACCAAATGTTGTCTTTAAGAGAGTTAGGCATGTCGATTATTTGTCGTGTCTTCTGTAAATTTGTTCTTTTTTTTGGTGTAATGCGGCCAAAAATTGACCCCCTACTCTATAAAACCAACCTTTAATGTTGGTTTCATAGAATAAGCCTAAAGGGGTTAATCTTTTTAATAGTTGATATAATAGTTTATATAAATGACAAAAAATCAAGCCCCTGTGACATGTGTTATAAGAATTCAACTGAATTTCAAATAATTCAATATTTAAAAGGCAGAAGTTCAGGAACTTTAATACACCAAAATGGGGTTACTCAGATAATTCAAATTATTAAATTTTCATGATCAAAAGTTAGTAGTATACCGGGTCTCTCTAGACCACTTTGACCCCGATGACCCCGAGTTCATTCCCATAGGCTCCATGTTAAATCGTTGTTATTTTTGGTACTGAAATACCCACCCAAGATCTCTAGCAGTAAAGTCGCCGTTCCGCATGACTGCACACGACTTTACTGCTAGAGATCTTGGGTGGGTATTTCAGTACCAAAAATAACAACGATTTAACATGGAGCCTATGGGAATGAACTCGGGGTCATCGGGGTCAAAGTGGTCTAGAGAGACCCGGTAGTAGTATACCGGGTCTCTCTAGAACACTTTGCACCCAATGACCCCGAGTTCATTTCCCATAGACTCCTATGTTAAATCTTTTTGGGTTATCTTGGCGACACCTGTCACCTCCAAACCTCTAGCAGTAAAGTCGTGTGCAGTCATGCGGAACGATGATTTCTAATCTTTAACCCTAACCCTAACTCTTTCAACCCTACCCCAACCCTATTTACATATTTTGCCCTTTATGGGCTCTTGTCTCATACCCTAACCATAACCCCTTTGCTTTATTAGTTTCGCCCTTTATGGGCTCTTGTTCTATGGTGTCTCTCTCTGTCCTAAGACCCTTTGGTTTCGCCCTTAATGGGCTCTTCTGACCTTTCCCTTACCCTTAACTCTTGGTTGCACCCTTTATGGGTTCAAATCTTGATGTCTCTTTTTTCGTCCTCGGACTCTTGATTCGCCCTTTATGGGCTATCCTGATGTTTCTTTTAGCCCTTGGGCTCTTGTTTCGCCCTTTATGGGCTCTTCTAGTGTTTCATTTCGTCCTAAGGCTCTTGTTTCGCCCTTTATGGGCTCTCCTGATCCTACCCATAACCCCTTTTCCTTTTTATTTTGTAGGTTTCGCCCTTAATGGGCTCCTGTTTCATGGTCCTTTCGTCCTGCGACTTTTTGTTTCGCCCTCTCTTAGTATTCATGTGTTTACCTTCACCGTATGTCTATCATTTTACGTATTCTTCCTTTTTACTAGTGTCATCTGATGGTCACTTGAAAATCTGATATTGTATTATGGTCCGATGCCTTTTCAAATCGTGTTGGAATATTTAAATTTGAACATCTGCTCAATTGTATTTGCATTAGAAAGTTTTTTGGGGTAAAATGGGGGTTTTGGGGTTTTTTGGGGTAAAATGGGGGTTTTGGGGGTAAAATGGGGGGATTTACCCCCCCCCCCCCAATTTCGGGGGGGGGAATTAAAAATGGGGGGGGGGAATTGGGGCTGCTTATAAGCAGCATTTTAAATCGGACGTAATTGGAATTGAAATTGGTAGTTCTTAGGGGGGGTAATACTCTTTAGCTAGGGCACTAAATACCACAATGAAAGTATCAGTTTCAATATTTTATTGCTAAGCTACAATCTTGTACAACTATATCTAATTTGCAATCTTCGGAGGTTACATATCTACCATTGCTATTTGCTCTTCTCCAGGAAAAATATTAGTTCTTAAACGTAAGATTTCCGGGGTGTCCTGCCTCATGTCGATCAACATGTATCCGTGGGATTTCCTGACTGCGGCTTCGTAGGATTCAAGAAAGTACTTGGATCTTCCGGGGAACATCTGTTGTCCTAAGGTCATGATTTGGGATGTGTCTCTCGGGTTCTTGAATACGACCATGTAATGGGTATTGAGACTGATGGTTCTGTGGTGTTTGTTTTTATTAAACAGGTTCTGTACGATCAGCATGATACTAATGGATCTGTGGTGACTGTATTTGGTAAACAGGTCCGCTATGGCTTGTGTAATGTTGTCCATCTGGTCGTCGATGACGATAAGATGTTTCTCTTCGGGGTTCAAGCTCTCGATATCCGGGAGTCCTCTGATAAACTCGACGTTGTTCATTCCAGAATATAGGGGCTGTTGTACATCGTATGACCACCATATTCGATCGGGCTGGGGTAACATCATGTGTTGTATATTGTCGATGAATCTTCTCACAAAGACTGATTTCCCACTGCCGGTAGGTCCTGCAATGACGCTAGTGAACGGATGAGCCCAAGGCATGAAATGATCGTGGAGTAATCCATCGGGTACGTTAAACGTAAAGGGATCGCTTGGGTAAGACAATGTCTTTCCGATGATGTCCGTTGTGTTGGTCAGTGGTCATCCGGGGCTTGACCACAAAATGACCAATACCTAAATTAGGTCCAATATAGGGTTGTTGTATATCATTAGACAGCTTTTAAGGTCTAGAGGCAGATTCTGGGGGTTTAAGCAGTGGTCAGTCAGGACTTGACCCCAAAGTGACCCATTCCAAAAACTAAGGGTGTTAAAGAGCCAAGGACCAATACATAAGGAATATAAGAAGAACTAAGTACGAGACACCATAAAGAGCCCATAAAGAAACATACAAAAGGGTTAGGGGTTAGGGTTAAAGACAGAAGAGAGTTAGGGTTAGAATGAGGCCAGGGTTAAAAATAGAACAAAGGAGAGTTAGGGTTAGAATGAGGCCAGGGTTAAAAATAGAACAAAACATAGGGTTAGAGAAAGATATAGGAAATGACAGGTAGAGTTTGAGTCAGTCTTACGTTAGACACCGAAGAGGAAACATGGATTGCTTTATTTGTGGGAAAATACTTTCCCGAAAAGACCATGTAAAGAGACACATCGAAACAGTTCACAACAAAGTGAAAAGAAACAGAACCATGCCAACTACTTTACCAAGATCTAAATTGATAACACCTCCAGTACCCCTGCAAAGGAATGCTGAAACTGATACACCAATAAGCAATAGGCAGAAAGAGCAAGAGCCTTATTTCATTTTACCGACGAGCGATCCCTTTACGTTTAACGTACCCGATGGATTACTCCACGATCATTTCATGCCTTGGGCTCATCCGTTCACTAGCGTCATTGCAGGACCTACCGGCAGTGGGAAATCAGTCTTTGTGAGAAGATTCATCGACAATATACAACACATGATGTTACCCCAGCCCGATCGAATATGGTGGTCATACGATGTACAACAGCCCCTATATTCTGGAATGAACAACGTCGAGTTTATCAGAGGACTCCCGGATATCGAGAGCTTGAACCCCGAAGAGAAACATCTTATCGTCATCGACGACCAGATGGACAACATTACACAAGCCATAGCGGACCTGTTTACCAAATACAGTCACCACAGATCCATTAGTATCATGCTGATCGTACAGAACCTGTTTAATAAAAACAAACACCACAGAACCATCAGTCTCAATACCCATTACATGGTCGTATTCAAGAACCCGAGAGACACATCCCAAATCATGACCTTAGGACAACAGATGTTCCCCGGAAGATCCAAGTACTTTCTTGAATCCTACGAAGCCGCAGTCAGGAAATCCCACGGATACATGTTGATCGACATGAGGCAGGACACCCCGGAAATCTTACGTTTAAGAACTAATATTTTTCCTGGAGAAGAGCAAATAGCAATGGTAGATATGTAACCTCCGAAGATTGCAAATTAGATATAGTTGTACAAGATTGTAGCTTAGCAATAAAATATTGAAACTGATACTTTCATTGTGGTATTTAGTGCCCTAGCTAAAGAGTATTACCCCCCCTAAGAACTACCAATTTCAATTCCAATTACGTCCGATTTAAAATGCTGCTTATAAGCAGCCCCAATTCCCCCCCCCCCATTTTTAATTCCCCCCCCCCCCGAAATTGGGGGGGGGGGGTAAATCCCCCCCATTTTACCCCCAAAACCCCCATTTTACCCCAAAAAACTTTCTAATGCAAATACAATTGAGCAGATGTTCAAATTTAAATATTCCAACACGATTTGAAAAGGCATCGGACCATAATACAATATCAGATTTTCAAGTGACCATCAGATGACACTAGTAAAAAGGAAGAATACGTAAAATGATAGACATACGGTGAAGGTAAACACATGAATACTAAGAGAGGGCGAAACAAAAAGTCGCAGGACGAAAGGACCATGAAACAGGAGCCCATTAAGGGCGAAACCTACAAAATAAAAAGGAAAAGGGGTTATGGGTAGGATCAGGAGAGCCCATAAAGGGCGAAACAAGAGCCTTAGGACGAAATGAAACACTAGAAGAGCCCATAAAGGGCGAAACAAGAGCCCAAGGGCTAAAAGAAACATCAGGATAGCCCATAAAGGGCGAATCAAGAGTCCGAGGACGAAAAAAGAGACATCAAGATTTGAACCCATAAAGGGTGCAACCAAGAGTTAAGGGTAAGGGAAAGGTCAGAAGAGCCCATTAAGGGCGAAACCAAAGGGTCTTAGGACAGAGAGAGACACCATAGAACAAGAGCCCATAAAGGGCGAAACTAATAAAGCAAAGGGGTTATGGTTAGGGTATGAGACAAGAGCCCATAAAGGGCAAAATATGTAAATAGGGTTGGGGTAGGGTTGAAAGAGTTAGGGTTAGGGTTAAAGATTAGAAATCATCGTTCCGCATGACTGCACACGACTTTACTGCTAGAGGTTTGGAGGTGACAGGTGTCGCCAAGATAACCCAAAAAGATTTAACATAGGAGTCTATGGGAAATGAACTCGGGGTCATTGGGTGCAAAGTGTTCTAGAGAGACCCGGTATACTACTACAATGCAACAAACCGGAAGGAAATCGGACAAGGAATAACAAAGTTATGACTTATTAAAAAATAGTAGTATATCATGTTGTTCACGAGTCGTATTTCTCGGGACGTCCTGGGGACGTCCCTTTTTTGCGCAGGCGTATGACGTCACATCCGGTTCCGGTCGGCCATCTTGGATCCCGGCGGCCATCTTGGATCACGTGACTTCCGGTTCCGCCCCATGACGCAGTTTCCGGTTTTTGGAAGTTCATTTTCGCGCGAAAATTCGAGATATCCGAGAAATTCGAGCTGTTCACCAATCATATACTACTATTTTTTAATAAGTCATAACTTTGTTATTCCTTGTCCGATTTCCTTCCGGTTTGTTGCATTGTCTTGGGTAAGACAATGTCTTTCCGATGATGTCCGTTGTGTTGGTCAGTGGTCATCCGGGGCTTGACCACAAAATGACCAATACCTAAATTAGGTCCAATATAGGGTTGTTGTATATCATTAGACAGCTTTTAAGGTCTAGAGGCAGATTCTGGGGGTTTAAGGGTGGTTATGGTCAGTGGTCAGTCAGGACTTGACCCCAAAGTGACCCATTCCAAAAACTAAGGGTGTTAAAGAGCCAAGGACCAATACATAAGGAATATAAGAAGAACTAAGTACGAGACACCATAAAGAGCCCATAAAGAAACATACAAAAGGGTTAGGGGTTAGGGTTAAAGATTAGAAATCATCGTTCCGCATGACTGCACACGACTTTACTGCTAGAGGTTTGGAGGTGACAGGTGTCGCCAAGATAACCCAAAAAGATTTAAAATTACAAATACCAAAACGCGGGTATAAACGGTTAATTTGAATATGCTATATATCGATATTTCAAGGAGTAACCTCTCATCAGTAGCATTTAAACCAGAACATTGGAAGGTCAAAATCCAAAACAGTTGAAAACGAAAAGTACTCAAAACCAAAACGTTCGAACAAGGAAGCCAAATCCAGCACCGAGGATATCGACCATGTGCATTACAAGGAAAGAAACCTGGTGTTTTCATCAATTTTGAATTTAACAATCGGAAATTTCAGCGACAATTTATTAGAAATTTTATGGTAATTCGTGTCAGACAAGTCTGACTACCAGGCTTGTGATTACCCTCGGGGACCTCTGGTCCACCAGCAGCGGTTATCGCCCAGTGGTTTCAAAATTACAAATACCAAAACGCGGGTATAAACGGTTAATTTGAATATGCTATATATCGATATTTCAAGGAGTAACCTCTCATCAGTAGCATTTAAACCAGAACATTGGAAGGTCAAAATCCAAAACAGTTGAAAACGAAAAGTACTCAAAACCAAAACGTTCGAACAAGGAAGCCAAATCCAGCACCGAGGATATCGACCATGTGCATTACAAGGAAAGAAACCTGGTGTTTTCATCAATTTTGAATTTAACAATCGGAAATTTCAGCGACAATTTATTAGAAATTTTATGGTAATTCGTGTCAGACAAGTCTGACTACCAGGCTTGTGATTACCCTCGGGGACCTCTGGTCCACCAGCAGCGGTTATCGCCCAGTGGTTTCAAAATTACAAATACCAAAACGCGGGTATAAACGGTTAATTTGAATATGCTATATATCGATATTTCAAGGAGTAACCTCTCATCAGTAGCATTTAAACCAGAACATTGGAAGGTCAAAATCCAAAACAGTTGAAAACGAAAAGTACTCAAAACCAAAACGTTCGAACAAGGAAGCCAAATCCAGCACCGAGGATATCGACCATGTGCATTACAAGGAAAGAAACCTGGTGTTTTCATCAATTTTGAATTTAACAATCGGAAATTTCAGCGACAATTTATTAGAAATTTTATGGTAATTCGTGTCAGACAAGTCTGACTACCAGGCTTGTGATTACCCTCGGGGACCTCTGGTCCACCAGCAGCGGTTATCGCCCAGTGGTTTCAAAATTACAAATACCAAAACGCGGGTATAAACGGTTAATTTGAATATGCTATATATCGATATTTCAAGGAGTAACCTCTCATCAGTAGCATTTAAACCAGAACATTGGAAGGTCAAAATAACATAGGAGTCTATGGGAAATGAACTCGGGGTCATTGGGTGCAAAGTGTTCTAGAGAGACCCGGTATACCCCCCCCATTTTTAATTCCCCCCCCCCGAAATTGGGGGGGGGTAAATCCCCCCATTTTACCCCCAAAACCCCCATTTTACCCCAAAAAACCCCAAAACCCCCATTTTACCCCAAAAAACTTTCTAATGCAAATACAATTGAGCAGATGTTCAAATTTAAATATTCCAACACGATTTGAAAAGGCATCGGACCATAATACAATATCAGATTTTCAAGTGACCATCAGATGACACTAGTAAAAAGGAAGAATACGTAAAATGATAGACATACGGTGAAGGTAAACACATGAATACTAAGAGAGGGCGAAACAAAAAGTCGCAGGACGAAAGGACCATGAAACAGGAGCCCATTAAGGGCGAAACCTACAAAATAAAAAGGAAAAGGGGTTATGGGTAGGATCAGGAGAGCCCATAAAGGGCGAAACAAGAGCCTTAGGACGAAATGAAACACTAGAAGAGCCCATAAAGGGCGAAACAAGAGCCCAAGGGCTAAAAGAAACATCAGGATAGCCCATAAAGGGCGAATCAAGAGTCCGAGGACGAAAAAAGAGACATCAAGATTTGAACCCATAAAGGGTGCAACCAAGAGTTAAGGGTAAGGGAAAGGTCAGAAGAGCCCATTAAGGGCGAAACCAAAGGGTCTTAGGACAGAGAGAGACACCATAGAACAAGAGCCCATAAAGGGCGAAACTAATAAAGCAAAGGGGTTATGGTTAGGGTATGAGACAAGAGCCCATAAAGGGCAAAATATGTAAATAGGGTTGGGGTAGGGTTGAAAGAGTTAGGGTTAGGGTTAAAGATTAGAAATCATCGTTCCGCATGACTGCACACGACTTTACTGCTAGAGGTTTGGAGGTGACAGGTGTCGCCAAGATAACCCAAAAAGATTTAACATAGGAGTCTATGGGAAATGAACTCGGGGTCATTGGGTGCAAAGTGTTCTAGAGAGACCCGGTATACTACTAAAGTTTGTGTTTTTTCTTCGAGTGCCGCCACATCTATGAATTTTGTCCAACTTCGTACATAGACTGATACTTATGATTAAGATATATAAATAGTAGCCGATGGTGATTAACGTTTTGGTAAAATAAAACTAATACCTTTTGTTGTGGAGATTGGTAGAGGGGGGTGTCAAAAACATTTTTGAGCTGTCTTTGGGGGGGGTCCATTTTTTTTGTCGGATTTAATTGGGGGGTCAATTTATGGAAATATATCTGGTCGAAAAAGTTCCAGCCCACCCAGCTTGTAAATAATGACTGTTCCCTAACGCCGTTATTCAACCAGTGCGCAACACTATAGCTAGTGACATTAAAATTGATATTCGTCACCCCGAAATAGTTATACTAATTATTATATAGATAATTTGGATTAACGTGACAAATAGATCAGTAAAATGATAAAAAGGAAAGAAATTATTGATTGATGCACTAATCTATGCTATGTAGTTTTCGCGGGAAACTTCACGAGGGTTAGATAAATTCGCACGCGAGTTAGATAAATCCTGTAATTCACTCCGTGAAAATCTAGAAATTTATTCGTTGTGTTATTCAACTCATCATGATTTTTAATTTAGTCATAAAAGCATAAATAGACAACTTGTGTCTTTTAAGTTTATTAAAAAAAACCTCTATTTAATTGAGAATCAACTTCACTTTGTATCACTATGATACAAAGTGAAGTTGATTCTCATTTAAATAGAGTTTTTTAATAAACTTGAAAAAGTTTTTGAGATTTGAAAACTAACTAAAATATATTCTCAGATTTATATTATTTAGCAGAATAAGTTGTAATTGTACTTCGCAGGGAAAAGTTACACTACCCAATCGAAAGCTCTTCTTTTGAGGGGCCTAGGATGGTGTAGTGGTTACAACCTCTGTTCTGATAGCAAGGCGTGTACGCCGTAGATGTCCCAAATGTTGTGTGTTCGATCCTCGCTGAGGGCACTCAAAAATCAAAATCTGTTTGTTAGATGATTTTCAGGGTTAAAATTACAGTAACATTGTTTGATTATATACAAAGATGGATCTGGCGGATCTAGGACCGGCGTACCCCCCCCCCCCCCCCCGTTTGACAAAAAAAAAATGGTTAGGAACTTTCTGGATCCGCCACAGGTATACTAGACATTCATTCAGATTGATATTATATATAGAACACAATTTGCATCCTTACAATGTCAGGGTTCTTGTGTTCATAAGTGTCTGTGGCGGACCCAAAGACAGATATGGACACAGAAGCCCTGACATTGTGAGGGTCAACCAAACATTCCGTATTAGAGCTAAAGTAACAAGTATTAAAATGATATCGTTCAAAAGTTACGCCGTATGATAGCTGGGAAAAACCAAAAAAAATATATGAAAAGTCTAATAGGGTTAACTGGTTTTCAATATTTGAATATATAAGTCATATAAATTAAAGTAAATTTGCGAATAAATGAACTATGATCCTATTTTTGATATAAAAAAAGGACGATCCAATTATCACACGGCAAAACTTGAGTCAGATAAAATCCGGTTGAATAGCGAATCCATCATCGAAAGGCAATTCAACCGGACACGATCGAATAGCCTATAGCTATCCACAATGGATTGGCTGCTCGACTGGGTCGATTCGGTGAAATAGAATGTGGGGCTATTCAAACGGGTCCGGTCCAATAAAATAATTTCTATTATACACACACAAACACACAAACATAAAAACAAGGAATCGCTCAAAAAATCATTACATTAATTTTGAAAGATGCGACAATTAATGTTTTCGAGCTGCAATAATAAAAGCCAGTACGAAAGCCAAACTAGGGACTGGTACCTAAACTTGTGAAGAGCTAAATTAGATGATTGTGCAAGCAACAGCTTTTCTCTATCTGGAATAGTTTTCATTCTATAAGGCAAAAACATGAATAAACCCTATTTTTTAAAAACATTTTTTACCTTTTTGTCTTTCCATTTTTTACATGTCTGTTTTTGTTGCGTTCTTGTTAGTTTTGTCTCTGCTCTTTCTGACATTTGACATTCAGATATCCTATTGGTTCCTGTGTTTCTTTAAAGGGCAATAACTCCTATAAGGGGTCATCTGACAGCTTCAACCCAATGAACATTTTCAGCTGAAGGTTTGTGCCTCTATCTGCAATAGTTTTTATTCTATTGGGCAAAACATGGAAAAACGCTATTTTTTACCTTTAAAGGCAATAAATCCTATAAGGGTCATTTGACAGCTTCGACTCAATAAACATTTTTGAAAAGCTTAATCAGCTGAAGGTTTGAGCAAGCAACAACTTTTCTCTATCAGCAATAGTTTTCATTCTATTGGGCAAAAACATGAAAAATCGCTATTTTTGACCTTTAAAGGGCAATAACTCCTATAAGGGGTCATTTGGCAGCTTCGACTCAATAAACATTTATAAAAAGCTTAATCAGCTGAAGGTTTAAGCAAGCAACAGCTTTTCTCTATCTGCAATAGTTTTCGTTCTATATTTATAAGGCTAAAACATGAGGAAACGCTGTTTTTAACTTTTAAAGGGCCAGAACTCTATAAGGGGTCATTTGACAGCTTCGACTTAATAAACATTTATAAAAAGCTTAATCAGCTAAAGGTTTAAGCAAGCAACAGCTTTTCTCTATCTGCAATAGTTTTCGTTCTATATGTATAAGGCAAAAACATGAAGAAACGCTGTTTTTAACTTTTAAAGGGCCAGAACTCTATAAGGTGTCATCTGACAGCTTCAACTCAAAGGAAGGATTTTGAACAGTTTAATTAGCTGAAGGTTTAAGCAAGCAAAAGCTTTTCTCTATCCACGATAGTTTTCATTCTTTTGGGCAAAAACATGAAACAAGAGTTAACACTAAAGTATGTTTGCCTGCCTATTCCTCTTACTTCCACTATATTTTGAATTTACATGGATTTTCAGTTGATAGAACTTAAACATTGCTAATATATGCAATAAAAATAATCAAAGTCACTCAACCAGAAAATCAAGGTCAAGGTCAAAAGATGGGGATGCACTCTTACTGTTCCGAAGCATCCGAGTTCACTCTCGTTTCGACTGGAGTTCGTGATGTTGATGGATATTCAGTTATTCTTGTGTTTCCATGTTTTACATATTGTCTGTTTTTGTCCCGTTCTTGTTGGTGTTTACTGGTTTTGTCTCTGCCCTTTCGGGACTTGACATTGGGATTCCCCATTGGTTTCTCTGCTTCATGCAACTAAGCTAAGCTATTACTAGGGCATATGCATACCAAGTTTCATCAACCTTAGGACCAATAATACTTGAGATATGGAGGTGTTTGCAAAACCTGAACATTGCTATTACATGTCTATGTATTGAAAATTGTCAAAATCACTCACAGGAAAATCAAAAGATGAGGGTGAAACTGTGCTAAGCAACTACTGGGGCATATGCATACCAAGTTTCATCAACCTAGGACTTATAGTTCTTGATATATGGAGGTGCTCTCAAAACTTTTCCATTGCTATTTTATGTATTGAAAATTGTCAGTCATGTAGCCGGAAAATCAAGGTCAAGGTGAAAAGATTGGGATGCAACTGTGCTTAGCTACTACTGGGGCATATGCATACCAAGTTTCATCCACCTAGTTCTTGAGATATTGAGGTGCTTGCAAAACTTTTCCATTGCTATTTTATGTATTGAAAATTGTCAAAGTCAATCAGCCCAAAAATCAAGGTCAAGGTCAAAAGATTGGGATGCAACTGTGCTAAGCTACTAATGGGGCATATGCATACCAAATTTCACCAACCTAGGACCTATAGTTCTTGAGATATGGAGGTGCTCATAAAAAACTTTTCCATAAAGTTAACGCTGCCGCGGCAGCTGCAGGTAACACCTATGTCCCACTCTGCTTTGTAGGCGAGACAAAAAACACTATTTTTGACCTTATAAGTGTCATATCCCCTATAAGGGGTCATCTGACAGCTTCAACCCTATGGAGACTTTTGTAGAGCATAAAGGGCTCAAGGTTTAAGCAAGTTACAGCTTTACTCTATCTGCCACAGTTTTCATTCTATAAGGCAAAAACATGAAACAACAGTTAACATTAAAGTATGTCTTGCCTGCTGGCACCATCAGAAACAATAATTCCTTCTTACTTCCACTACATTTTGAATTTATAAGGATTTTCAGTTTCTGAGATCTAAAGATGTTGATAGAACTTAAACATTGCTAATATATGCAATAAAAATAATCAAAGTCACTCAACCAGAAAATCAAGGTCAAGGTCAAAAGATGGGGATGCACTCTTACTATTCCGAAGCACCCGAGTTCACTCTCGTTTCGACTGGAGTTCGTGATGTTGATGGATATTCAGTTATTCTTGTGTTTCCATGTTTTACATATTGTCTGTTTTTGTCTCGTTCTTGTTGGTGTTTACTGGTTTTGTCTCTGCCCTTTCGGGACTTGACATTGGGATTCCCCATTTGTTCCTCTGCTTCATGCAACTAAGCTAAGCTATTACTAGGGCATATGCATACCAAGTTTCATCAACCTTAGGACCAATAATACTTGAGATATGGAGGTGTTTGCAAAACTTGAACATTGCTATTACATGTCTATGTATTGAACATTGTCAAAGTCACTCACAGGAAAATCAAAAGATGAGGGTGAAACTGTGCTAAGCAACTACTGGGGCATATGCATACCAAGTTTCATCAACCTAGGACTTATAGTTCTTGATATATGGAGGTGCTCTCAAAACTTTTCCATTGCTATTTTATGTATTGAAAATTGTCAGTCATGTAGCCGGAAAATCAAGGTCAAGGTGAAAAGATTGGGATGCAACTGTGCTTAGCTACTACTGGGGCATATGCATACCAAGTTTCATCCACCTAGTTCTTGAGATATTGAGGTGCTTGCAAAACTTTTCCATTGCTATTATATGTATTGAAAATTGTCAAAGTCAATCAGCCCAAAAATCAAGGTCAAGGTCAAAAGATTGGGATGCAACTGTGCTAAACTACTAATGGGGCATATGCATACCAAGTTTCACCAACCTAGGACCTATAGTTCTTGAGATATGAAGGTGCTCATAAAAAACTTTTCCATAAAGTTAACGCTGCCGCTGCCGCGGCAGCTGCAGGTAACACCTATGTCCCACTCTGCTTTGTAGGCGAGACAAAAAACACTATTTTTGACCTTATAAGTGTCATATCCCCTATAAGGGGTCATCTGACAGCTTCAACCCAATGGAGACTTTTGTAGAGCATAAAGGGCTCAAGGTTTAAGCAAGTTACAGCTTTTCTCTATCTGCCACAGTTTTCATTCTATAAGGCAAAAACATGAAACAACAGTTAACATTAAAGTATGTCTTGCCTGCTGGCACCATCAGAAACAATAATTCCTTCTTACTTCCACTACATTTTGAATTTATAAGGATTTTCAGTTTCTGAGATCTAAAGATGTTGATAGAACTTAAACATTGCTAATATATGCAATAAAAATAATCAAAGTCACTCAACCAGAAAATCAAGGTCAAGGTCAAAAGATGGAGATGCAACTGTTCTAAGTTACTACTGGGGCTTATGCATACAAAGTTTCATCAACCTAGAACTTATAGTTCTTATGTTATTGAGGTGCTCGAAAAACCTTATTAAAAATTGTCAAAGTCACTCAACCTGAAAATCAAGGTCCAGGTCTAAAGTTGGAGATGCAACTGTGCTAAGCTACTACAGGGGCATATGCATATTAAGCTTCATCAATCTAGGACTTATAGTTCTAGACATATTGAGGTGTTCACAAAACCTTACCATTGCAATTTTATGTATTGAAAATTGTCAAAGTCACTCAACCAGAACATCAAAGTCAATGTCAAAAGATAGGAATGCAACTGTTCTAAGCTACTACTGATGGCATATGCATACCAAGTTTCATTAACCTGGGACTTATAGTTCTTGAGATATGGAGGTGCTCGCCAAACATTACCATTGCCCCCACCGCTGCCGGTAAAGTAACACCTGTGTCATCCTTCGCAGGAGAAACAAAAAAATGCTAAATTTCACCTTTAAAGGGCCACAACTCCTATTAGGGTCATCTCACAACTTTGACCCAATGATGACTATTGTAGATCTTTTGATGCTAAAAATGGAAGGTTGCATCAGATTTTCTCTAAATCTAAACACAGCTTTTGTGCAGGACATCCTGAAGATCAAACATGCCAAGTTGCATCAAATTCTGTTCAGTAGTGCCAGAGGAGATGATTTTTGAAAAGTTGTTAACGGACGAGAGACGACGAGGACAACAGACACCAAGTGACAACAGCTCAAATGGTCCTTTGGTCTAGAAGTGCCTCAAAGTTACATTGACTGAAAAAGTATATATCAAGACAGTAGACCGTGACTATAGGAGCATGCTATTGAAATTAATCTGTACTGATGTTCATGCAACTGCATACCTATCAATGTTGTAACATAGTAACTTCTTTATATAAAAAAGACTTAACCAAAAACTTTTAATAATTGTTAAAGTGGATGCTTAACCCATCATTGCTGAAATTACCATGCCTAAGTCTTGCCAGACAAGATAATGGTTTATACCATATTACTATAGAATAAAGCAATATGCAAACACAGTGTTTTTAAATTATCAAGAACAATATTTTGTGCCACTGAAGGAAAACACAGAACCCAAAACAGAGAGGATGCCAAAGTGACCCCTATATTTCACATTTGCAGGCATTTGATAACAATCAAGCATCATCTTTTATCATAAAACAGATTTATTGATGACAACAAATGAATGATGGCAAAAAGATGATACATAATGGTGAGAAGTGAACACATTTATCCATTTGCTTCATAATTCTATTCTATAATTAACCATTAACAATGTAAAAATGTTCATAAAAAATCCCGCTCTTTGTAGACCAGTAATTTTTCTTTCAATCAAGATTGTTGATCTAATTTAAACTCTTCAACCAGCAACAACATAAAACATTTCCTCAAAATTATTCAACATGTTAATAGTCTCTTCCATATATTGTTAAACTAGACATAAATTAGCATTATTGTTTTTCCAAGTCCATTTTCATTGTATGATTAGGCTAAGCATCTGCCTCAAGTTGCTGTAGTAAAAGTCGTCTCTTCTTTTCTAATTCCCCTTCACTAAGATCACTGCCTGATGACTCCCAATCATTGGACTTAAAATTAAATAAAAAGAACAATAATGAACAGCTAGAATGTTTGCAACCCTTATAACTATAGTCTGAGTAAGATAGTTTTTATGCATGTTTTTCTCTCTTCAAGAATGGTCTAAGGAAGGAGAGACAACTCATCATTATGGTAAGCAGTTTTAAATTAAAAGATAGAGAAAATTAATGCATGGAAAGTACCCCACTCAGACTACAGATTTTTATAGTATCAATTTGCTAGTTTTTTATCATAATTCGCAATATGCAGTGTAACAATTTTTAGTGATAGTCAATTGACATTAATTGCTTTTATTTTGCACTCTTTTTTCAAGTCTATATAGTCTTTACTCTGATACATGTATTCTACAGAAATGAGGACATAATATGCTTCTTATTTACAATTTCAAAGCAATTGTTCATTTTATGCAAAAACTTATCTTTATACTTGATTTTCATGTCATGGTGTACCTCTTGTCCAACAATTGCCATATGTAATATATAAAATAGAAGTTACCTTTTCCTTTTTTGAATCGCTTTCTTTTTTCTTGCTCTTTTTCGAATGATCATCACCTCCACTGAAACTGGACCTGGAGGGCTAAAATATAATTAATATAGGTTATATAACAACTTCTTTACTGGCAGGGCTAAAGTATAATAAATATAGGTTATATAACAACTTCTTTACTGGCAAGGGCTAAAGTATAATAAATATAGGTTATATAACAACTTTACTGGCAGGGCTAAAGTATAATAAATATAGGTTATATAACAACTTTACTGGCAGGGCTAAAGTATAATAAATATAGGTTATATAACAACTTCTTTACTGGCCGGGCTAAAGTATAATAAATATAGGTTATATAACAACTTTACTGGCAGGGCTAAAGTATAATAAATATAGGTTATATAACAACTTCTTTACTGGCCGGGCTAAAGTATAATAAATATAGGTTATATAACAACTTCTTTACTGGCCGGGCTAAAGTATAATAAATATAGGTTATATAACAACTTCTTTACTGGCAGGGCTAAAATATAATAAATACAGAGCACAACTTCTTCATGGCTATTCCAGGAATAAATGTATGCAAGGGTGGTTGGAAACCACTTTTCCAACACTTCGTCACTCTTTGATTTTTTTAACAATTTTGCAAAGAATGATTCCTGCAAGAACTCCATTATCCATCTTTAATTACATAAAGTGACTTCAAAAACTCCCATTATCTTTTCCTGTAGTTAGCCTTACAGTTTATTTAAATCTAAGTCTTGTATAAACCTTGTCTTGTACTTACAAAAGGAATGCAGGAAATTTTCAAATTTGAAATTAGTCAATTTAAAAAAGCGTAGATCTAAATTTTTATAGTAACAGTTTTTTTTTTAATATCAGGTTTGATTCATGCATTTTGTTGCATTAAGATCTTATTATGGGTGCCCATGGTAAAATTAACAGAAATGAATTATTTTGAATTAAATATGACTTTTATTTTGATGAACAGAAAACACAAGGCTGTCATTTAGATTTTTTTGCACAAAACAAATGACAATGCTCCTTGTTTTGTATTTTTAAAAAGCAACAAATTTTTTCCAGTAACATGTCATCATGGCAGTGAAACAAAGAATTTGTTGTACATTTTAGAATGAGGGGTGTGGAAAAAAGTAGGACTCTTTATCATATTCTATTTCTTCACGAGAAGCCTAAAACTTGCTACTTAAGTTTGAATGGAGGAAAAGGAGGAAATAAATGATGCAATATCTTACAGATCTTGAGACATGCTTCTTCTTCTTTGACTTTTTCTTGTGTTTCTTTTTACTGTCATCTTTATCTGAAAGAATAGAAGAAAATAATTACATTTATACGTAGCTAAAATCATAAGCCAATATGTAACATTTTCTACAATGTGTGACCATTAAAAGGTCAATGAGATGTTGATATTGTAGCTCATTTTATAGCCAGAAGGCCAAATACAGAAATTTAAGAAAGCTAGTACATGTATAATTAACCAAAACAGATCAAAATCTATACTTCTGTCGTTTTTTTTAAAAAGATATGGTTTTGATCCTTTTTTTAGTTTTACTTGTTAACTAAAATATCTATGTTTCAAAGCTTTTTTGTACATTTGGCACTTGGGTACACACGTTTTAATTTGAAGCAGTAACTTATTGTCTTTAGAAATATAGAGGATGAATACACCTTGGAGTTTGCTGTAATCCTGCACAAAAATTCACAAGAGTAAAACTAGCAATCAGGTCAGGACAGACATGGTGGAATTTTTCTGAAGAAAGACAATGTCAGACAAACTGAATCAGTCAGACAGAAAATTTGATTTTTTTTAGCTTAGCATAAATTAATAATGATAATTATATGAAAAGAACATCAATAATGCCCTTTGGTCATGTTGGTTAGACAGATTTTCAAAATCTTTTTCATCTAATCTGTAAGCATTCTAATTTTTATTATCTTAAAGTTTTGGATGAAAAGTCATTCAGAAAAAAATTACTGGTGATAGGTTTATTGTTTATATAGGACTTTCGTGCTTGAAATTTGGAAGGACCTGTAAAAATCTTGACCTCAGACTAGCTCTAATCTGAAATGTACTGATATGAACTGAAGAATAATTTTCCCTTATTGTAACTTTACAAAACAATCTATTAATATAAAATTATTTTTAACATGAATATTGTAAGAAAATAGTTCTTATAAAATATTTCTTACATGAGAAGAGTCAAGATTTTACTGTTATTGTAATGATATACTAAAACAAAACTAGAACTGCAAGCACACTCACCAAGAACAGCCCTTTTTGGACTAAATATCAGTAAAAAACTTATCTCCCCTCAATATTACATCCAGTAGCAATATTTGACATATCCACAAAATAAAGTATCCAATTGTATTTATCAGTTAAGGAGTTGTGCTAAGGGAATATGCAGATGACATATAGACAGACAAGGTGAATCCTATACACCTATCCCCCAAGTTCTGATTTAATAATATGGTTACAAACTTATTTTAAAAAATCTGTATTTTTATCTGATTGTTCTCGCAACTCACAAAGATGTTCTCTGGTTTTAATTGTGGCAGAAAGGCTTTCAGAGCAATAATAACCATATGACAGATAACAACTTTGTGAATCATAAAAAAAAATTAACTAAGTTGAACTACTGCGGATTCATTTATTTTCATGGGGATCAATTTTTCCTGTTCTTCAAATAAAGATATTTTGTTTGATTTTTAATTTTGTGGGTTGTAAATGTTGCTAAATGGAATCAATATAAATGTAAATTTAACACTTTCTTGGATATATATTTTTGTGGCCGATTAATATTGTTACCTGGAAAACAACGAAAATTTGTATCCCATGAATAATAAATAAACCTCAGTCTGTGCATGTACTGTATAAATGAAAATATAACACCAGGATGTTGACATTGTTATAAATATCTGAAAATTTTCTTTTTGATTTAATCAATACCAATTCTGTTTATAAAAAAAAAAACAGTCTGATTAAAACATCCATTTGACATTCCAATAATTTAACTTCTATTCATCAGTCAAATGGGGGAGCTTTAGGGTCATCTTTTGAATACATTACATCTGACCAATCAAATCAGTGCTTCCATGAATGTGAAAGTTTAGGAGCATAACTCCTGGTCACACCATCTTTTTAAGCCATCTTGTATGGTCTACTCAAAGACAGTTGTAAAACATAATTTGATTAAGCCATATTATAATAACATGTCAATTTTCAGGGGCGCAATACGATGACTCTGACTTGTCAGACCCCAACAACCGCACAAGTCAGACAGGCTGCATTTTAATCAGAATGATCAAATCTTAAATTTAAACTTTTGAAAAGAGGACTACCAGTACATGCACATCCCAACAAGCAGAACCCTCAACAGTAACCATGGCAACTGTGTAAATATAACTACTCACGCCTACTACGACTACGGTCTCTAAAGTCCCTATGGTCTAATATAAAAATCTACATTAATATGCCGTGATACTACGACTACGTTCTCTATAGTCCCTATGGTCTAACATAAAAATCTACATTAAAAGACTAACTTATTCATAAAAATAGGGCATGTAATGGGACATTAAATGATACCCCGCCACGTTATAATATCAAAAGTTCATAAAATTTGATTTCAAAGTAGCCTATCTCGAAAACTTTTCTTCGGATCATGTTGGAAATTACACTTGACCTGTATTTTATTGTACTAAACAGCTGTGCAAAATATCATTCAAATCCTTTGACGCGTTTTCAAGTTATTGGTCCGAAACTCAAAATTTCATGAAATTTGATTTTTCAAAGTGGCCTATCTCGAAAACTATTTTTTGGATCATGCTGGAAATCGAACTTGACCTGTATTTTATTGTACTAAACACCTGTGCAAAATATCATTCAAATCCTTTGACGCGTTTTCAAGTTATTGGTCGGAAACTAAAAATTTCATGAAATTTGATTTTTCAAAGTGGCCTATCTCGAAAACTATTTAATGGATCATGCTGGAAATCGAACTTGACCTGTATTTTATTGTACTAAACAGCTGTGTAAAATATCATTCAAATCCTTTGACGCGTTTTCAAGTTATTGGTCGGAAACCTTCGGGGGACGGACAGACAGACGGACGGACGGACAGACACCGAAAAAAACTGAGGGTATAACATAATACCCTGCCACTTCGTGTGGCGGGGTATAAAAACCTATATCAATATGCCATGCAATATTTTCACGAACAGTTAACAAGCTTATCTTTATTAAATGTTATTTACCTTAGGTGGATGAAGAGGTATTTTATATTTAAAAGTGGGTTTTGTGAAAAGACGATTAAGATGAAGACTAATTTGCTAAGAAATTTTTTTAAACTTGTTTAAATCTAATCATGCTAATGGTTCAAAGAATATTAAAAGATCAAAATAAGAATATAAGCAAAAGTGTATTTGTTTTGACTATTAAGTTGTCTAGTTAGTTGTTAGTACTGCCAATTACCAGAAATGTCATCAATATATTTGTTAACAATTATAATAAAGCTTTACTACTGTGCATGCTCGATAAGATCAATTACCTGATTCTGATGCGTAACTAGGTGACCTTGACCTTGATTCTGACCTCTGTTTTCGGTCTTTTTTCTTTTTCCGATGACGATTTGATGTTGATGCTGTATCATCTTCAGATTCGCTGCCCTACAAAAGAAACAGGTTATATCATAAATAACAAATGAATATGAGGAAATATTCAACAAGTGGCTGAACAACCAAATAATTCAAAAGTGTCCTAAGCATACATGTGAATTGTTAGGATTGATAAACATTTTCCATATTCATAATCTTTAGTTTATCTATTTTTTTAAAGAAAATATGATGATTGCTGATGAAAAGTTAGCTATGTGGTGCACAGAAATAATGACTTTTCTGATTTAAAATTTCTATCTCTAAGATGAGCCCAGATATTGGTTTAATATTGTCGTCCTGAACCAGATGTGACCCACACTAAATCGATCATTGGCAACATGATGGATGTGCTATATCAAGCAGAAACTGCTTACTCTTCCGGAGTACCTGAGTTCACTCTCGTTTCAACTGGAGTTCATATTGGTTGAAATAATGTAATATGTGAGTTTTTTAGTGGTTTAGTTTGTTGTGATAATTTTGTGTCAACCAAATTAGCTTTTGTCTTTGCTTTTCTCAATATATGAAAGGAAACTACTATAATCTTACTGATTTAGATTTCGATCTTGATCTTTTACTTTTATGTTTTTTAGACTTCTTCTTTTTAGTATGATGATGACTACAGGATTCCTCTAATATCAGCTGATATTCTCTATATAGTCTAATTCTCTCTGCCTCCAGAGCAACGGCTTGGTATGCTGGGTCCTTGTCTAACTTCTCTCTCACCTAGAAAATGACAAGAGACTGATTAAATCATTATTCTTTATACAGCGAGTCTGATTCTCTCTGCCTCCAGGGCAACCGCTTGGTATGCCGGGTCCTTGTCTAACTTCTCTCTCACCTAGAAAATGACAAAAGATGTGATTAAAATCAATACATGTATTCTCTCTGCCTCCAGAGTGGATCCTTGTCTAACTTCTCTCTCACCTAGAAAATGACAAAAGACTGATTAAATCATTTTCTCTCTGCCTCCAGAGCAACTGCTTGGTATGCTGGATCCTTGTCTAACTTCTCTCTCACATAGAAAATGACAAAAGATGTGATTAAAATCAATATTCTTTATACTGTGAGTCTGATTCTCTCTGCGTTCGGTATGCCTAGTCCCTTTTCAAATTTTCTCTAACCTACAAAGAATAACTGACATGATAAGCCAGTCAGATTCTCCATTGATTTTCTTTGCCTCTAGTGCTAATACTTGGTATTGTAAAAGACTTATCGACAGAAATAAAGATTATCATTTTAATATAGTTCTTTTTTTTCTCTAATATATGTCAAAAAATATACATTTTGTATGTGCTTTTATATATATAATCAGATTCACAAGTTTTAAAAGTAGCTATAAAACTTAGTCTTCTCATTTATATCTATATATACTTTTTAAGTTGTGCCTGTTACTAGAATATAAATCTTTGAAACAAAAGTTCTACAAACCAGATTTGTAAGGAAGGGAAAATGAATCAACCTTTTTAAGCACTGGATAATCTGACAGTATTTCATGTAGAAGAATATTATTTTTCAGATATTGGAATATTTTAGTTTAATACTTACATCTTCCCATTTAGAATTCTCATCTATAAATGATGAATTCTTCAACAGACTTCTGAATGCACTCTCTATTTTTCTCAACTACAAAACAAATAAATATTATTTGCAATTGTACATGGAAATTGAAATAGGTATAAATAAGCATTATAAGTGTTAGAGGTTAAAATGAAAATGAAAACATTGTGGATGTCATCTTGCCAGGCCAAATGTTAGAATTTGCTAACACTTACTTAGAGTTAGCTGATCATAACCCTTGGCCAGCAAAGATGTGTGGATGTAAACAAATGCATTTTATTTAAACATGAACATTTATTGGTAAAATGTTACTTTTATGTCTGTAATAAACAAATTGAAAATATCCAAATACGAATATTGTTCTATCTGTATCAATGTAAAACCTTGTAGATGTACATGGAAAAACTTCTCAGAACAAAACAAAACAAGACATCTGTGAGCCAATGCTCCATTGTCAAAACATGCTTGTGTTACCCTAACTTTTGTTATTTTGCCTGGTGTTAAAATAGAAACAAGTCTGAACTATCTTTTTTTTATTGTACAAACACTATATCATTATATAACTAATCTACCTTTCTTGCTTCATCTTTCAATCTTTCTTTTTCTCTTGCTTCAGCTTTTTCTATCAGCTATAAAAAGTTTAGAAAAAGAAATGCAGTCTTAGTTCAAGTCTGTGTATAAATTGCTATTTCATGTTGAATTATATTCAGATAGAAGCCTTAAAAAGTGCTGGAATTTAAAATCCAATTTAAAATAAATTAATCATGTAATTTTTCTAAGAATCAAAATTGAGGTTTGGCACACCATAAAACTTGGTTTAATTATTTTCCCCTCTTGCCAACATTCATCATTTTATAAATTAGATTTTTCATTCCATGAACTCAGGTAAAAAAATGAGGTAAAATAGTAACACAAGATTTTCAGATCTTACACTATTGTAGGTCAATTTAATATTTCCTGAGTCTAGTCCCATAGCCCTCTTATCGTCAGATATAACCTCTGCTAAATCTTCAAATGATGTCGTCAAGTCAATGCTGAAACCTCTGTCCTGAAATACACATAATGATTCTTCTGTTAGGCCATAATAAAATAATTCCTAGATTCTCATCCAAATTTGTTGAAAATATGGGGTAGACAGGGGAATTTTATCTTATTTTTTTTATTCATTTTGATAAAATATTCTGCCATTTTAAAGAAAATTAGTCAAAATTTACCACAAAAAAAAACAATAAAAAGCTACGCCGAGCGCAGCATGATACGACTGCAACAAGTTTAACCCTGTACGTTGGAGGCCTAATATGGATAGTCAATTGCTTTGGTCACATGAAACCTATGGTGGACTTACAAAGCTTTTTGACACATGCATCCTGTGCTGGACTTAAAAATGCATTTTTGACACATATATATTTACATCAGCATCTATTATACAAAAAGCCTAATTTATATACATGTTATAACTACAACGTAATTTTAAGTATAAAACAATTTGGCTTGACAAACTTTTAAAATTTGTGTTTTTGGCCCCTTTGACCCCTAATTTCTCGAAAACGGTAAGAGATATTGCGCATCTGATTGATAAACACAGCCAGGGATTTTCACTAGGATTCCAATGAAAAAAAGATTTTGAAAATCGGACCAAAAATAAAAAAGTTGATTTTATGGGCGTGGCCTGTCTTCAGCCCCCTGTAGCAATGTAATGGTGAAATAAATGTCAAAATCATTGACACATTTAGCAGACAGAATTTTATGAGCACTTCAACAAAAAAAAGAATTTTCAAAATAGAATGAATAATGAATATTCTACAACAGTTTTGTCAATATACCCGTTTTAGCCCCTTTGGCCCTTTTTTCTAAAACAGTAGGGGCCACAAACCCCAAATACAAAACCAACATTTCTTTAGTAGATATAATCATCATATTAAAACTTCATAACAATTTGCTGGCCCACTACAACTTAATATTGGTAAAAAACTATTTGCCTGGACAAAGTTTTATAAATGGCGTTTTTGGCCCCTTTGACCCCTAATTTCTCGAAAACGGTATGAGATATTGCAAATCTGATTGAAAAACGCAGGCAGGGATTTTTACAAGGATTCCAATGAAAAAAAGATTTTGAAAATCGGACCACAAATAAAAAAGTCAATTTTTTGGGTGTGGCCCCTTTTTGACCCCTTATAGCAATGTAACGGTACAAGATACGTCAAAGGTGTTGTTACATTTTGTTGACAGAATTTATTGAGGAGTACAATAAAAAAAGAATGATCAAAATCGGATGAAAAATAAACATTCTACAGATGTTTTGTCAATACACCCGTTTTAGCCCCTTTTGGCCCTTTTTTCTAAAACGGTAAGGGCCAGAAACCCCAAATGCAATACCAACCTTCCTTTAGTGGTTATGAACATCATATCAAAATTTTATAACAATAGTCCCATTTCACAATATTTACGTATCAGTTCAATTCCGATATTGTTCTGCGTCTTAGAATGTCGCACTAAATCCAAAACGAGGCAGAGCCTACTTCCGGCAGTAACTATTTTGTTGGTTTAACGTTAACTACAACTAACAAAGCCTTATTTCCAATGACATGCGCATTACCACTAATGAATATTCATCGTCCCAGAGACACGTGCCATATACAGATTCTAAATATAGCAATAATAAAAACATGGTTAAACTGAAAGTAGATTGATTACTAAAAAATATAGATAACTGACTAACATTGGCAGGCATTGTTGTTGGTTTATGTGTTTGTGTGACTTTAGCCTTTAAATATTAAAGCTGGGTTTAACAAGCTGTCTGTTACGCCTTTGCGCCGAAGAGTAGTTATCAGCCATATGATGGGTAGATGTTAACTATATATATGTTCCTTTCAGACTTTTAACATTTGATTTTTTTTCTCTGGTATAACGCATATAACATAAAAAATTCAAAAGCCAGAGCCCAGATCTATTGGATTTAGGGACGGACCATTTAACTTGAAAAGGGGGGGGGCTAAGTTTTTTATTTTGATCAGATTTTTTTCGCGCAGAGCACGGACAAAATATTTATTTTTCAAAGGCGTCGCGACAGAATATTTTTTTTCATTAACAGCATATTTTTTTTGGCAGAAATTCTTCTTCAGAATATTTTTTTTTCTTACCCTCAGCTGCCAAAATATTTTTTTCGTCAAAAATAATTTTCAGAATATTTTTTTAGGAAAAAACAAGCCCCCCCTTCAAGTTCAATGGTCGGTCCCTTAGGAATATGACTGGAAAGTTGAAGTATATGTCTGTGGGTAGGAATCTTCCTTCTTTTGTTGTATTTGAAGACATGAAAACTAGTAATTAAAGTCATGCTATATGTCTGTGGGTAAGACTCTTCCTTCATTGGTTGTATTATAAGACATGACAACTAGTAGAGTCTTGTTATATATGTCTGGATAAGAAATCTTGCTTCATTAGTTGTATTTGAAAACATGACAACTAGTAAAGTCATACTATATATGTCTGTGGGTAGGAATCTTACTTCATTAGTTGTATTTAAGACATGACAACTAGTAAAGTCATGTTATATATGGATAAGAAATCTTGCTTCATTAGTTGTATTTGAAGGCATGACAACTAGTGAATTCATGCTATATGTGTGTGGGTAGGAATCTTCTTTCATTAGTTGTATTTTAAGACATGACAACTAGTAAAGTCATACTATATCTGTGTGGGTAGGAATCGTCCTTCATTAGTTGTATTATAAGACACGACAACTAGTAAAGTCATAGTATATGTCTGTGGGTAAGAATCTTACTTCTTTAGTTGTATTTGAAGGCATGACAACTAGTAAAGCCATGCTTTATGTCTGTGGGTAGGAATCTTCCTTCATTAGTTGTATTTTAAGACATGACAACTAGTAAAGTCATACTATGTGACTGCTGGTAAGAAATCGTCCTTCATTGGTTGTATTGTAAGACATGACAACTAGTAAAGTCATGTTATATATGTCTGGATAAGAAATCTTGCTTCATTAGTTGTGTTTGACGACATAACAACTAGTAAAGTCATATTATATGTCTGTGGTTAGAAATCTTATCACTACCACAACCAGCAAACATCAAGAGAGGGACGGAACGAACGTTCAATTTTAAAGGGGGGCTTAGGAGATTTTGGAAATGAATAATCAAGCTGGAAAAATAAAAGTATAAAGTATAAAATATAAAGTATTTTATTAAACCAATCATGGGCCCGCTAGGGCATATATAATCAAATTTGACACATACAATGTATAATATCAAACTCTTTCACTCACACTTTCTCTCATTCACTTTCGTACCTCTCACACTGATTGAAATATTTTTTTTTACAATAAAATAAAAGTAATCAGACAAAATTGGGACCTTAGTCAATGCTGCGGTATGAAGAGAAGAGTCACAATACATAGATCTATGTGAAAAAAAAAAATAATAAAAAATCCTTATCAACGACGTGTATAAAAACATACGTATGTCATCACGGTATGTAATACCAGTGTAATTATGTTTTACAGAAATCTGGCATATATAGTTTATAAATAATATAATACAACTAAATGTATAAAATAGGACTTATAACCTAATTATTATTTATAACATACCGTCTATACCGTTATAAATAATAATTAGGTTATAAGTCCTATTTTATACATTTAGTTGTATTATATTATTTATAAACTATATATGCCAGATTTCTGTAAAACATAATTACACTGGTATTACATACCGTGATGACATACGTATGTTTTTATATAAACTAGTAATCTGGCGCCGACCCCCTAGAAAATAATCTATCTGTACATAGCAAGCCCAGATTCTGCAGAATGAACAAACGAAAACGAATAATTTATTTCGCAGGGTAAATTTTGAAACCAATCTTGCCCGACAAAAAAGCATAGAAGTAATACACTTGCTTGATATTTTATACAGAAATTCTTTTTCTTTTTTTTTTCTTCAAGTTTTATCTCAGAAGACCGACATTCACTTTTGCCATCATGGCCGCGGTAACCGTATACATGTGATTTTGCAACTTTTTGAATAATATTGAACTTACAGATATGAAATTTGTATTGTCTAAACGAGAATGAATTACTGAACAAGATCATACAAAAAAAAATGAATCTAGGGGGGTCCGGGGTCAAAATATAGGATCATAAAGTTGGCCGACGCTGATTACAAAAAACATATTTTTTTTTGCGTTTTCAGAGCCTGCCCCTGCTGAAACCATACGTAGTGGGTCAGATTTTTTTGCTTTTTTATGAAAAGGGCACCACATAGACTAGAAACATGCAACAAATCAAAGTCTGGCTACTTTTATTAAAATTCGAGTGAAAGCCCTTACAGGACCATACATCCGTACTAAAGAGTGAAAATTACATCCCCCAAAACGTTGCACTCACCAGATATTCTTAATTTTCTGAGATTTTACAGTTGTCGATTTCGGAGTTTTCCCGCACTGATGCATATATATATGGTTATGAAACCTTTTTAGGGAATTTGAAGGAGGGTGGAGGGGTGGCTTGGAAGATTTTGTCGGGCAAGATTGTTTTCAAAATTTACCCTGCGAAATAAATTATTCGTTTTCGTTTGTTCATTCTGCAGAATCTGGGCTTCCTATGTACAGATAAATTATTTTCTAGGGGGTCGGCGCCAGATTACTAGTATATATTTTGCCGGCTTGATTATTCATTTCCAAAATCTCCTAAGCCCCCCCTTTAAAATTGAACGTTCGTTCCGTCCCTCTCTTGATGTTTGCTGGTTGTGGTAGTGAAAAGATTTCTAACCACAGACATATAATATGACTTTACTAGTTGTTATGTCGTCAAATACAACTAATGAAGAAATTCTTATCCAGACATATATAACATGACTTTACTAGTTGTCATGTCTTACAATACAACTAATGAAGTAAGATTCCTATCCACACACATATAGTATGACTTTACTAGTTGTCATGTCTTACAATACAACCAATGAAGGACGATTTCTTACCAGCAGTCACATAGTATGACTTTACTAGCTGTCATGTCTTAAAATACAACTAATGAAGGAAGATTCCTACCCACAGACATATAGCATGGCTTTACTAGTTGTCATGCCTTCAAATACAACTAAAGAAGTAAGATTCTTACCCACAGACATATACTATGACTTTACTAGTTGTCGTGTCTTAAAATACAACTAATGAAGGACGATTCCTAACCACACACATATAGTATGACTTTACTAGCTGTCGTGTCTTATAATACAACTAATGAAGGAACATTCCTACCCACACAGATATAGTATGACTTTACTAGTTGTCATGTCTTAAAATACAACTAATGAAAGAAGATTCCTTCCCACAAAATATAGCATGACTTTACAAGTTGTCATGTCTTATAATACAACCAATGAAGGAAGAGTCTTACCCACAGACATATACTATGACTTTACTAGTTGTCCTGTCTTAAAATACAACTAATGAAGTAAGATTCCTACCCACACACATATAGCATGACTTCACTAGTTGTCATGCCTTCAAATACAACTAATGAAGCAAGATTTCTTATCCATATATAACATGACTTTACTAGTTGTCATGTCTTAAAATACAACTAATGAAGTAAGATTCCTACCCACAGACATATAGCATGACTTTACTAGTTGTCATGTCTTCAAATACAACTAATGAAGCAAGATTTCTTATCCAGACATATATAACATGACTCTACTAGTTGTCATGTCTTATAATACAACCAATGAAGGAAGAGTCTTACCCACAGACATATAGCATGACTTTAATTACTAGTTTTCATGTCTTCAAATACAACAAAAGAAGGAAGATTCCTACCCACAGACATATACTTCAACTTTCCAGTCATATTCTTCTAGGTGGCGCCACTGGGTAATGGCGGCGTTAAATTTTCTCTGAAAAAAATTGATGTAGTTTTGTGTAACCCTGACGAGAAATAGATTAAGAACTATTAGCAATAGACTTTAAACGTTATAAAAATGACAAGGAAAAAATTTTACTGTGTCGCAGAGGGTATTACAACGGGCGTATTTACAGAATGGAGTGCATGTGAAAGGCAGGTCAGTAGGGTGCCGAACTCGGTGCACCAGGGCTTCAACGATATTGACAAAGCCGTCTGTTTTTTAGTAGCGGGAAGAATATATAATTCCTGTTTAAGTATCCCAGTTTATGACGAGTACATGAATCCTAAAAGCCCCAAAGAATATGGCCATACCTGCTCAAATGAACTTTGTACGACAGATAGCTTGGGTCAATGGAATAATGACCAATCTGACTCAGAAACAGAACTGTTTATGGAATGTTCTGACACAAATAAACCTGATATTGCCCCGATTACCCAAAATAACTCAATAAAGGAAGATGAAACTGAACGTAAAAAGCTTATAGTCTCTGAAAGTGATAAACAAGATGCGGCCGAGCCGATACATGTACACGAGACTATCCCCAAAGTAGTGGATGTACAAAATGATCCACAGGTCAATAATGATGAACCAATGTGTAAAAATCCCACAAAAACAGATCAGACAGCATCGAAAAAGCAAAGTATTAATATCTCAAAAACAAAAACCAACACAAAGGATAAACAAAATTGTACACAAAACTGTGGAACGGAAAACAATGACGAAATGATTCAGTGTACTAAATGCCACAATTGGACCCATTACAAATGCTCAAAATTACCACTGTACCAACTCTACACACTGGTAAGCACAGCCCGCAGATATAACTGTGAAGTATGTACTGATGTCCCTGCAGATTTTGTTAAAAATTGGGAACACGATAGACCGGTCACCAAAGAAACCTCTGATAATGACCATACAGAAAAAACACTTGAAATAGTAGCTCGAATTGAAAAAAGTTTCACAGATACCCTGACATCCCTACACAATAGTAGCCAAATGGAAACGATTAATCGATTACAAGATGACTTGAAAGCTCAGAAGATGGTTAGTGAAAAAGCGTTGAACCTTGAACATAAACTTGATGAAATCTACAATAAAATTCCAGATTTCACACAGCTTAATTTAACAGATAAACTCAACACATTAGCAGACAAGATGAGTAGTGTAAGTGATAATCTAGATAAATTATCAGACCTTAATGACACATTCTGCACAAGAATTTCAGAATTCACAGAGCAAACGTCTAATATTAGCAAAGGACTGAGTAGTAATACTGAAAGTTTGAATAAAACCACAAAAGCTTGTCAACAACTGGACAGTAATGTAAAACAGCTAAGTGCTGATGTCAACAAGTATACATGTACTAACGCTAAACAAATTGTAACCGAAAACAAAATAGATCAATCAAAGGCCAATGATTGTAGTCAGCAAACCCTAACTGCGAACTTGAAACCATTAGAAACCTCTAACTATTTTGAACCACTCCGATCTCTCAATGATGATGGAGACCCACACGATCAACATGATGTCCATCTGAAATCCAAACATGTCCTTATAATGGGAAATTCTCACGTCAAAAACATCCGTACTGAAAATTTTCTTTATGAATGTGAAACTGAGAAAATATTAGTGTATTGTTGTGATGAGTTAGATAACAAAATTGAAAATTTAGAAAATGATTATGATGTTTTAGTAATGCATATGTTCAGTAATGATATAAGAGAATTTTCACCTGAAATTTGTGTACAAAAACATGTTGAAATAATACAAAAGCTCCAAACAAAATGTCAGTTTGCCAAAGTCATTGTATCACTGCCATTTTTCTCAGTTAGGGATAAATCTTTGAATGTTAAAATTGAGAAATGTCAAACTTTATTGAAGTATGAATTTGTAAACAGTCAGTCTGTTGTTATTTGTGAAAGTAACTCCTTATATAGCCAAGGTGAAGCAATGAGAAAGTTTTTTGCAGGGGATGGTCTGCATTTGAATACACAGGGTCTGAAAATTTTTGTTTTTGCTATAAAGGCTTGTTTAAGAAAAGTTCTTGGGATAGAGAGAACTTTCCAAAGGCGTCAAAGTATTGGTATGCGTTCTCATGACGAACAACCACTTAAATCAAGTGGGAGGAATATCAGAAGGTACGATAACAAACAAGGCACTTCTAATAGTAGGGGAAATTCCACCAGACATATGAATGAAAACTTTGGTCAAATGCATGATAACTATTGGAACCAGAATCCATCATACCCCCCACATTTCATGTTTCCCCCACACTTCAATTATCCTCCATTTTCCGATTTTGGAAATCAGTTCCCCCAACATGGTAGCAGGAAATAGTTGAGGTACAGAATGTTTAGAAAAGGTTATAAAAATAGTAGTATTAATTGGATTTCCTTTTTTCTTCCTTGTTCATACATGCTATAAGATATATATATATATATATATATGAATGAATATATGTGTTTTCTGATTTATCTCTATTGTCACCGTCTTAATATTGATATGATGTCATTAGGTAATTTTCTAATTGAGTATTTTAAAACAGACCAAGAGTTGTCTTTCTTAATATACAAAAATGTAATGTTATGCTACATTTTATATTCATGATACATGTATTTGTATGATGTACTATTATTGTAGTTGAATTGTTTATTTGCTATATACTGATATAAATTGATAAACACTGATCAGGTTCACAAGCTTGATACTTTGTCTTATTCTTGAAAGTGAAAAGAGTGAAAAAATAACTTAACTTGCTCAAATACATGTATGACATTAAATCATTCTTCTTTTTATGATAATAGATATGCGTATATATGTATATTTCTCTTTCTAATATATTAAAAAAAAAGTTATAGAAAATTACATTATTGTTAACTTCTGCACTGATCAGTGATTTATTTACTTTTATTATTTGTTTTTTCTCGGAAGGGTTCACATTACTAATTTGAATTATATAGATATGCTGAAAAATAACATACATTTAGCTTGTTGGAATATTAATGGTTTTAAGGTTAAAGGTGTTAATAAGTACAGTGATCCTGACTTTATAAAAGAAATTTGTGATAAAGACATAGTTTGTTTGATGGAAACTCATTGTACTCTTCAAGATTCCATAGATTTGCCGAATTTTAAAAGTGTCCACCTTAATAGGCCCAAAAACAAGAAGACAAACAAAATATCGGGTGGTATATCTATTTTGGTCAAGTCTAAAATTAGACGAGGAATTAAATTTTTAGAACACACTAGCAATGATTATATTTGGCTTCAACTCTGCAGTAAATTTTTTGGTTATGATCAAGATATTTTTGTGTGCTTTTTATATAATCCACCTGAAAATTCACCATATACCAAAACATTAGAACATGACCTATTTGATTTAATAGAACAAGATATACTCAAATTCTCCCAATTAGGGCACATAATTTTAATGGGCGATATGAATGCAAGAACTGGTAGCAATAGTGATTTTATTGTTAATGATATTTATGATAGACATGTACCATTGTTTAATAATTATTGTCCAGATGTTGATATTATACCCCGCATTAGTAGAGATAACACTGTTTCAACCAGGGGCAGAGCACTGAATGACATGTGTGTACAAACAGGTTTAAGAATACTAAATGGTAGATGTTGTGGTGATTACACAGGCAATTTAACCTGCCATAACTATAATGGTAGTAGTGTTGTGGACTATGGAATTGTTTCTGAGTCATTATTTAATGATATTCTTTTTTTCTCAGTGAATAAATTTCAACCTTTATTTTCTGATCACTGCCAGATTTCAGTGATGATAAAAGCTCATTATAGATTAAATTCAGAGAATGAACTGTTACACTCAGCACCTAAACGGTATAAATGGGATGATAATTCTCCCCAGCTTTTTCAAGATGCTTTATCTTCCAATCTATTACAAGATAAGATAAAATTAATAAATGAAAACTATTATGAGGATAATGATAAATTAGTAGAAGACTTAAATTCTGTACTTTGTGAGGCAGCTGATATAGCACTTCAAAAGTCCTCAAAATCCACATGTAAGAGGATCAAATCAGGTCGACAAAAACCCCAGTGGCAAGATAAATCTCTTTTTTCCTTAAAAAAAGATTTACAACAAAAACAAAATTTATTTATGAAATATAATAAAGATCCCCATGTTAGAGGATCATTTTTTAGTGCTCTAAAGAATTATAGGAAAATTAGAAAGAAAAAGATAAGACAGTATTATGGAACAATTGTTGAACAATTGGATACACTGTTGGATGAAAATCCCCAAAAATATTGGGAGTTACTAGAAAATTTAATCCACAAGAGATCTGATAATAACAGTGAAATCTCTAGTGACAATTGGTTTGATTACTTTAAAGATTTAAATAAAAAACCAATTAGGACATCACAAGATATATTTGGAAAATTAGAAGAGCTTGAAAATTGTAAAATCTTCACTGAGCTTGATAATATAATAACTAAAAAAGAAATTAATGATAACATCTGCTCTTTAAAAAATAACAAAGCAAGTAGTTATGACTCAATTTTAAATGAAATGCTTAAATATGGTCAACATTTTATTATAGATATTTTACATAAATTATTTAACTCAATATTGAGTAGTGGAAAATTTCCTAAAGTTTGGGCTAAAGGAATTATTGTTCCAATTTTCAAAAATGGGCTTCGTGATGACCCTGCAAACTATAGGGGTCTTACAGTTGGTAGTAACATATGTAAACTTTTCACTAGAATTCTTAATTGCAGATTGGAAAAATACTGTACTGATCGAAACTTGATATGCAAAGAGCAAATTGGCTTTTGCAAAGGAAAACGGACAAGTGACCATATTTTTGTATTAAAAACTTTAATTGATAAATATTGTAAAAAAGGATCTAAACGACTTTACACTTGTTTTATAGACTTCAGACGAGCCTTTGATACTGTTCGTCATGAGGAACTGTTTTATAAATTGCGAAAAGTTGGTATCAGTGATCTTTTTTATTCAGTACTACGAGACATGTATAAAAATATTAAATTAAGTGTTAAAGTTGATACAAATAAATTAAGTGAAAGCTTCCAATCATATGTAGGTGTCCGTCAGGGTGATAATTTAAGCCCCAACCTGTTTAAGCTGTTCATAAATGATTTGCCAGAGATTTTTGACAGTAGCTGTAATCCTGTTATCTTGAATACATCTAAACTTAATTGTCTTATGTATGCAGATGATGTCATTCTTGTTTCAGAATCTGCTGATGGTCTTCAAACATGCCTTACAAAATTAGGCAAATATTGTGATCAATGGGGATTGGAAGTTAATATTAAAAAGTCAAAGTCATTGATTTTTAATAACACTGGTAAATTAGAACCTACAAGTTTTATTTATAAAAATAGTAAGTTAGATAATGTAAAAAAATATAACTATCTAGGCATAGTTTTTAGTAATAATGGAAACTTTAATGAGGCAAAAAATGAACTGCATCTTAAGGGACTTAAGGCATATTTTAAATTTCGTAAAAGCTTTGAATACCATAAACCAAAAATTAAAACATTGATTCATGTGTTTGACCATACAATAAAACCCATTTTGATGTATGGCAGTGAAGTTTGGGGACTATTCCCACCTAATAAATTATCAGATGTGTTTTTAAATAAACTGTGTGATGAGTTACCAGGGGAAAAAGTTCATATAAAATTTTGTAAATATGTACTAGAGGTCAGTAGGCGGGCAACTAATATGGCTGTTAGGGGTGAGCTTGGTAGACTCCCTCTTTTTTTAGAAGTAATTTTTAATATGATTAAATATTTAGTTAGATTAATGAGTCCTGAAAGTACTGGTATTATCTCTGATGCATTTATAGAATCAAAAAATCTCCACTCTGAGAATAAGCCGAGTTGGTATAAATGTATCAATGAAATTTTACAGTTTTTTAAAATTAATATTAGTAATATAACCGACAAATCAAATTATGTCTTAAAGCAACATGTTTTCAAATTAATTATAAACAAATATAAAGATTTATGGAAAAAAGAACTCTTCAATGACAGCAGATCTGGGAAAGGGGGTAATAAGTTAAGAACATATAGAACTTTTAAAGATCAATTTATTTTTGAATCCTATCTAGATTGGGGTGATTATAACAAAAGAAAATGTATCACAAAATTTAGAATTAGCTGTCATAGCTTAGAAATAGAAAAAGGTAGATATAAAAATATCCCTGCTGAGCAGAGGATATGTAAATTATGCAACCAAAATGTCGAAGATGAAATTCACTTTTTGTTGGAATGTAATAAACTTAATTATATTAGAAAACCAATTATTGGTGAGATACTAATAAAGTATCCAAATCTGACACAATTAGATAACAAACAAAAATTTATTTGGCTAATGTCAGCTGAAGATAGATACATTTACAGCCAACTACATTCTCTTTTAGGTAATCTTTCAACAGCAAGAGATGAGTTATTAAATAACATGAAAAAATAATGTATTATTATTATTGTTATTATTTCTAATTATTACTATTCTTACTAATTATACTCTTATCACTATATATATTAACACTATCATGATCATAGTAAGTGCTCTGCTCTGGTAATCATATTATAATTAACTAAGGATCACTGTACTTATTTAAAACTAGAAATATTTTATTTTTATTTTATTTAAAATCATTGTAATCAACTCTAATTAAATGTATATTGTGATTATTAATGTGATTGTTCAGCTCATTCGTGGGCGTCTTGATTGACAATAAAGAATTTGTTTGTTGTTTGTTATTCCTAAGGGACCGACCATTGAACTTGAAGGGGGGGCTTGCTTTTTCCTAAAAAAATATTCTGAAAATTATTTTTGACGAAAAAAATATTTTGGCAGCTGAGGGTAAGAAAAAGAAATATTCTGAAGAAGGATTTCTGCCAAAAAAATATGCTGTTAATGAAAAAAAATATTCTGTCGCGACGCCTTTGAAAAATAAATATTTTGTCCGTGCTCTGCGCGAAAAAAAAATCTGATCAAAACAAAAAGCTAAGCCCCCCCCTTTTTCAAGTTAAATGGTCCGTCCCTAAATCCAATAGATCTGGGCTCTGGCTTTTGAATTTTTTATGTTATATGCGTTATACCAGAGAAAAAAATCAAATGTTAAAAGTCTGAAAGGAACATATATATAGTTAACATCTACCCATCATATGGCTGATAACTACTCTTCGGCGCAAAGGCGTAACAGACAGCTTGTTAAACCCAGCTTTAATATTTAAAGGCTAAAGTCACACAAACACATAAACCAACAACAATGCCTGCCAATGTTAGTCAGTTATCTATATTTTTTAGTAATCAATCTACTTTCAGTTTAACCATGTTTTTATTATTGCTATATTTAGAATCTGTATATGGCACGTGTCTCTGGGACGATGAATATTCATTAGTGGTAATGCGCATGTAATTGGAAATAAGGCTTTGTTAGTTGTAGTTGACGTTAAACCTATTTTGTTTCACTATAACGTGAAAAAAGTGATTGTTGTCGACGACGTAAGTATCTTTTTCTTGTGAACTGTATCAGCTTAGCAAACACGAAACGAAAACAAATGTTTGTCAAACGCCATTGTGTCTGTGCACCCGTGAACTCAAGTTTCAACTGCGGGAATGTCATCACAAAAACTTCTACACTTGACGGCCACGGTAAATGGACATTTGTATGATACATGTACATGTATATATGTTGTTTGAAAAAAATATTCTGTATCGGGAAAAACCGTGCATACAGTGTGTATGTCCCCCTTTTGCAAGTTAAATGGTAAGACATACACAGACAATACAATTATCATGATTATATTTGTAAACATTTAAACATAAAACATGAAAAACTAAAAAAAAATAAAAGACAGTACTTGCAGCAAAGTAATTATTTGCATGCTGATCATGAACAGTGGCACAAGCTGCCATTCCATGAGTTGACGAGACTTTTAACTTGGTTAATAGAAGTTCACAGAAACTTCAAATTTGTTATTCAAATATACATGTAACCATGGTAACCTACATGTACATGTATATACTCATAGTCATGCATCATGCATGGTCATAAAATGTAAAACTTGCATGTTAAAATAGATGCCTTTGTTTGTAGGTACTGGTATTCTGCATGTAGTTAACAGCTATGGCCATGGATCAAGGTGTTTTTAAAACAAAAATATCTAGAGGAAAAGAGTGCTGCGCTGCAAGATGCTCAAACAAAGAGTATTTAGAAGATGGATCAAAATCACCCATTCATTTTTTTCATATTCCTAGAGATGTCTTAGAAAAAGCAAGGATATATGGTGTAATTTGATCAAACGAAGGGATGGAAAAGATAATTTTACAATGTCAAAATCAACTGTTATTTGCTCTGAGCATTTTGTAAAAGACGACATTAAAATTTCAATTGGTAACAAGCGATGGAGTTTAAAGGTTGGAGTTAGACCATCACTATTTGAATGGACTAAAGTTTCAAGCTGTAGAAAGCCACCAATGGAACGAAATCCACTTCAGCCTATTTGTCTGGACCAGAATGAACAAGAAAATTCAGATTATTCATACTACACTGATACAAACCATGTTGAATACATGAAGGTACAAAAAAAAATGTATACATAAATGTCTTTTAACATTTTCAGCTCACATGTACCGAAGGTCCATGTGAACAATTGCCATCACTTGGCTTCCGTCGTCGTTAACTACAAATTGTCCATTTGGTCAAAGTTGTCACATGATCCCTTTTAGGGATTATTGCCCCGTAAATGTGAAAAATAGTGTTCTCCTATAGAATTTTATATTGAAAAGTATTGCAGCTAGAGAAAAGCTGTTGCTTACTGAAATTTTCAGCTCATTAAGCTATTGTCTATAAACGTGATAAAAAGCTATTCAAAAGCAGCTGAAGACCAGGTGAATGATTCAGGCCCCTGGAGATTTTCTGTGTCAATCCCACCTATCATATATGTACATGTCAGTTTATTGTCAGAAATTAACACCTGGTGAGACTGAAATTGCTCAAGTTGAATAATAAACACCTTTGAAGTAAAAATTTATGATGATATTCACACACATATCATGTACATGAAAAAAGTAAGGCATGGCCCATTTGACATGTTGACTTTCTTGGTAAACATGGTAAATGGACTGGAACTTTACCTTGTGCATGTTGTGGGGAAGTTTTTTTTCCCACCTACTGCACATGCTGCATGGGCTAAATAATTTTTTATTCATACAACATGTACAATGCAAGTAAACTTTTGTTACAAATGTATGCAAATTTCTTATTTATTGCAAAAATGAAGCCAGATTATTTATTATCTACCCATGGGATAGGTGTTGATCACACAATTTTATTACTAAAAAATCTAAGCACCAAATGAAAATCAAATGATCTGTGCCTACATGTACAAATTTAATTTTGTCTATCTATAAAAAAAATTATTGCAAGCAAGCTCTGGAATACAACCGTGGATCAAGGAGTGGTATAAATGTACAGAGAGTCTGTTACTGTGATAAATCACCTTGATCTTGGTACATGTACCAGCCTTCTAAGGCTTCTTATGTAACTTTTTTTCAATGTGACCAAACTTCATACTTTTTATATCCTGCCACAAGAAGTGGAGATTGACCACTTTGAAGAATTAAATTTCATGAACTATTCATATTATTATATATATTATATTTTATTACATGGCTAGAAAATTGCATTAATTTGATATTGGCCTTAACAACCCTAAAAAGTTTTGATGTAGAGTGAGAACAGCCTAAAAATGTCTAAATATAGTAAATAAACAGGAAGGAAAGCGATGTTACCCTACTATTTCCTAAAAATAGATTCCAGACCCCTGAAAGTGACTAAAAATAGACGCGTGATTTCCCCCGAACAAAGTTTTAAAGAAATTATTCCAAAGAATCTGTGATGTATACCAAACAATTTTCCAATGTCAGTGTTTCATGGATGTTCAAATAACACTGTCAATTTCAACTTTAAAAATAAATATGTGATTAATGTCATAATCTTGTCAGAAAAATCTTTGATAAAATTTGTTGATGTTGAAATTAAATTTTCAAAATTCAGCTGCTTTTTGAAACAATATTACAGGTGATTTTCATAAATTTACATGTATCACTGTATGTAAGTTGTATGGTGCTTTCAGTCTTCAGCATGCAAGTTTTCATGTAATAAAACAATTATCGACTTTGGTATAGGTTGACATCGACTTTATCAACCCTAAAAAAAATATATTAACCTCGCCTTCGACTCAGTTAATATAATTTTTTTTTCAGGTTGATAAAAATAGATGTCAACCTATATCAAAGTCAATAATTGTATAATATTATATTGGGTATCATTTAATGTCCCATTAGATGCCTTTTTTTGCATTTAAATAAAGTATTTACTACATGTTCCATCGCTCAAACTTCAGAAAAAGAGTCAAAGATTGGAAAACCAGATAAAAAGTTACATCAAAGCCACTTAGATGGGTTGTACCACTGTCCCAGTGATTTATCACAATAACACCCTTTGAAGTTTCTGTACTGTACTTGTAACCTCATTATTTAAAGTATGTTACTTTGTATATTTTCAGGAGTCTGGCATTTCTACTCAAACAGAATCTATCATTACATGTGATGTAGAAACACAAACCACTTTTGATCAAGAGGACAACAATTCTGAAAATGATTTCCATGGATTTGAACATGATTACAGTTTTAACTCGTACACCAATTCATCAGCAGATGACAAAATAGTGACTTTAGAGCATGAAATCAAAAAGCTGGAAAATAGACTAGGAAAATCTTCAGAGGAAATATCTAATTTAAAGGAACAAATCTTAGAATTTGAAAATAACCAGTTTGGCTTAGATAAAATAAAAGATGACCCTAAGGCAGTTTTATTTTATACTGGGTTCTTAAATATTGGAATGTTTAATTCAGTATTTGGATATCTTGAAGAAAAAGCTGAAAAGCTGCAGTACTGGAGAGGAAGAAGTGAAACTACTGACACAAAAACCTATCAGATACAAGGTGAAAAACCAGGTCAAAAAAGGAAACTCTCTTTAAAAGACGAATTTTTTATAGTAATGCTACGATTAAAAGTTGGCCTGTTTGTAAAAGATATATCAGAAAGGTTTAACATTTCTCAAGGATATTTTTCTAAAACATTTACAACCTGGATTAATTTTTTGTATCATGAACTGCCGTTATTATTTCCTTTTCCTTCTCGAAAGTTAATACAAGAAAACCTGCCAGAGTCTTTTATTCCATTTCCAACAACTAGAATAATAATAGACTGTACAGAAGTATTTATTGAAATTCCTTCATCATTAACAGCTCAGTCAGAGACTTGGTCTAGTTATAAGCATCATAATACGTATAAAGTACTGGTAGGAGTTAGTCCAAATGGTGTCTGTACATTTGTCTCTGAGTTATGGGGAGGCCGTGTCTCAGATAAAGAAATCACAAAACAGTCTGGTATTTTAAATTTACTCGAAAATGGTGACAATATCATGGCAGACAGAGGGTTCGATATTGGTGATATTTTGCCAGCAGGAGTTACCTTAAATATACCTCCTTTCCTTGGAAACAGAAAACAAATGTCCTCTTCAGAAGTTCAGGACACTATGGATATTGCAACTGTTCGCATCCATGTGGAAAGAGAAATGGCAAGAATTAAAAATTACCATATTTTGGATGGTGTGTTGCCACTAAGCTTGAAACATATTAGCAATCAAATGTTTACTGTAATTGCCTATTTAACAAACTTTTTGCCTCCTTTGGTTCCACCCAGTAACGTTGATGAAATTGCTTGAATTTTATAAATAATGCATGTAATAAAAATCATACTTTAAAGAATGTGTGTTTCATGTGTGTATGAAATTTATGATATACAGTACCCTACTCCTTTGAGCAGGGGCTATATAGAATGATATTTGGTGTACAGGTTCACCATGCGAATTGTACCATGCCTCCCCATTTCAGGTTTGTCAGACGTCTATTCCTGTTTGCCCAGCTGACTTGGGCATGTTGGGCTATTTTTCAGCAATTTTAAAATTTGTAACTGATTTCTCTGCTTCTTATGAACATATTTAATTGATATTTGGTATACAGCATCACCACAATGAGTTATAATGTGACTCCCCATTCCAAAAAAGTACTCACCTAGCCCCTGTGAATTTAATAGCATTTTTTGTGTTTTAGGGCTAAAGGTTGAAATTAAAGTATTGCAGATAGACGAAAGCTGTTGCTTGCTCAAATGTTCAGCACATTAAGTTAAATACAAAAGTGCTCTTTGGGTCACATTTGTCAAATGACCCCTTAGTATAATGGTTATCATTAAGACAAGGTGAGGGCTTCAGGCTCATGGGAGCCTCTTGTTAGAAAATGAAATGCAATATCATTCAAGATCTTGATAAGGACTAATAATCATGATAATGCATCATTTTTTGTCAAAATCCATTGAAACATGAACATGTGGATGTTATACACAAATGTATTGAAAATCTGTTGCAAGTCCCACTGTGATCTTGACCTACATGCACATTATGTACATGTACATTGTGTACATACAGGCTGCTGGGTGTTCTATTGTGGAGTTGTGTCTTATACATTTATTCCACATTTCAAACCAGTAATGTTCAAAATCTTGATACATCAGTTCTAAGCACCTAATGCTAATAAACAACCATACCAAGTTTTGTTACAATTGGACTTGTGGTGTCGGAGGAAACATGACACCACCCACTAGAAATTAGGTCACTGTGACCTATATTTTACACATGAATGACTTTGGTTAAGTTCTTGGTTAAGGTCCATATCTCGAATGGTACATTTTGGGGGTCAATGGTATTTCAGTGTTTTCCGTTGGTCACATTGAAGGCTGCTGGCTGTTTTACGTTGTGGATTTTAAAAATTGTTGTCAATGTTGTAGGTTGTGTCGCGTACACTTATTCCACATGTACATGTATAATTTTTTTGATGACAAAAATCCTGGGAAAAAACAATAAAAATAAAAAGTAAGATTTTTAATTATTTTTTTTCTATTGAAGCAAGGAATTCTTTTTTCAATTCTTTATATTCTGCTACTGAAAGAAGTTCAAGTCCACGCTTTACTCGTCTTGTCAACATTTCTGGAATAAACACCCACTTGTAAAAGAAATCAAGTGCAGGCATATGCTCATTATACCATTTTGCTCGATCAAAGTAAATTCTCTCAACAAATAAGTTTTCCTCTGGACCAAACCAGACAACAAAATCAACAAAGTCTAATTTAGAAATAAATAATTGTCCCTGCACTTGAAGATAGTAATTATTATTTCTTTTTAAAGAAATTTTTCCACTGTCATCTTTTGATAAGTAAAATTTGGAATCCCCACAAGCTTCATCTACTGACATTCCACATTTACTAGCTGGACATTTACATTCTATTCCTCCAACAACTTCACCACTTGTACTTTTTATTATAAAGCCATCTAAACTTGCACCATAACCAGGCCTTTCTTCAGACAATAAGAGTCCTGACTTGATAACATTCAAGTTTTCATTATTGTTTTTGTCACAAGTATACTTAATATACATGTCAATGGCATCTTGTTCATGTTCCTTGCCATATTCAAGATACTTTGATGTTGGACTGTCATATAGCATTGTTTTAATTAGAGAATTTGGGTTTGAAGAACACTTAATAATTTTTCCAAAATTTGAGGCTGTCATTTTACAGCGGTGAAGTTGTTGCCATAATTCACTTCCTGATTGAAGTTTTGTGTTGCGTTCTATAACGTCTATGGTCTCTTTAGAAATAACCTCATTTTCTACAATATCTGAAACATATTCATCAATAAATTTTGCATTTATTTTGATTTCATCTGAAATGTCTAAGTTCACTTCAATGGTCGGAATTTCAGTTACATTATTTTCAATCTTTTCCTCAATACAAATACATGTTTGTAGATTCTTTGAAAGTGATGCTGTTGTTTCAACTATAGCATTCTCACTAACATTGATACTTTCAACAGTGTCAGTAAACTCAATCTGCCCATCTCCAGAGCTGTCTGGTTTTTCATGAAAAAGAAAAAATCCAGATGATGGGGCACACTCACTTAGTTTTTCATACAAAATACTTTGTGCAAAATGGTTTAAAGACCTATGTTGTGGTGCTCTTGGGTCATACAGACTGTTCTGATTGTCCCTCTGCCTACTTGTATCACTTCCAAATTGAATTTTCGACACATTGATATTCTTAATTGGTTTTGGTTGAATTGTAAGATTCCTCGGAACAACCCAGCCATTCAATTTTGAAGTACACGAAACTTTTTCTGGTCTTGTGTGAAGTCCATTCATAAAGAATGTATGTACAGCAAAAAGCAAACCTCCAACGTGGTTGCATTTCCCACATCCACCAATACCAAGTCTGAAAAATATAGAGGGTGGTAAAGGGTTATTTTCGTGCTACGTTTTCGACGTTTTTAATTTAAGTGTTTTTGTGATTTTGATTTTTATTTCTCGTGTTTTCTTGTTGGGGAGGTTGTACGTGCTCCGCTTTTGTCTGTATTTTTGTCCCGTGTTTTGAGATTTTTATTACCCATGCTTCGTTTTCTGCCTTTTTGAAGCACGTGATATCGTGTTTTCGATTATCTGAATTCATTTTTTTCGTGTTTGGCAATTTTTTTAACTCGTGCTTCGTTTTCAGCGTTTTTGAAGCTCGTGTTTTCGTGTTGGGACCCCCCCCCTTTTACCACTTCCAATACTAGAATACTGACAAAGTCAGAAAGGGCCCCGCGGCAAAATATCTAAGTGTTTTCAAAATCATACGAACTTTAATTATAACCACTAAGGCATGTTCCATGGAATGCATATGAAACTACAGATCTGTATTGTTAATAGCCTTTGAGTTTTATTGTTCACAAAGTCCAATTCTCAAAATCTGTGATTTTCGATAAAAAATGAAGTTTTTTTCCAAAAATATTAATCAGATTTGCACGAAATTTTAATATGCAAATCAGGACATGCTACTTAACAGCTGAACAAAGTTTCAGAACTGTTTCGTTAACAGTTTTTGAGTTTTAGTGTTCACAAAGTCCAATTCTCAAAATCTGTGATTTTCGATAAAAAATGAAGTTTTTTTCCAAAAATATTAATCAGATTTACACGAAATTTTAATATGCACATCATGACATGCTACTTAGCAGCTGTGCAGAGTTTCAGAACTGTATTGTTAACAGTTTTTGAGTTTTAGTGTTCACAAAGTCCAATTCTCAAAATCTGTGATTTTCGATAAAAAATGAAGATTTTTTCCAAAAATATTAATCAGATTTGCACGAAATTTTAATATGCAAATCAGGACATGCTACTTAGCAGCTGAACAAAGTTTCAGAACTGTTTCGTTAACAGTTTTTGAGTTTTAGTGTTCACAAAGTCCAATTCTCAAAATCTGTGATTTTCGTTAAAAAATGAAGTTTTTTCCAAAAATATTAATCAGATTTGCACGAAATTTTGATATGCACATCATGACATGCTACTTAGCAGCTGTGCAAAGTTTCAGAACTGTATTGTTAACAGTTTTTGAGTTTTAGTGTTCACAAAGTCCAATTCTCAAAATCTGTGATTTTCGATAAAAAATGAAGATTTTTTACAAAAATTTTAATCAGATTTGCACAAAATTTTAATATGCACATCATGACATGCTACTTAGCAGCTGTGCAAAGTTTCAGAACTGTGGTGTTAATAGTTTTTGAGTTTTAGTGTTCACAAGAATTGTTGACGGACGGACAGACGGACGGACGGACGGACGGACGGACGGACAGACGGACAAAGTGAAAACTATAGGGCGTCCGCATCTTCGATGCGGGGCCCTAATAAAGTACATGTGTATACTACATTTACCCACAATGTTCAGTGAACGCTGAAACAAAAAATGGATTGAGACTTTAAAATATTGACCCCTTTGTTCTGTTCTTAGCAACAGTAGCAATGACCAAATATATAAAAATCTGCATATCAGTTCTATTTCTATATTAACCCAATTAAAGAGGTACATTGAGGGCATATAAATTAGACATGTAAACAAACAGGACACATTTTACATTGATTGTGTTAATTAAATATGCCTTCCAGTAACCTAAAATTAACAAGGGGTCTAGGATTTTTATGCCCTGCTGATAGACCACAGGGCATTTAGTCTTACTGATGTCTGTCTGTAGTTTTGTCCTGAAATGATTTCCATCACATGCCATATTAGCTATTCTTGCACAGAAACTGCAGCTTAATTACATACAAAAATGTAAATCAAATTTTTAGTTAAGATTATTATGCAAGTGCTCTTGAAGTGTTGGAAATTTCTAAGCCAAGTCAGTAAGGTCAAAATAAAAGATAGAGATATACATGATATATTTTTGTATTACATATGTATACCTACCCAGCAGGACATTCACAAGCAGCAAATCTGACATCTCCTGAATTGCTGAAAATTATCATGACTCTGTACTTTGTTTTTCTCATTGAAGCGATCACTTTTGACTTAACCCAGGAATAACCAAGACCTTTGGCAACTTCAATGTTTGAAACATGGCCTTCTGCATAGAGTTTATATGATTTCATCTTCTTATAACAAGAACCTTTCATTGCACTGTCGTCATACTTGTGAGTTTTCAAAACAAGATAGTCATACACTTGGTGAAAGTTACATTCAACCATGTTGCGTAAGTCGTTGCTCCAGATCCTATCCTTTGCTGATAAATTTAAAACATCATATGTCAGTTCCTTGAACTCATCAAAAACGCTGAAGGGGTTGGTACAACCAGTAGATACTGACGTACTTGCACTTGTTGAGCATGCTGGTCCACTTTGGTCACTCTTTAATGATTTTATCTTCGTTTGCAGGGCATAACATTTTGCGACGAGGACATCCTTGTTTCCCGACGTCGGCTCTTCATACGCCTTCAGAATAGCTCTCAGTTTAACAACTGTCAACTCTCTAAAATTTTGAAGGGTATAGTTTTCAATTTCAGCGTTCATGGCGTTCATCGCAACGGAAGTAGGCTCAGTCTCGTTTTGAGAAAATAGCGTTGTAAAAGTCGGATTCAAAAACGGAACGTGAAACACGACTATTGGTTAACTACAACTAAAGTTATTGCACGGAAACCAAAGTGTCTACAGACGACGACAACGACAACGACAACGACAATGACAACGACGACAACGACATCGCCATAACATAATACGATCGCAAAAATTTGCAGTCGTATAAAAATAAAATTTTTTGAGGTGGCTGAAAAAATTGGGGCTGGAGGGGATGAGAATCTAAGATATTGTTTTATAATGGCCTTATTAAACTTACTAGTGCTACCCCCATTTTCTTTATGATCAATGAAAAGTATAACTGAGCTACAGAATATGGACACAGGTATAACAGTAAACTCCTCTTCTTCAAAGCAAGGATCTATTAAGATAGACATCCTTCATACAATAGAAACATATTTTAAGGACAACAAAAACACATATGTGCATCTATGAAAGGGCAGAGGATAATGTGTGCATTTTTAAACAAGATTGTTGACATTGTTTCCTCTGATATGATGAGATTTCTTTGTGTATTGTTTTAGTAATACTTCTCAAACATTACACCCAATAGTTGAAAATATTAGAATTTCTTCAACTTTCCCATTCAGAATTGACTGTTAAGAATCCTTACCCTCAATATTTCTTTGACAACCTTCTTTTCATCATGGAATCTGGCTTTCAAGTCTTCTACATAAAACTTGAACAGGTCCAAAGGAGTAGAACCTTTAATAAACATCAAATATCAAGGTAAATATGTATGTTTTATACAGTTCCTACTTTACAAAGTGTTGGAATGAAAAATAAAGTACATAGCATAACTAATAAAATAAATTATTACAAATCTTTGTAAATCATAGAATAAAAAAAAAATAATCTTATGCATTCAGTATATTTGATTATGGTAATAGAAAATAATAAATGATACAATTTAAATTGAAAGCTTCTTACTGGAAGATGTGAAGTTATTTACATTGTATTAAAACTAAAATTTTGTATTTTTGTTCCTAAACTATTTATCTTACAACATGATAAAAATGTTGAAGTTCTATCTTTGCTTTTGTGTTTTTCCCACCTACTAAAAAAAAGTTGTAAAACAATTTGATCCCACACAAACCTGGCTGTCCTAGCATGTTAGAGAATCTGATATCTTGACTGATGATAGGGTAGAGATCCATCCACAGGGACATAGAGTTCAGCTTTCCCTGTTCATGTAACTCATCAAGTAAAACCTGAAAAACAAAGACAAAAGGCTAAAATATTTGTATAAAGGACATAGCATTCATCTAGTAATACCTGGAAAGCAAGAAATTGTAAATAAAAACAACAGACTAAAATTATTCGTGAAGAATATATTCAAATATACTTAGTTATCCATTTAAGTCTATCTGCAGTGACCCAAATTTGAAATCAAGTATTTTAAATATAATAATGATGGTAACAAATGTAATTTTCAATCCTTATCTTAACTAAGGTCTTAAACATTATTTTTTTCAGCTGATGCAGCTTATAATATATAACTCCATAGCAAATTATTTAAGAGGTAAGAAAAAACAGTTTTCTGTTCTGCTCTTAGAACGGGTCTATCTGTGACTATTTCAGACTAGATTTGGATTAAATGCATTTTATTAAGGCCATTGGCCGAACTACGACCAGCACCTACTGGCCTCTTTGAAGGCTGTTGGCAGTTTTCCATTGCGTTTTTTTTTTATAATAAATTACTGCTTTTTGTGTAAGCAGTGTCATGTATACTTATTCCACATATCTTTCTTCTTTATGGAAAACATAAATGGCATGATGTATTAACAGAAAAGGTAACCCAGTGATGGTGTTTGATGAAATTTTTTATTTGCATGGACAAACATGGTTTAAACTGACAATTGTTAATGGGGGCATAAAAACACCTAAAGCATGATCTAGTCTAATCATAACTAGACAAGCTAATCATCCTACCAGGAAACCTTCTCTGTTTTTCCTCTGTTGACGTTTCATCCTCCTCCTCTCTCGCTCCTTCTCATCGTCATACTCCTGTTCTAACATTCGGATGTGTTCTTCAAAAGCTATCAATGCATCTTCTTTATCCATGTCTGAAAGATAAAATCACACTTATATCAATTTCAAATACATTTCTATAATAATTTTATACATGACTCATACAATTCTAAAATACTCTAGCATAGCTTTTTGAAGTTTCTACCAACGACATGCATCTGGATTAAATTTTAAAATCACCTAAATTAATCAACCAACCAATGTTCATAATACATTTATTTACTTAATTTAACATGATTACCACTTACTATGTAAATCCGGGTCGTCTGTAAACCTAGGATTATCCAGTAACATTTGCTGGGCCTCAGACCATGTGGTACAATATGTTAGACTAGGCATACTGTCCAGGATCTCAGCAAAAACTTTGGTATTCCTTTTTCTCAAGGTTTTAGCCTCTTCCTTAAAGAAAACAAAGAACACAAAATAACAACTTTGAATAGTAGAAAGATTATTAATCTTACCCTTGCCTTTATAAAAATCATTTCTTATTGAACTTGTAAAAGGATGTTAAAATGTCATTAAATTGTTTGTGATTATTTTGTAATTGTAGTGTGCTGTACAAACCAAATATTTGGCCACTATTGGGAGTAACTAAAAAATGTTGTAATCAATCTAATACATGTAATATAGATCGCTAGGTTTCAAACGTAAATAATTCTTCCAAAGAAGTATTCAATGAGACATTCAAGATTAAGGAATATTTACATGTACAAGACTTTTATACAAGTATGACAAACCCAGTCATAAAATTTTCTGGATTATTATGGTTTAAAAAAATAAAGTACATGCAACAACCAGCCACAAGAACCATGCCACCATCAGGACTAGCTTAAAGGGGAGAAAATTGTAGTATTCCACTTGGAAGCAGAATGTTGAATCATGAAACGAAGGTAAAATGAAGTGTTCATTTAAGCCTACTTCCTGAAAATGAGTGTTGCATGTAAAAGAGTTTATTTGGAGGATGAAAGGAAATAAATGTTTTCTTCTCCCTCTTAGGAATTCTACATAATATTAAATTAAAGAACCTTATTTCATGATTAAACAAACATGACCCCTCTAGCAACATGTGACCCCATATAGAGCTTACCAGTTTTATTTCCTATTGAGTTTGTTTCATATGAAATTAGACCATTGATGTTATTAAAATAATGAAAGCATGGTCAGCTAATGATAGATATATGAACAAATTATAGAAAATGTTATGTTTTTTTTTTAATTAAGAAAATAACAGAAACTAGAATCCCAGTCTTCCATTGAAGACGTATGTTGCCTGCGTCTAAAAATATTCGGCAAAGAGGAAGTAGATGAATCATGGGCAAAAATTCACTTTACACCATATACATGTAGTATTATAGAAGGAATCTGCATGACTAATATCAAGAGGCTGTGACATGTTGTAGTCCCAAAAACTGTGATGGAAATTTTTGTTACGTGACAGGATGCGGGACAATGCCACAAGATGATGGATAGTGCAAAAGAAACACCTTTATGTTGCTTTGCAACACGCTGCAGGTGACATAGTAGGCTTATAGGTTCTGCTCTAAGCTGGAGGCTAACCAACAAGAACAAACCATTGGCCTATTAGATACACTAAAACTTGGTTTGCTGTGTCAAGACGTACATTAATTTCTTAATACTAAGTTAACCATAACATTTGTTTTAACTAAACTTTTATCAAACATTTGAGAAATTATATAAGGTTAAATTATTGATGATATTAAATTATTATTTCATGATGGAGCACATCATTTTCTTGGTATGGGTATAAAAGCAATGATTCAAAATGATAATGCTGAGCTAGAACTAATAAACTTGGGGAGTATAATGTCATAGCTATATCTATGATGGTCTGCGAAATACTAGAATTCGACATTTTAACAACCCTATACCTTTTCTCTCTTCGCTAGCATGTGTATGACATCATCAAATAGGTCCCGCCTATCTCTGTCTGGAACGCTGGCCCATACGTCTAAATGGCCAAACATGTCATCAGCTTTCCTGTAAACAGAAATGAAAGATTATGAAAGGAGGACATCTGACCAAATAAAATCTATGAAGAAAATGCAGAAATAATTGCCTATAAAACTTCAAGACAGAGGACAATTTTTTTTTTCCAAAATGAAGTTTAAAATTTCCCAAAAGATAAAACTTGTCATGCTTGAAGCAGAAAAAAAACTGGTGTATGATATTTGTGTGTGTGTGTCTTTATTGACGCACCTAGACCATGTAGGGCCGTCATTTTTAATGGTGGAGGAAACCGAAGAACCAGGAGGAAACCAACCACCTTGGGCAGGTAACTGACAAACCTGATTAAATACAGTTGGGGAAGTCCCTTTTTTGATAGATACAAACGGGACTCAATTAGGAAATTTTATCTAAAAGTCAGGATTTTATATAAAGAAAGCTTTATTTCAAATTTCCCAATTCTCATAAAATGATGCATATTTTCCCAAACGAAATAGGACAGGGACAATTTTGAAAAATTCCAACAAAATCACTGGCATTTTATAGATATAAAATAGATAATGTCAAAGTACATTTTAGTTGGTACATGTATCTATTTTTGTGGACTGAAAACAAATTCCCTCAAATAAATAGAAATTTTCAAAAAGAGGTTAATTTGCTTTATTAACAAATTCAAAATATCTATGAAATATCCCTCAAATTAATAAATGAATTTAAAGAACTAAACATCCAATCAAGGGAAATGTAAACTTGACAAAATCACAAACTTTTTATATGTACAGCATGTAAAGTACAAAAATAAGTACCCACTGAACAACAAGAATACATCTATGTCGAAAAATATGATGCCTAACCTCATAACATGGAAAAGTATCTCCAACCGGAAGGTACATGTAAATATGACTTGGGAGTTTGGGCAGACTAGGAGATTAACAGATCATTTTTGTATGCTGAACATATCTCATAATATCTACAAGAGTGCAATTTTGTTGATTTTATTGATTCAGTTTACAGAGGGTATATTTACCAGTATTTAATGTTTGAATTCATTTTATCACAGCTCAGTAGATATTGCTCCAGATCTTCTTTATTCTGCTTGGCCCTCAGTCTCTGTTCCTCCTGTTAAAAAATCAAACATATTTATATTTTTTCTTACAAGCTTACACAAACAGTAATATGTCCATAAGACATATTGCACAATCAAGCAACATTTGAGGAAGGTCAAAGGCACAGACAAACGTACCCGAACACTATATGCCCCCTACTTTCCATGATGAGCTTTAAAAGAATATCTTCTAATCTGATGCTGGTGCTTGATGGAAATATTTTTGTCCTCGGACAAATTGCCAAACTGCAAGCAGCAACCACTGGTCAGAATAAAGGCTGTTGGATGTTTTTTAATGTTAAATTTTAAATTACCACTGATTTATATACATTGTGTCATTGTGTCATGTACATTTATTCCATATCTTATAAAAATGTTTGTGTAAATATGTATTAAAGCAAATTTTAATTATATGCCTACGCCTATATTGTATTATAAAACAGTTAATTCAAGTGTCATTTTAAAATTATTTTACAAGATAAAAGTTCTAAACCATTTCAAGGATGGTATGGAAAAGCATAAATAGAGAAAATGGAACATGTTGAATAAAATTAACAATGAGGAACTTAAAATTAAATCAAAACCAACAATCCTCTGTTAATTTTTTTTTAATCTTATACTTAACACATGTAACTTGTTTTATCATGAAAATTACATTAAGCATTTCTAACCTTTGCCACAAGCACATTCATAAATTTCAAATAATACGTCTCACTGTTGAATGACTAGTCATTTTCTATGTCTACTGATATCTCGTAATATCATGGTACGTAGCTATGTAGAAAAGGTGAGGTCACAGTTGAATATTAGGTTGAAATGAACGTAATTACCACGATATAATGAGAAGGGAGTATACTATACCTTTTCTTCTCTGGCTCGCTTTGTTTTGTATTCATTGAATGCCTGTTTCCTCTCGTTCAGCTGTTTCAGAGCACCATATCTTGGGTCGTTGACAATGACCTTCAAAGCTTGCTCCCATGAAGATGTAGATGATATGCCCTTCAATAGAATAAGATACAAAATTAGTTAGATCAGAGCTCTACTTTTCTCTTACTGAACAAGTTACCAAAAGGGAACGTCAATCTCAAATTTAAAAAAAAAAGGAGAAAAACAATGACAAGGTCATTAGATACTGTGGATTTGTGGAAACCAAATTTTTTGTGGATTGCTGAAATAATGTTAAGTCGTGGGTTCTTAAATTCATGGTTTTGAAGATTGCAGTATGCAAAGAAATGTCAAATTTTCTTTTTGTGGGGAACCAAATCCTTCGTACAGCCCCCACCTACGAAAACCACAAAGATACCCAACAAAAACAAGTAATACTGTGAGCAAGCTCACAAAAGGATACCCCCGCTTCATATTGGACCCGAATCTCAAGTCCAGTTATCTCCCCTCAATGATCACAAATAGCAATACAAAATTTTCATGCACATTTACAGATGATGTACTTCCTTCATGTAAAGTTTCATCAAAATCCATCAAGCGGTTAAGAAGGAGATGTGCTTACGGGGTCTCCCATTGAATAATGTATTTAAAAAGTCTAAGTCCAATTATCTCCCCTGAATAATGTCAGAGTGCGATGAAAATTCTCCATGCACATCTACATATGATGTACTTTCTTCATGTTTAGTTTCAGCAAAATCCTTTAAGCAGTTTAGGAGGAAAAGCGCTTACAAATTATGTGGAGAGACGGACAGACAGACAGACAGGGTGTTTCCTATATACCCCCCCAAACTTTGTTTGCGGGGGGTATAAATATAAAACCAAAGTACTGGAGAAATTGAAGACAGCAATGGTCCTGACATTATGAGTTGCAAAATGGAAGGCATTAAATTTTATATATATATGTAAGTTCCATTCCTCATGAAAAAAATAAACTTTTGATCTTTAAAATCAACAATTTTTTTCTCCACAAACCTCAAATGCTTATTTTACATGTATAGTTTTGTGAAATGTAACTTTGTCTTATTCAAATATTATTAATCAATTATCTGAGATGTCCTCTAAGTTCATACCTTATCTCTGAGCAGATTTTTAAATGCTTCCATGGCCTCTTTCTTGTTTTTGAACACAAGGGGGACAACTTCTTTCTTGGCTGGCTTTTCTTCCTCACTCTCACTAGAACTAAAAAGATACACATGATCAGAAATCTTATACTACATGTAATTAAAACTGAACAAATCTATTAATAATGCACTCTAACACATTTGAAAATCTTTTATAAAAGTTTCTGATACACTTTACGATATATAGTGTGTCAACTTTAGAATGTTTCCAAATATTTTTTGAAAATAACAATGCTTTTCGAATTCATGTTTTTAATCATTATCCATTTAATGATCTGGTGCACATGTTCTTTTTTTAATTTTCAAAAATTGGGCTGCTCAGCTGATAATATTACAGTAATTCAGTGAAGAAAACTTGACAAAAGTCTGATTATTTAAGCAGCAAACATTTTCAACTGATGATATTCATATATGCTATAAACCCTAGACCGCCCACTGTATATTAGGTCATTGTTTAATGTGTATACCTTTCTGCTGTGTCTGCTGCCTTATCTGGCTGTTTAATACCAGAATTTGCTGGAGGTAGTTCTATGGATGCTAGTGTGGCTTCCATAGCCGCCTGAATCGCTGAGGACGGCTTAGATTTGGCAGCCTCTGTGTCTTCTGGTCTAAAATGTTATTAAAAATATTCAAATGTATGTAAAAAAAGTACATGTATCTAATTAAGTAAATAATATGCTAAAAAACACAGTTTTCCAGTAAGTAACAGTTTGTGATTTCAATAAACATGTACCAATTGGTCCACCTATTTCATTTTTACATAATTTATACTCTTCTGGAGCACCTGAGTTCACTCTTGTTTCAACTTGAGTTCATGTCGCTGATTGCAATTTGGTTTCTTATGAGTTTTTTGTATTTTTTTGGTTTGTTTTGTTATATACGATTTTATGTCTACCAATCTTTTCTTTTTGGATTTACAATATTTGTTTGCCCCTTTGGTACACCTTTGTTTTTCTTATAATATTGAGACATGATAATTTTCTATATCTGACCATAAGAAGTAAAAATTTTTAATTTGGTGCCATCTTTTTAACTTTCTGCAGCCATGGCTAATGTGACTCCACAAGGTCATGACCCTGTGAATTAGGATCTTTTATCATAATTAATCCCCCATGAAATGATGTAACGGGTATCAATAAATTAGATGGAGCCTTCCCCGGAAGGCATATGTCGCCTGCGTATCTATATTTGTTCGCCAAACAGGAAGTAGTTATTTTTTGGCTTACACCTTAAAGTACTATGCCATGAAGCTACATACCAAATATCAAGAGGCTGTGGCATGTAGTTACCTGGAAAACTGCGACGGAAATTTTTGTGACGACGCAGGACGACAGAAAGTGCCAAAGTAACCCTATGTGTCGCTTCTGCAACATGTTGCAGGCGACATAATGACAGATATTTGCTTGTGTATACACTGATCCATATTATGTGTACAAAGTTTATAATAAGAAAATACAAGAGTTAACACTAAAGTATGTCTCGCCTGCCGGCACCATCAGAAACAATCATTCTTTCTTACTTCCACTATATTTTGAATTTACATGGATTTTCAGTTTCTGAGATCAAAAGATGTTTATAGAACTCAAACATTGCAAATATATGCAATAAAAATAATCAAAGTCATTCAAAGGGAAAATCAAGGTCAAGGTCAAAAGATGAGGATGTAACTGTGCTAAGCTACTACTGGGGCATATGCATACAAAGTTTCATCAACCTAGGACCTATAGTTCTTGAGATATGGAGGTGCTCGCAAAACTTTTCCATTGCTATTATATGTATTGAAAATTGTCAAAGTCACTCAACTAAAAAATCAAGGTCAAGGTCAAAAGATGGGGATGCAACGGTGCTAAGCTACTACTGGGGCATATGCATACAAAGTTTCATCAACCTAGGACCAATAGTTCTTGAGATATGGAGGTGCTCGCAAAACTTTTCCATTGCTATTATATACATGTATATTGAAAATTGTCAAAGTCACTCAACCAGAAAATCAAGGTCAAGGTCAAAAGATGGGGATGCAACTGTGCTAAGCTACTACTGGGGCATATGCATACAAAGTTTCATCAACCTAGGACCTATAGTTCTTGAGATATGGAGGTGCTCGCAAAACTTTTCCATTGCTACTATATGTATTGAAAATTGTCAAAGTCACTCAACCGAAAAATCAAGGTCAAGGTCAAAAGATGGGGATGCAACTGTGCTAAGCTACTACTGGGGCATATGCATACCAAGTTTCATGAACCTAGGACCTATAGTTCTTGAGATATGGAGGTGCTGATAAAACTTTTCCAAAAAGTTAACGCCGCCGTCGCCGCCGCCGCCGTCGTCGCCGCCGCCGCCGCCGGTAAAGTAACACCTATGTCCCGCTCTGCTTCGCAGGCGAGACAAAAATGGACCAAACACTATATAGCCCTCTACTTTCATAGGGAGCCATAAAAAATGTCATATTAGTTAACTTACTTTCCACCTTTCTGTATAACTGAAATTATAAGAAAATGAACCAGATAATAAAATATATAATGATAAGGTATAGACCATGCAAGTTTTCAAGTTTTATGCTGTGGCCTTTTCACTATTTATAGAATCTTAGTGTTAATACATACAGGGTTGGAAAAATTTTCTCCTTAAGGTCAAGCCCAGGGCTTTTTAGGATTTCTAATGCCCAAGCCCGGCTGTTGTCATTCAAAGCCCAATTGATAGTAAGATATTTTTACTGGTAAGTATGACAAGAATTTAGTGGAATTGTTTTTTTTTTATTTGACAGTGTTTATGACAAGAATTTAGTGGAATTGTTTTTTTTTTTATTTGACAGTGTTGTAATCAGCAATATAATCTGTAATAATACAGTTTATGTAATCAAAATGTTAAAAGTACTTATAATTGGTTGATAGTCAGTAGATTTTAGTCATTTGGGGATGATGAAAATTAAGTGGAAGGTTGGGCATGGCATATATAGGGCATGGGACTTCTTGAATCCAAGTTTCTAGCATCATTATATCTTAGTGTACCACTCATTAATTTTAAACCACCAATCCTTATTTTTTTCTTTCTTGAGGCATCTTATTTGTCGGGTAAATGGTGACAATTCTCGCTATTTCTTCTTGTCACCCCTATGGTAACCTTTTATTTCATGATGGTTAATGTTGGAAAGTTTCTGTCTTGTCTTGTTTTTTTTTTCACAGTGAAATTCTATTTTTAGATTCACAATGGTTGTCAATTGACCTTTCTTTTGTTTTGTTCTGATCTTGAAGTAAAGTTACATATATCTTGAGATCAAATACATTTGTACCAACTTTATCTATCAACTAATCTATCCAATTTCATAACACAACATTCAATTTCACAATACATCATTCACTTTCAACTAAGCGCTTGAATCAGAACACAAAACCGGTAATTGTCAAATGCCAAAATGATTCGAATTTAAATTTGCATATTTATCGGAACCAGGAAGTAACTTTCTCGATGTTGTTAGGCTAAAACTAACACAAAATTATAGGAAAACTATCAATCCAGATGCAAAATAAAATAAAAGTTTTTTTATATCTTGTTATACCTTCCAGTTCCTCCAATTCCTTGGGTTTGGTCCATCTTGATTCTTTGGTCTCTGTATTGTGGTAATATATCTTTCCTGTGTCAGACTTGTAAGCTTTCCAGGGACACTGTGACAGCTTTAACTACAATCAAATGAAATATATTTGTAAGTGTTAAAATGTTTCATAGTGAGTTACAAGAACACCATAAAACCTGGTTAAATTACCATTTCTTTTGAACCAAGTCAGGACCATTGAACCCAGAGAACATTTCAAACCTTGGGCAGGTAACTGAAAATAACTCTTAAATTTTAATGCTTTCAACAGAGCCAATACTTTGAATATAAAGTGTTTGTTTACTTTACTAGATATTTTATAATTAGTTACCATTCAATAAAAAGGTTAATATATTTCATGATCAGTTCACTAAAAGACCTGTCTATGAATAAAGGAAACCAAGCTCCACTAACTATATTTGTAATGAATGTAACATCAAAAGACCCAAGGGACATCGTTGATAAATTTCATAGCAATCAGATAACTAGAACTAAAGTTATCGTTGTAACACCAAAGTTAACAGATGACGCAGAGGCTGACGACAACAACGAGGACCACAGCGACAGCATCATACCATTATACCTCCCTATATCTAACTCTACCAAAATCTATCCCTACCTCTGTTTAAGTCCCTATATCTAACTCTACCAAAATCTATCCCTACCTCTGTTTAAGTCCCTATATCTAACTCTACCAAAATCTATCCCTACCTCTGTTTAAGTCCCTATATCTAACTCTGCCAAAATCTATCCCTACCTCTGTTTAAGTCCCTATATCTAACTCTACCAAAATCTATCCCTACCTCTGTTTAAGTCCCTATATCTAACTCTGCCAAAATCTATCCCTACCTCTGCTTTAGTTTTGAGTTCATCAGGTTTCTCCCAGCTGGAATGCTTTGTTACTGAGTTGTAGTAGTATGTCCTCCCATCAGGGGCTTTGTGTTCAGACCATACTGTTTTCTGAAAATAAAAATAAATGTATAACAGACAGAGAGGGCTTGACTTCATAAGACAGGAGGTAGGTGAGCAACAGACTTGAAATTGAATCTCAAAATATGGGTCCCATATGCCAATGGTAGTGATTATTAAATGCTGATAAAACTGCTACCAAAATATTTTCCCAGCTTGCCCATTGCAGAATATTCACCATTTTATAACTGGTTTTCACTATTAGAAATCTAATCAAAATTTTTTTTTCTCCCTCATATTGTCTTTATTGCATGATGACCAAATGAACCTGTATTTTTTTCATACAGCATGATCATAAAATAGTTAAAGGGAATCATAATATTGTACTTATGTACTCAATAAATTCTCTGTGGTGTAGTTAAATTTAATGTCCTTTTCCATAAAGGGTTACATACAGGCCTCCAAGTAATTTTGTATATTACCGTATTTTCCGGTGTATAAGCCGCTATTTTTTTTCTGAAAAGTTCTGGGTGCGGTTTGTACACCGGTGCGCTTAGTCTGTGTACTTTTTTTTTAATTTTCAGGTGGACCAGTGTGAAAACATCGATGTTTTCAACCAAAGATTTCATCTGTGTCATTACCAAACTACTGCAATTTCTATTTCAGCTTTATTCATGTGATGTTTTGTTTGTTATTTTATGAAATAAAAAGTAAATAACCTCGAATGTGTTTGTTTATTATGTATTTCAGTTGTTTCGATCTTTTCTCTCCATAATCATCCATTTTTATTTTTATTACGTAATCAGGCAGAGGTGTGCCTAAAATATGGAATTTTTATAATAAATAAAATGCATGCTGTCCCTTTCCTTTCTCTTCCAATGATTTATATTAAATATCTTTGTGCTTAATATGCCCTTTTCTATGTTGGTAATGTCCACATTATTACCCTGGTAAGTAATATTTACATTATATGGACGGATGTGTTCATTTTCTCCCTACTTTTGAAGAGAGTTTTGTGTATTTTCTCCCTACAATTTTATAGACTGTTTTCTCCTTTAATTCAAGAACAACTAATCATTTTGTCACTATTCTAGCTATTTTAGAGCAAACATATAGCATTTTATAAAATTTATTCAGTTAAAACTCGTGTGCAGGAAAATTAAAGAAAAACAACCTTTGACCTGTTGACATCGATCTACACAAGACAAGTACACGCCGTTTCATGTGTATTTTTACCAAGTGAATATCATGGATTTGTTTGATCAAGGATCCATTTGTTCTTATGATTTTTATTTAATAAATAGTTAATAAATAATCAAGGACACACAAACAAATCTATAATTATAGATAGGACACATTCCTATGCACAGGTATGCCATTTTGATTTTCTTTTCTATTCCACGACATGGTCAAGCTTGTAGCTAACTAATGATTAATCACACAAACAGAACTTGAGTAATTATAACCAAAACATATCAAGGTTAATAAACTTTACTTTAATTACAATCAAAACAATAACTGGAGAATCAGGTTGCCGACAAACGATTTAAATACCAATCATAACACCTGTCAAGTGTCATACACTAATTTGCAATTTACCGATATATACACATATACAGTTAAAATCAATAACAATAAGTCAAGTAAACACAGAAGCTGTATTTTTTAATTTTTATTAGAATCAAACACAATTTTATTTATAAATAAAAAATAGATAACAATATAAACTGGAAACGATCTTCAATGACATCGTGAGTCTTTGTGCTGAAAATGAAATAAAGGTGACAAAAATCATTCAATATATGTTATAAGACTGAAGAAAGTGGTGCGTTTTATACTCAGGTGCGCTTAATAATGGATAAAATCAGATATTTCCCTGAAAATCGGCCCTGCGCCTTAAAGTCCGGAGCGCTTTATTCTCCGGAAAATACGGTACAAAACTGGACTTACACCTGCATAGGTAATTCATTAGTGATCAATTGCATGCTATGCCTTGTACCACTTAGCCATCAAGGCCTGAAGCTTATGAATAATAGTTCTAATAAAAACAAGTCTTTATCAACCTGAAACAGTCTTTTAACTGTCAAACCCTTAATATTGGTTTACTGTTTTACCTTTTCTTGTTTTCTGTCCATAGATATGGGAGAATTAGAGGCAGAACCAAGACTGGTTTACTGTTTTACCTTTTCTTGTTTCCCATCCATAGATATGGGAGAATTAGAGGCTGAACCAAGATTAGTTTACTGTTTTATCTTTTCTTGTTCCCCATCCATAGATATGGGAAAATTAGAGGCAGAACCAAGACTGGTTTACTGTTTTACCTTTTCTTGTTTCCCATCCATAGATATGGGAGAATTAGAGGCAGAACCAAGACTGGTTTACTGTTTTACCTTTTCTTGTTTACCATCCATAGATATGGGAGAATTAGAGGCAGAACCAAGACTGGTTTACTGTTTTACCTTTTCCTGTTTCCCATCCAGAGATATGGGAGAATTAGAGGCAGAACCAAGACTGGTTTACTGTTTTACCTTTTCTTGTTTCCCATCCAGAGATATGGGAGAATTAGAGGCAGAACCAAGACTGGTTTACTGTTTTACCTTTTCTTGTGTCCCATCCATAGATATGGGAGAATTAGAAGCATAATCAAGACTGGTTTACTGTTTTACCTTTTCTTGTTTCCCATCCATAGATATGGGGGAATTAGAAGCATAACCAAGACTGGTTTACTGTTTTACCTTTTCTTGTTTCCCATCCATAGATATGGGGGAATTAGAAGCATAACCAAAACTGGTTTACTGTTTTACCTTTTCTTGTTCCCATCTATAGATATTGGAGAATTAGAGGAAGAACCAAGACTGGTTTACTGTTTTACCTTTTCTTGTTTCCCATCCATAGATATGGGAGAATTAGAGGCAGAACAAAGACTGGTTTACTGTTTTACCTTTTCTTGTTTCCCATCCATAGATATGGGAGAATTAGAGGCAGAACAAAGACTGGTTTACTGTTTTACCTTTTCTTGTTTCCCATCCATAGATATGGGAGAGCTAGAGGCAGAACCAGTCTGTGCCACAGCTGCTACTGCTGGATTCACACCTGGAATAAAAAAAAAACAAGGAAGTACTGTCATGACTGTGGATTTATTAATTTTTCGTGGGTAACAATTTTCGTGGTTTGATGAAAATTGGTAAGTTCATGTATTCTAAAATTTGTGGTCTGGAAGTCTTCAGCATACAAATCAATGTTAAATTTCCTTTTTTTTTGTGGCGTATCAAATTTCATGGGTCAATGCCATACCACACGAATAATATTAAAAACACAGCATTCTGTTTTTATCAAAGTACTGAAAGTACTGGTAGCTGGGATAATCTTCAAATTTAAAGATTTTTTATGTTAAGTATAAAAGGTAGTACATTTAAAATGATCTATATGGTGAGCCTGTATTGATATGTGATGAGGTAACACAACCATCAGGCTAGGTTTGATTGGTTAGTTACTTAAAGGCTATCATCCCTATAGCTGTGGTTAATTGCTTCAGAGATTTATCACTGCTTGAAAGGCAAATTATAATTGGCTGTATTCATAGAATTGCTTACTTTTTTCAAACATGTGTTATTCATTAATTCAAAAATTAATATTCTACGTTTCCAAACTGCACATGATATTCAAAGTTATCTGCTTCCCAGATAGAATGATCAATTTCTTAAATTAATGAACAATGTACTAAAATGACTTAAGGTATTTGTCTTTAGTTTGATTAACCCTACCAGCAGGTGGAAACATAGGTGGCATCCCTGGTGGCATAGCTCCTGGTGGTGGGAAACCTCCTTGTGGCATTCCTGCAGGTGGCCCTGGAAAACCTAAAATTAGAAATGTATTTTAATGCAAAATACAACTTCCATTTCATATTTGCTTAAAAAATGTGTGCTTTTCTCCACTTGGCTGTCCTTTTTTCATATCATGACTTTTATCTTCCTATTGGCTTAACTTATACATGTATAAACTTTCAAATCTACGTTTTTTCTCCTTTAATTCACAATATTAACAGAAAACCATTAAAATGCTGGCTATAAAAAGAAACTGCCTTCTTTGATATGGTAGCATTGGTTGTTTTATTTTTTTGGTTTATATAGACTTATTATGAACAACTTTGTTGTACAATGGTTGCATTGGTATAAAGAAGTCATAAGAAGCCACTGCCAGAAAAATAAGATGGAGACTCCACTATTTAAAAGGAGCCCTTCATTCATGTATATCATTTACCTGTAGGTGGCATAACTGGTGGCATCATGGGTGGAGCATTCATATCTGGTCCTCCTGGTCCCATGGGTGGCATAAACCTTGGTGGTGGCCCTCCTGGTGGTATCTGGACAAAAAAATAAAACCAATTTCAATTTTCAACTTCTATGCTTGCTCACTCTTAATTTTTTTTCCAACATACAAATAAATACATGTCTCAGGGCTCATGCTACCGGGCGAAGAAGTCGCCCTGGCGTCGACGACTTCGCCCCGATTCTCCATCAAAAGCAATGTTAAGTCGCCTTACGATTTCGCCCATTGGTGCCTCTTGTTTGCATGTTTACATCGTGGGGAAAATATTGACGGGGAACAAAACGCCTCTTTTGCTGTATTTCCCAAAGTATTTCAATCACTATGATCAAAATATAATCCAATGTAATCCTCCATTAATATTCACCATCTTTCAATAAATAATCTTCTAAAATGATTTGAAGGCATTTTAAATTGAGATGAGAAGCTTATTTTATTAATATTTTTAAACTTATGATAACACTTATGAAATATTGGCAGTCGTCCATCGGAACAACACCGGACATTTGGTCCGGAAATTTTTAAACTTGAAGTAAAAAATCGGCAGTCGTCCATCGGAACAAAGCCGGACATTTGGTCTGGAAATTTACACTTTTTTACTGGACCCAAGGCATTTTTACTGGATTTGTCCGTCGGTCACTTCTCCCTGTCCTTTCCCACTTCTCCCTAATACCAGTCTGAAAGAGAAGTCACTTCTCCCTACTTTTTTAAGTAGCTTGAGCCCTGTGTCTGTATACAAGTGTGCTGAACAATGCATGAAATGTATGGTTAATTGTTAATCTCTTGATAATTACACTATGGACTTTTTCCAGGACATGCTTGGATAAAGATAATTATTTATAACAAATATATATCATGTATATATGTTGCAGATGAATGCCATTTTATAACTGAATGTAATCATTATGAACATTTGAGAAACAATCTATATTTAGAATTAGATAAATTATGTATAAACTTCAGAACTTTGAATAACTCCTCCAAATTTTTATGGATGTTGTCAAATGAAGATATAAATATTACAACTCTAATAGGAAATTATATACAAGAATGTTTTGAACTCAGAAGAATTTATTGTTAATTTAATATAAAACTGGTATGGCTCTGAACCGACTATATATATATATATACAGTATTTGTGTTGTCTTGACCCAATTATACATGTAAAATCATTGTATTAAATTATTATGCCCCTTGAGGGACCTTAATTGGAATAAACAATCTTATATCTTATATCTTATATAGTATTGCTATTTTACATGTATTTTTATAGGGAAAAGAAATAGAGAAATAATTTTTTATGAATTTTATCTTGAGTTAGTATGAAGTTCACCTGTATGGTTATAATATTTCATACAGCATATACCATGATTATTTACAGTTTTATCAAACTTTTTATATTTACAATGTTTTTGTGTTAACACCTACAAAAATGGAAGTTCAGTCTCATAAAAGACCTTTAAAAATTCTAAACCTGTCATACTAAAGATGTTTTAGTACCCAATCAAATGCATTTGAACTTACAAATGGAGGTCTATTGACTGGTGGCACTCCAGGATTGGGTAATATAGGTGGCGCTGCATTGTTATAATCTGGTGGTTGCTGTAATAAAAATACAAGTTTCACATAAGTTGAAATGTCTTCATACCATTACTTGAACAAAAAATCTTTTAATGGTGATAAAGATAAATTTCTTCGATTCTTACTATATTAGATTAAAACATCACAGCACTTATTTTCTACAGTCTATGACTTTTTTCTCACACCCTAAATCTCAAGTGGTGCCCATGTGTTTAAAAAGAGAAAATCATTGCTCTTAAAATTCGTCTTTTTATCTTTTGTTTCTTTGAAAATTTCGTAAGCCATTAAGTGCACAAGTGACCCACAAGAAAAGCTAGCTTAGCTTAACTTTAATTTCGAACATAAATTGTTACAAATTCAACACATTTAAGCGTTTTCAAAATTTATTTTAGCTTGTAAAATATTTATTGATACTTCGGGAGCGTCACATGTTAAACCTGGGTATCAGGTCCGTTTGCCTGAGGTCGTTCGCCCTATATTATTAAAGTCAACTGAAACTTCAACTTATTAGACTTGGATATTTAAAATACAAGAAGATGTTTTTACTACGCGAAAAAGTTAGAATAAGTGATATATATTTTTTAAAAATACATATGTATTTGAGATAGATTTAACATTGAAATCCCCTGACTGGAGAAGGAATAATATATATTTTTAATTACTTATCATGCAAAGTATGTCATGTATGTGTGTTTTTACATGTTTAAATGTATTTGCATTTATATGCAGATGGTTTTCAGAATAAAGTTAACAAAAAAAATAAAAATACTGAAAAGCGACGACGATCAACATCTACATGTAGATTAGTCCAGATTAAATCGTCAATGGGATAAACACATGATAAACGGTTTCAGTTGTAAAAACATTAATCACTCGGTCACTGGTACTCAGCTTGGGTCTTGCTTGGGTTAATATGGAGTAGGCATTGCCTAAATGCGAGCATAGCCTGAAAATATGTGAAAAAATAAAAATGTGTAAAATGACAAAATTCATAAGTTTATTTGGTAAACAAGTTTTTCCATTTCTAACAATCTTTTTCATATATATTTTTATTCATATTTTGTTCTAAATGTCGACATTCAGGGCTATCACTATCATTTAATTTCCAATATTTCCATTAGCTTATTTTGGGGCGAGATGGTATGGGGCGATTAAGCTTCGAGACACGTTAGTTTCGTACGTGCATATAACCAAGACGAAACGAGCAGCTTATGTGTAAATTTATTATTTTAAGAATATTATTTTCTTGTAAAAAGCACAATTAATTATTTTTTTTAAGCATCATTTCTTTTCTTATAAATCATTTTAACATTCACTCCGTCCCTGTAAAAATAATAACCCTTTCCGGACCATAAAAAATCTAAATCAGCATTAGCAAATTTCTCGCGGAAACGAATACCGTAGAGCTCTCCGCTTGCGAGCTATGCTCGCTATAAAGTTAATTAGATTAAATGACAATAAAGGTAATTATGACGAGTGCAAAATTACGTTTAATTTTCATGATTGCCAATTTGGTGGAACCAAGGAATTAGAAAACAATCTATGTAATTCCTTGGTGGAACTAGAGCACCAGGTCATGCATGCTCCACTATTCCGTGTTTTTCAAGTTTTTTGTTGGTTTTTCAACTCTGTTTGTAACTCGTTTCGACTGGAGTTCGCGTTGTTGATTGATATTCAGTATTTTATGGTTCCATGTTTTACATGTTGTCTGTTTTTGTCCTGTTCTTGTTGGTGTTTACTGGCTTTGTCTCTGCCCTTTCGGACTTTTGACATTTGGATACCCCATTGGTACCTCTGCTTCCTTCAGCATAATTCTAATTCCCTTTTTGAAAATTGCACTAATTTGGGATTTTTAAGCCAGTTGGTACTTTTCCTGAAGTCACGGTCGTTAATATATTTAAATAACTTTCAAGTAATATTTCAGCTAATTGTTTGGATAATTTCATAGAGTTGTATGTTAGAATGTCTAATACATCATGTACATGTCATGATACAAAAACAACGTGCCCGGACAACGTGTAAGAACTTTTTGTTGGTGGTTATCTGTAATACCTTAAAACCGTTATAGCAAAGATGAATGCACTTACAATGTACAAACCCAACGGTATTTTCTACAATTTTTTTAACTAGACAGATGACTTTAATTAAGATATTATTTTTCATTTTAGGAATGGTAGAAAAAAACTTTTGTCGAAATTAAAAAAACGAAATTAGAATCATTTAAAATTTTCATAGATTAATGTGATGAAGAAACATACTTGGTGCCAAAGCCCAAAAGCTCACCGGCTGATTATTTCGGCAATATTGTACATTAAAATTTTATGGCCCGGTAAGTGGTGCGTTTCTTGTCGATGGTTCAACATATTCTGGATTTTTTTTTCCTTATTGACCAGAGTTTCTTTTGTTTGCTTGAAAAATAATGTTCTACAAATCATATGACTATATATGGCATATATAGGGCGAACTGACCCAGGGCGAACGTGAATAGTGGCGAACATGTACCAGGGCGAATGCGCATTAGGGCGAACGGACCTGGATTCCTAAACTTGCCACACATCATTTTCATAATAAAAAGCTTCACCGAGCAACACGAGTCTGAAATCCTATCAATATAGCAGCTAATAAAATTCAATAAAATGTCGAGAAACACCAGATGAGCTTCGTGAACATAATTCGCTCACTACGTTCGGGAAACTCATCTGGTGTTTCTTGACATTTTATTGAATTGAACCAATTTGATAGGATAATTTTTCAGACTCCTGTGAACCGATTCACATTTGCCATCGCGATTTTCAAAGTTAAGGTGGCTTGGGGCTATTAAAATTCTACTATAGATTTTTTTCATTTTTTACACATTGATAGACCTAAATGCATAGATAAAAAATATCAAATAAAAAGAGGGGGTCACCGTTCATTTAAAAGCTCTAGCAGCTTTCTAAAAGAAGCATAATTTCAATATTTTTATATAGAATATATAGAGAGAAAAGCTATAGAGGCACCTAAAGAAGAATTCCTACTATAGAATCAGCTCAAAATCTGAAGGAAAAGCCCTTTTCTTAAGCTCTTCGAAATTGTATGAAAAACACCTAGGGTCACCATTCATTTTTTCAAGATAGTCATGAAATTGAAAATTTTCCTATTTATTCTATATAAATTATCTCCCTTTGATTTAGTACGGGGAAATTCTAAAAATGATTAAAAAGACCTTTTTTTGTATTACAATTGCTCGTAATTTGTTAAAATATATCATAATATATTGTTTTTGTCTGCAATATCCAGTTAATTTATCAATTTTAAACAAAATACCAATATGTGCAAAAAGATGCTCAGTAGAAAAGCCTCGACTGGCTCGAGCCACCTTAAATCCTAAAAAAGTGTACGACTCCACGTACAGTCACTCTAAAGTAGGTAAGGTGTTAGTGTTTTTTTCTGAAACAAGTATTTTTTACACTTAATTATGCAAAATAAGTTAAAAAATACATTAAACGTGTTGTTTTGTTTTCTTACCGCCATCTTGAATATGACGGAAGTACAGTAGTATAAGAACCAAAACCCGAAAGGAAACGGATAATCCGAAAAAATGCATTTACTAATGAATAGATTTTGGCCACAGTTGCTTAAATTATTTTGCCCATATACCGCCTTATTATCGATTTTTAATTTGAGGCAGGTTAAACCTGTAACGATCCGGAAGTTACAAATGCGACAAGACTAAGGTAGTCTAGAAGAGAAAATTAAGTCCATGACCAACAACATCATGAGTAAAGAGTTTTATGGGTAGACTTTGAGCAGAAAGAGAAACACTCAGCCTTGGATGACAACAGAGGTAAAAAGACTGATAAGACGTAGCCAAAAAGCCTACAATAAGAAGAAAAAACTAACAAGCCAAAGGACTGGGTAAGATATAGGAAAATGAAAACTGCTTCACAAAGAGAGGCAAGAAGAGTTCATGCGGATAGTTATCCGTGGAAACATAACAACTCAACCAATAGCAAAAGATTTTGGTCATATTTGAAGAGTAAACAACAAGATACACAAGGTGTTTCTCCCTTAAGGAAGGATGATGGCTTTCTTTACAGTGACACAGAAACAAAATCTGAAATATTATAAATCAACAATTTCATTCAGACCAGGAAGGAAACAAACACAATGCCAGACAAGGAACCAAGTCCATATCAATCCATGCCACATATAAATATCAGTCAGGCAGGAGTTTTGAAGCTTCTGCAGAACAACATGATAAAGCCACAGGTCCAGATGGCATACAGGCAAGATTGCTTCATGACTTTGCAACCCTGATAGCTCCATTAACTTGGGTATTCCAGATCTCCTTAGATATAGGCTCCATGCCTGATGATTGGCGTTCACCATCAATCGAACCAATCTTCAAGAAAGGCGATAAGCACCAAGCATCTAACTATAGGCCAGTTTCCTTGACTTCGATATCATGCAAGCTACTTGAGCACATAATCCATAGTCAAGTGATGGACCACTTCGACAAGAACCACATCCTAAGTAACAACCAGCATGGATTTAGGTCAAAGAGGTCCTGTGAGACACAACTAACAGTCACCATAGATAGTATAGCTAGGTCCCTAGACGAGGGAGGCCAAGTTGATATAGTTCTCCTTGACTTCTCTAAAGCCTTCGACAAGTTCCCGCATGAATGTCTCTTCTACAAGTTTCAGTATTAGGTAGTAAAACACACTTCTAGGTAAAACGTCAGAAACGTTCATAGCTTTGCAGCACATATGCTTCTTCCAATAACTATTCTAAAACTATTTTTAACCTTATTAACACTTATCATACATCGTTGAATTCCTTACATTCCATAGATTATCTTCCAGTTAGTTGTTACTTGCAAAAAAAAGATCTTTTCATTACAAACCGATAACTCCGAAAACAAATTATACATGCAAAAACACTATAATTAACACATTTTTACCATAATTCAAGCCTAGATTAGACTCAAACCTGCACTAAATCCTCTATAGTGCTATACATGCTCTGAAAGTACATAAACCTGGCTGTTTATTAAAAGTAAAAAACCTATACATCGACCGGCTTATTTTTTCAAGAAATGACGTCGCATTTTTTTACCTTAAAAACAAGCATTCATAAAAACGTTCAAAAGATCGGTAAAATAAAAATGACACCATAAAAATGGCCCAACATATATTCATGAAAATGGTGCTAAATCATCACAGATTGATTACATTCTTTCCTCGAAGTCACTCATTGAGCAATGCCAGAAAGTTTCTATTATCAGTGACGCACCAACGAATACCTCAGACCATAAAGCTGTAACTATATCGATAAATACTCAAGTAACGCATGTCAATGACAGAATAAACAAAAGAAAGACACAACCAGAAATGAGTTCGGATATCACACCCCGTGTGAAATGGGACAAAGTCAATTTACAAGAGTATGAGGACTATCTTGATGAGAATCTAGGAAGTGCATTCTCAGACATAAACAACACCAAAATGGACGTTATTGACTCTATACAAAAACTTTGCACCATTCTGAAGCAAGCAGTTGTACATGCCTCTGAAAATATACCACAAAGAAAGAAATCAAAAGGAGGGATCAAACAACTAACACCAGATATCAAGGAGTGTGTTGATAAGAGCAAGTCTGCACACTGGCAGTGGAAACAAGCAGGTAGACCAGGAAAAGAGCACCCTTTGAGCAAAGAAAAACGTGATCAAAAACGTAACCTTCGAAAAGCTCAACGATTACAGGTAGCTAATCAGCGTCAGCAAGTATACACTGAAATCATGGAAGCCTCAAAAGAAGACTCGAAAACATTCTATAAACTGATAAACAATCAGAGACGTACAAACAACACAATGGCTAGTGAGATTCAATATAATGATGAAATCTTTTCATCACCATCTGAGATCTGCAACGGATTTTACCAATATTTTCAAGAACTTGCTATTCCCAAAGACGACCCTTCATTTGATGCTGATCATAAGAAAAATGTTGATTTGGACTTTCTTATCATTGAACTCTGTACGAAACAGATCGATATTGAACATCAGAGCACTTTAATCACTGAAGAAGAGGTTGAAAATGCTATCAAGGATCTCAATTCTGGCAAAGCATCAGACATGTTTGGCATATCAGCAGAACACTTGAAGTTTGGAGGTCAGGCAGTTGTTAATTTTCTACTGGATATATTCAATGAAATGATGAAGATGAAGTTCGTGCCAGATGATATTAAAGCTGGGCTTTTAACACCGATATTGAAAAAGAACAAAAGTCCAACCAACCCAACTAGTTATAGAGGAATCACAGTTCTAGTAACTATTGAAAAGATATTTGAGAAGATCTGGTTAACAAAGTGCAAACCTATCCTCGATGAAAAGCAAAACAAGATGCAACGTGGATTCACAGAGGGAACATCATGTATAAACACTGCACTGTTAGTAACAGAATTTAAGAGTGAATCAAAAATCAATAAATCACCAGTTTATATGGCTACTCTAGATGGTCAACGTGCTTTTGATGAAGTGTGGATAAATTCTCTATTGAGGAAAGTATTTTTTTCTGACATCCCGTACCACTACTGGGACGTGCTCAACCAACTGTACTCAAACGCCACAACTAAGATAAAATGTAATGGGGAAATATCTAAACCATATGAGCTTCATCAGGGTGTCCGGCAAGGTGGCATTCTTTCATCTCACCTATACAAGCAATTCAACAACGATCTACTAGATCTTATCCAACACCAAGACCTAGAAAGCAGTATCGGTCACATACAGATTCCAGCACCAACCTGCGCTGACGATATATGCTGTCTTACCAACAATGCTGTAGACCTACAAACATGTTTATATATAGTAGAAAACTTTGTAAACAAAGAGCGATGCAAGATCAATGGTTCAAAGAGCGACGTCCTGAAGTCAAATACCCCAAATGTAGCCCTAAATTGCTGGGAAATTTGTGGACAAAAGATTTCAGAATCCGACAGTACAATACACCTGGGCATCAAAAGAACAGCATCTGATAATATTGACACTGATAATCTAGTCTGCCATTCTAGAAAAACACTCTATAGTCTATTTGGTGCGGGTTTACATGGAAAGAATGGTCTAAACCCCCCAGTATCGAAACATATCTGGTCAACATTTGTTATACCAAGATTATTATATGGGATTGAATTGATGAACATGAAAGCTGCTCATATTCAGAAATTGGAAAACTACCAACAAAAAACTCTAAAGCAACTTCAGTGGTTACCCGATAGATGTGCGAACTGTGCAGTCTACCTACTTCTCGGAGCTGAACCAATTGAACTACTCATAGACAAAAAAATCCTGATCTTGTTTGGACAAATATCCCGTGATCCAAAGACCTTGGAGTATGAGATAGCACAGAGACAGATTGCCATTCATGACATACAAAGCCCTAGCTGGTTCTCCCTAGTGAGAAGAACTCTATTCAAATATCAACTACCTAGTGCACTAGAACTTATACAGAATCCTCTGACAAAAGCACAATGGAAAAAGCTAGTCAACAGGAAAACAGGCAACTACTGGCTTAAACAACTCAAAGATGACAAAGACTCTAAGACCAGTCTAAGGTATCTATCCACCAACCAATGTTCCTTTGGAGAGCCACATCCAATCTGGAAAAGTGTTCCACCAAACCCAATAGATGTACAAAAAGCTGCTATAAAAGCTCGTGTCCTAACAGGAACTTATACGTTACAAACTAATAGAGCTAAGTTCAACCAGTTCGAGGTCAATCCATTGTGTCCTTTATGCAAGAAAGAACCTGAAGACCGTAAACACTTTTTATTAGTCTGTACCGCTACAAAGAAAGCCAGAGATAGAAACATCATCAAGCTTCTGAACTTCATGACATCAATAGGCATCTTGATAGATCAAAACAACAGTGAACTGATGTTACAACTCATTATAGACTGTAGTGCACTGGAATGTCTCCAACATATAGACGACAACGCCCGAAATCTCATTGAGAAATTCTCTCGAGACCTTATATATTACATTCATACCACTCATATCTCCATCATGAAAGACACATTTGGATCTCACATATGACTACTCTCAGTGTGAACATAAATTGACTTTTATTATTTTAGAACCTTGTTTTTATGAGGGTGCACCTTCCAATATAGGTGGGAATTCCTACACAACAACAACAACAACAACATGCCGGAAAAGGGACGCTTAACTTCCGTTTTTTTCGAATATTTTTATACTTTGTCAAAAATATTACCTCTGAAAGATTCCCTATCAGTTGAGCACACTTTCGTTACTAAATTATAAGGCATTCTTAATTTATAGCTACTTAAATTCGACCTTTGTATTTTACTTTAGAAATTTAGGATGTCACTCTCCGAAACTAACTTGTAAACAAAACCGAACTGTGTCTTACTACCTTATGGTGTAAAAACAAACTAGCTTTTCCTGAGGGTAACGTGAGCGTTTAATGACGACCAAAATTTTAAAAGATAAAAACATTTAAAAGACGCCAAAAGTTCGGGAAAACGAGCGCGTGCTAAACCGGACGTTGAAGGAAAATTCGGCTCATAGTACAACTAAAATATTGACATTTCTACCATTGAAGGGAGCGTATTATATAAGCAATACTTGCGATGTCACGCTGTCTGTTCATATGTCTATCAATTTGCCCAACCTGCAATAGGAACGCTACATTTATGGACCTGATTAGTTCTGACCTGGCCTGAATTTTCACATCCTATTTGAGGCTACTGGCGAGTCCATCTTCCTCTGTCTTTTGAAAGTTGGTGGATGCTGTTCCATATATGACCATTCTCTGTCATTTTTTTTCTAGGATCTTCTCCATGTTAGTCTAGGTCGTCCTCTTTTCTTTCACGTAATGTGTGATTTAACCCTTTTCACCTTTTCTTCTTTATTTCGATAACAATAAGAGTCTAAATAATTAGTTTGTTCTCTGTCAAAGGTATCGGTTGGCAATTTTGTTAGTACAGTATGAATCACAGAAATTTGTTTATGAAAACACAGGCAAAATGTTGACTGCGTTTAACATGCGTCTGGCGTACGTTAAACGCATGTCATCTGACGCATATTAAATTGGTGTTTCTAACCGCGTACGTCTGACGCACATTAAAAATTCATCTTGGCAATATTTTTATTTCATAATAAAACACACTAAATAAATAACTTACTAACTTCATACATTTTAGGAAACTATATGTCTGTTGTATGGTAAACGTACGTTTACCGCACATTTAAAAAACGTACGTCTGACATATGTTTTTACAATAATTTGACGTACGTTTACCGTACAGCGGTTAGAAACATATGTTTAACGTACAGTAAAACCTGTACTAGTGACCACCTCCATATAAAGACTTCCTGTCTATAAAGACTATTTTCAGTCCCCCCAACAATTTTTCCTATACATTTAACCTCTATATAGTGACCACCTGCCCAACGTGACTAGTGACCATCAGAAACCGTCCCTTGAAGTGCCAAAAACTGTATGTAAGGACCTTAAATTAGTGCAAATGACTGTTAATTGGCTTGGGCTGGCTGTCAGATCAAAGCTAATTAGGAAGTGTCACCTTTCTTTAATCTTTAGCAATTAGTTTTTATGTAAATTTGAGGAAGTTTTAAGTAGTAATTATCACTAATTGCTTGTCAGGGTCAATTTAACTTTTATGTCTTAAAAAGTTAGGGTAGACATAATGTTGTTAATTCTTAAGATTTATGAAATGTATTACCATAGTAATCAAATGCAGATATTTTTTTTTATGATTAATGAGAATTTTTTTTAGCAACATTCCCTTTACTTATGAATAAGATATAAATAGATAAAATGATTTTTAGAAATATTCTTCAATTACATATATAAAAAATACTGTAAACCTAGATTCAAACATGTATGTAACAAAGTTTAAATACATTTTCATAATATAGAATGCTCAAAAATATTCATGAAATATTGCAAGTTAAATAGTTTATTGTTTGGTTTCAAAAGGTCATGAACAAATCGGTATACTTTCTATAGATCTATGGAAACTGTGCATCAGCTAATACCAATACACATACCTAACATTATACTTTATCTGGACAACCTTTATATAAAGACCCCCTGTCTGTAGTGACCTTTTTGTCAAGGTCCCTTGAAGGGTCACTATAGACAGGTTTGACTGTACGTTTATTCACTACGTCAGATGCACGTTTTTATTAACGTACGTCAGACATATGTCTAAATTTTGCCTGTGTACCTTAAGTTTCTTCACGTTGGCCATTGAGAGGTCCCATGTTTTTTACTTCAACGGTACAGCAAGTCTTATTTTACGCTACAATTTAAATCTTTTCTCTTACATTTGACGGATTCTATTTCTCTTCCCTGGTGTGTTTCAATATTTCAAACTTTGTACTTAAATCTCGTCCGTGTACTACATTTGTACCTGGCATTTCGTTTCTCTGTACAAATTCGTTATTAATGTAACAGTTTTTTTTTAAATTCTGTAGCTCTCCTTGTTCCCACAGAATTTCTCTTTCAGGGATGCCTAAAGCTTCTCAAAGTCTACAAAATTGACATAAAGGAACTGTTCCATTCAATTGACTGCTCGATTATCGTATACAGGTTGGCTATTTGGTTAATCGTTAATGCAAAAGATCTTTCTTTTCTTAATCTTGCTTGATGGTCCAGAAGCTTTTTGTCGAAAGTTGTTTTAAAAGATCTGTTAAGGATTTAGTATCAATATGCCTCTTAAGTTTTTACATTCGAATTAAATGTAGAAATTAGATGATGTACCCTTGTCCAGTCTTGTGGTATTTCTTCTGTTTCCAATTAATTGTTTTTAGGGTCCGATTTAATGGTGCTATCAATTCTTGGCCTGGCGATTTGCCAGGTCTTTCTGGATATGATGACCGAAAAATAATAAAGTTTTCGGCAAACAAACTGAGTTAATAATCTAATGGAGTTAAGATCTTATTACACAATGCATTGTTGTACATGATAAAGCTTCATTCAAAATATCAGCATCCTAGGTGTAAAAGTTGCTGTGTTATAGATGCATAGAAAGCGCGACGGAAAATCGGGTTTCGGTAGCCAGCAGGTAAATAGATGACCGATGAATCCAAAAACATATCATATATAGGTACCCGGGTATAGGTAATACTTCCTGTCCACATCAACCAAATATCAGCTAAGAGAAATAGTTGCAGAAAAATGAGTGAATAGAAAACGTTACGGAAAATTCTAAAGTAATAGGAAGTAGATGTCCAACAACAAAAAAAAAAACAACATACCCACAGCTCATTATGTCTATATTTCAAGATTGTTACCAAACATCAGCAACCTAGCAGTAAGAATATTAAAGTGTTACGGAAAATTTAAAAGTAAACAGGAAGTAGATGTCAGATTGACCTACAAACGTATCCCCAAATGTATACCATGTCCATACATTTACATGCAAAAAGCTTGTTTACAAATATAAGCAACGTAGGTGTAGCGTAGGAGAGTTATTAGTTAACGGATCTACGATCGGACACAGACAGATCAGTATGCCATCCCCTTCTTCGAAGCGGGGTAATAATCATGATAAGTAAATTAACTGAAAAAATATATACTATGTCTGAAACATACAAAATGTACACGTTAATAAATAAATAGTAAGTATTCCTAATTAAGATAGGAATCAATTACAAAGCAAATAGTTCAGAAGCAATATTTTGGTATGATGTAATTGAATATCTATATGTACCGTATATATTATTTTAAAAGGTCCAATGATTTTGAATTATTTCCTATAGATGATGGTATAGGTTTGTTACGCATCAAGTTTTAATGTACGATTTTGTAGTTAAATGGGTCCAAACTTTATATATTATTAGGGTAAGTTTTTAAACTGAAATCTTTGTTATTTTTCGAAATCAACTACACGGCCCAGACCGGGAACATGCGAATGTCAACATTATTTAAAATCTTTAGGTAAAATAATCAGCGCATGAAAGCAGACAGCAAAATTAGAATAAAATCAAAAGTTATATAAATCAAACAAGTTATAAATCTTGCTTCACAAGTCATATTATCATGTTTGTTAATGCGCAAAGCTTTGTAATCGAAAGCGAATTCGGTGTTTCATATGTACAATCCACATGTTCTGAATAAAAGAAATCTATTCCTTTTATCTTTGGATATCGGTTTTCATTTATTTGTATTGAACTGTATGTTAAACTTTCCGATAAAGCATATGATGTCACATTTCGTATACTTATAAGCGGTAAACTTGGTATTTCAATCTTTATTCAAAGCGATGTTATCAAAGGTTTAGTGTTGATCTAATAAAATAAACTTAATACCAAACATATATGTACGAGGAATGACTCCGTGTGGCGAGATATAAATTTCAAACAAATATTTGTTTAACAGAAGACATTTTTCATGTTATTCGTGATTTGCAATATTTGAAATGCACGAGAAAAAGAACGCCAGTTAAATTTCCAACAAACTCCTAGAAAAAAACATAATACCCAATGTAGAATCAATACAAATTTTAACTATCAAGGCCTAAGTTGTGTTCAATGATAATAGTAAAAAGGTAATAACAAAACTATCGAACCTAGAGAATAAATTTCAATGTCCAATTAAGAGAAAATACAAAACATGGAAGACATTGAAAATCGTAATAGTCCTGACTTGGTTCAGGCTTAAGAAATGGTCGGTAAAAACAGGTTTTATGGCACGAAACCTACCTCTTTCATTGCGATCTTAGGGTATAAATTTACAGACATATTAAACACGAGTGCCTTAATTGTTTGATATTTAATTTGTTAGACTTCATTTCGACAATATAAGTCGACATAAAATTTAAAAAAGATACTTTTGAAAAGCATTTTAAAAAGATGATAGCTTTCAAACACACACAAAAAAAATAAACAGTCGTGAAATCGGAGGAATAAATTAAAGTCACATACGGCATGTATATAACATACTTCTGTTATTTGAAACTAAACTTTGTTTCCATTTTCGAAGTCATAAAAAGTCAAACTTTTGTCATGTAAATTATATTCTTTAATAGGAAACTGTTATAGAAAAGTTTAACATACACATGATAAATTCATGCGATATTTAAAATCCACAAAAAATCCAATAATAATAATTTCAATTTAAAATATAGGTAATCAGGAAGTTGGCAACATTTTAAAAGATAAAGTCAAATAAGGTAGCATTAAGGGACTGAATTCTGAAACAGTCAAATGAATAGGGTCATTGTGTTTTAACTGTTTAGTTTCTCATTGCTCGTAAGAGTACTAAAATATAAATACATCAGGAGAAAACATTGGAATTACTACAAAACAATGCATGTCTTTATGTTCAAGGAACGCATTTTTAGTCTTTACAAGGGACTATAATGCTATAGTTTGCTAAAAAGGGTAGGACAATAATATTTTTGAATAAGTAATTGTTAATTTTTCAGACATATAATTAAAATTTAGACTTTCAAGTACATTTGTTCTATTTTCGGCTATTTTTATTTTTTACTTGAATGAAATTGACCAACTCAAGTGCCGACGATTTGTAGTCAGTTCTGAATATATTGGCATTATGAACTTTGCTATTTCATACTTTTTATTCAAACGTGTCGAAAAGAAGAGATCCTTATTTTATTTCGGGGTAAAATGTATAGTCACTCAACATTAAATGACACATGGATTTAAAATCAGTTTTAATGATTTAAATTGGCTTTATAACTCAGTTGCTTTTTTGCTTAGATTCATATTTTTTGTTGTTTTATATATATATATAATGCTGAAGTTCCCGTCAAGTGTGACATTTTATTTTCATTCATCAATATCTAAGTTGATATTTCCCCCTTATTTTGACTATTTATTTTTATCCTTGGTGATTTTTATTTTACTTTAACCCATATACATTACATCTTCTCAAGTTTGTGGGTAGCGAAGTGGATCAGAAAACCTTAATTGACTTGGGAAGATGTATACATTATTAAAATGTAAGAGCAATGAAGCTCAAGAACAAGCACCGGTTCTGTGTAAGACAGTCACTATTTTTAGATATAACTAGTTATAATGAAAATTTTATGTCATTGTCTGATGATGATAGATTTATATTTTTATTCAAAAATGAAAATGTAAATAGTATAGTTGCCAAAACCTGCCATAATATTTTACTAAGAAGAAATAGCTTTTTATATAATTAATTCTAAGATACTTTGTATAAATTGTACCTTTTAACTGTATGTATATTGTTTGTATGAATAGTCTCTCGTAATTATTTTAAGAATGGCTCATGCATTTTATCTTGTATGTTTAATCTTTTTAATGTTATCATATTTTATATGAATGCATGTAGTGAGACTCTAATAAACTATTGAATCTGAATCTGTGTTACAGGAACACAATAAATTGCGATTTGAAATTCCTTAAAAAAATAAAAAAAATATTTTGCTGACATCTTTCCATTTAAAAACATTTGAAGAAATAATATATTAAAATTCAGCAGCACTTCTTTATCTGTATAAAAATACAAAAGCAACAAAAGTGTATGTATATTTTTTTCTTATTGAGACCAAGTCTACGACAATTTAAATAATTTATAGACAAAAACAGTTTTTATTTATTTATTTTAAATTTTGTCATAAGTTATATAAGTTTGCCCTTTTATTCGTTAAGCGAAGAAGCTATACCATTATACAAACTTCTTAGATTCTATCATGTCTTTATTAAGCGTTTCCTACCAAAGAAACAATTTGTCAAAAATAATGCTTGACCCAGTATACCCTTAACAAATTGAATTCGTAACGAGATTCCTTTTTATATTGTTAGGTAATAGACATAAAAAAATCAACTAATGATGTATGCTTAAATACTTTTTGTGCCACAAATAATATTTTATTATTCACTTCTTTACAATTGCTTAATTCTAACTTATATAACTTGCGTCAGGATTATTCACTGAAACTTATAAATTTTGGGAAACGACCAAGTTTGCGTTTGAATGCCTGAACTGACGTTTCTAAGTTTTCTTTTATTACATTTTTGTCTGAATGACATATAAAATTTTGGGGGGCGAAAAAAAAAGTGATTTTGGTAGACAATATGCCTTTAAAATTATTTTTTTTACCCATCTTGATATTTCGATTCGACTTTTATTTTTAAACTTTGAAGAGTTTACTGTACAGTCATAACATATTTGGTTACAGGTTTAGGTATCAGTAGGACTGTCAGATCCTCTGCAGTGGAGTTAATTTCCCGATTTAAATACAATTATTTCACTTTTTTTTTTTTTTTCAGAGTGAGTCAGAACTCGTTTAATGGCCTATTAGCTTTGTTGCCCAATCCTGCTTTTCATTTCACTATCATGTTAGCATGTTCATTTCATCATCTTTTGATGTTCGTTTTATCATCAATTTCATGTTCTGTTCAATGTATCACATTATCACCCTTTAGTATTCATTTAATTTCACCCCTTCACGTTATTTCATCATTCCTTTCATGTTCATTTTACCATCCCTTTTATGTTCATTTCATCATCCCCTTTATGTTCATTTCATCATTCCTTTCATGTTCATTTCATCATTCCTTTCATGTTCATTTTATCATCCCTTTTATGTTCATTTCATTATTCCTTTCATGTTCATTTTACCATCCCTTTTATGTTCATTTCATCATCCCTTTTATGTTCATTTCATCATCCCTTTCATGTTCATTTCATCATCCCTTTCATGTTCATTTCATCATCCCTTTCATGTTCATTTCATCATTCCTTTCATGTTCATTTTATCATCCCTTTTATGCTCATTTTATCATCCCTTTTATCTTCATTTTATCATCCCTTTCATGTTCATTTCATCATTCCTTTCATGTTCATTTCATCATTCCTTTCATGTTCATTTTATCATTCCTTTCATGTTTATTTCATCATTCCTTCCATGCTCATTTTATCATCCCTTTTATGTTAACTTATCATCCCTTTCATGTTCATTTCATCATTCCTTCCATGTTCATTTTATCACCCCTATCATGTTCATTTTATCATCCCTTTCATGTTCATTTGAACACCCCGTTCATGTTCATTTGATCACCCCGTTCATGTTCATTTGATCACCCTGTTCATGTTCATTTTACTAGTATCATACCTTCCAGGGTCATCTCCCTTATAATCCTCATGATCCTTGGATATCCATGTATAACCACATTAATAAACTAACTAAGTAATTGCCCCTGTCAATCAAAGGGAAGAATACCGAAGAGGGATGTAGTTTACATGAAGGCATGTACACATGTACATTTTATTATGGCCAATTAAGAGCTAAAATAAATACATATGGGTATATGCATGTTTATAAATATAAGGGTTATTGTTATATTAAAAACATACATAGGTACACTGTTCTTTGTAAAAAAAATCCATTGAAGTGCTAGTGCTTGAAACGTAGTTCCTTTTTGAATTTTGTTCTAGTCTTTTTCGTCTCATGTCTTAATAGTCTATTGCCATACTTAATTTGAAAAAAAAAACAACTTTAATATCGGTTGTAAATTACATTGATAAACCATTTAGTACACACAGGAATGAGCTTTTTACATCAAAAATATCTTTAATCTGTTATATTTGTTATAAGGCAACTCAAGTTGATACTTGACTGGAGTATACTGGAAACTCTACAAATCATTACATTAAGCAGGCATGGGTCGAGTAGACGTCACAGCTCTGACACCTGAACAGGTAGGTTATTATTATAGAAAACAAACTATTTCGAAACACTTCGCCAATGTAGCCCGCCCACTAGATGTTTTGAGTGTAGAGGCTTCTAGGAACATGAATGGCTCACCCGACTCTGACAATGCATATTTTGAGGTTATATAACACGGTAGCTTCTATAAAACGGTAGCCATAATGTAGCCATAATGGATTCTTTCGGATGAAACAAATTCTTTTGGATCAAGAAACGGACTATATATCTGGTTTTTTTTTTACAATCTGAAACGGAAGATAGCTAAAAAAACGCTATAAATATCTAGAACGAACTCTATTTAAACAATTCTAAATGAACCACTGGATACTTTAATGTTTTGTTCTGTCTATTTCGTTTTTATACCCCGCCACACGAAGTGGTGAGGTATAATGTTATACCCTCACTTTCTTTCGGTGTCTGTCCGTCCCCCGAAGGTTTCCGAGTAATAACTTGAAAACGCGTCAAAATATTTGAATGATATTTTGCACAGCTGTTGAGTACATAAAGATACAGGCCAAGTTTATTTTTCAGGATGATTAGAAAAATATTATTGAAGATTTGCCACTTTTTATAAATTTTCTAAATTTGAAAATGATGAAATTGTCTGGTCTAAGAAAGATAACTCATTCTCATTTCTTTTCTGTCTCTATATAGATGTATAACATATACAGTAAAGTATACAAATATATTTAACTTTTGATGAATATCGTGGCGGGGTATCATTTGATGTCCCATTAGATGCCCTATTTTTAAAGTTGTACGTTTTCCTCTTTTAAACACAACCTTTGTTTGCACAAACAAAGGCCTGTTGATTTTGGCCACGAACATATCGGTATTTTCTATAAATTAATGTAAAGGTCATCGTTTAGTAATTTTCCAGACTGAAAATACTTTTGGCAACTTCTTAAAAGATAAAGTCCAATAAGATAGCGCTAGGGAATTTTAAATGAAAATGATTTCTGTGTTTTAACTAGAACGGGTATATTAATTAAGATATTACTTTATCTTTTGATTGGAATTTCTGACCAATATTAATATCAATCACGTCCATAGGACAAAGGAACACAGTTTTAGTCTTTATTATAGACTAATGTAATAGTAAATGCTAAAAAGGGTAGGACATTTATAGTTTTTAAATAAGTAATTTTATTTCTCAAACATATAAAAATATATACTATGTCTGAAACATACAAAATGTACACGTTAATAAATAAATAGTAAGTATTCCTAATTAAGATAGGAATCAATTACAAAGCAAATAGTTCAGAAGCAATATTTTGGTATGATGTAATTGAATATCTATATGTACCGTATATATTATTTTAAAAGGTCCAATGATTTTGAATTATTTCCTATAGATGATGGTATAGGTTTGTTACGCATCAAGTTTTAATGTACGATTTTGTAGTTAAATGGGTCCAAACTTTATATATTATTAGGGTAAGTTTTTAAACTGAAATCTTTGTTATTTTTCGAAATCAACTACACGGCCCAGACCGGGAACATGCGAATGTCAACATTATTTAAAATCTTTAGGTAAAATAATCAGCGCATGAAAGCAGACAGCAAAATTAGAATAAAATCAAAAGTTATATAAATCAAACAAGTTATAAATCTTGCTTCACAAGTCATATTATCATGTTTGTTAATGCGCAAAGCTTTGTAATCGAAAGCGAATTCGGTGTTTCATATGTACAATCCACATGTTCTGAATAAAAGAAATCTATTCCTTTTATCTTTGGATATCGGTTTTCATTTATTTGTATTGAACTGTATGTTAAACTTTCCGATAAAGCATATGATGTCACATTTCGTATACTTATAAGCGGTAAACTTGGTATTTCAATCTTTATTCAAAGCGATGTTATCAAAGGTTTAGTGTTGATCTAATAAAATAAACTTAATACCAAACATATATGTACGAGGAATGACTCCGTGTGGCGAGATATAAATTTCAAACAAATATTTGTTTAACAGAAGACATTTTTCATGTTATTCGTGATTTGCAATATTTGAAATGCACGAGAAAAAGAACGCCAGTTAAATTTCCAACAAACTCCTAGAAAAAAACATAATACCCAATGTAGAATCAATACAAATTTTAACTATCAAGGCCTAAGTTGTGTTCAATGATAATAGTAAAAAGGTAATAACAAAACTATCGAACCTAGAGAATAAATTTCAATGTCCAATTAAGAGAAAATACAAAACATGGAAGACATTGAAAATCGTAATAGTCCTGACTTGGTTCAGGCTTAAGAAATGGTCGGTAAAAACAGGTTTTATGGCACGAAACCTACCTCTTTCATTGCGATCTTAGGGTATAAATTTACAGACATATTAAACACGAGTGCCTTAATTGTTTGATATTTAATTTGTTAGACTTCATTTCGACAATATAAGTCGACATAAAATTTAAAAAAGATACTTTTGAAAAGCATTTTAAAAAGATGATAGCTTTCAAACACACACAAAAAAAATAAACAGTCGTGAAATCGGAGGAATAAATTAAAGTCACATACGGCATGTATATAACATACTTCTGTTATTTGAAACTAAACTTTGTTTCCATTTTCGAAGTCATAAAAAGTCAAACTTTTGTCATGTAAATTATATTCTTTAATAGGAAACTGTTATAGAAAAGTTTAACATACACATGATAAATTCATGCGATATTTAAAATCCACAAAAAATCCAATAATAATAATTTCAATTTAAAATATAGGTAATCAGGAAGTTGGCAACATTTTAAAAGATAAAGTCAAATAAGGTAGCATTAAGGGACTGAATTCTGAAACAGTCAAATGAATAGGGTCATTGTGTTTTAACTGTTTAGTTTCTCATTGCTCGTAAGAGTACTAAAATATAAATACATCAGGAGAAAACATTGGAATTACTACAAAACAATGCATGTCTTTATGTTCAAGGAACGCATTTTTAGTCTTTACAAGGGACTATAATGCTATAGTTTGCTAAAAAGGGTAGGACAATAATATTTTTGAATAAGTAATTGTTAATTTTTCAGACATATAATTAAAATTTAGACTTTCAAGTACATTTGTTCTATTTTCGGCTATTTTTATTTTTTACTTGAATGAAATTGACCAACTCAAGTGCCGACGATTTGTAGTCAGTTCTGAATATATTGGCATTATGAACTTTGCTATTTCATACTTTTTATTCAAACGTGTCGAAAAGAAGAGATCCTTATTTTATTTCGGGGTAAAATGTATAGTCACTCAACATTAAATGACACATGGATTTAAAATCAGTTTTAATGATTTAAATTGGCTTTATAACTCAGTTGCTTTTTTGCTTAGATTCATATTTTTTGTTGTTTTATATATATATATAATGCTGAAGTTCCCGTCAAGTGTGACATTTTATTTTCATTCATCAATATCTAAGTTGATATTTCCCCCTTATTTTGACTATTTATTTTTATCCTTGGTGATTTTTATTTTACTTTAACCCATATACATTACATCTTCTCAAGTTTGTGGGTAGCGAAGTGGATCAGAAAACCTTAATTGACTTGGGAAGATGTATACATTATTAAAATGTAAGAGCAATGAAGCTCAAGAACAAGCACCGGTTCTGTGTAAGACAGTCACTATTTTTAGATATAACTAGTTATAATGAAAATTTTATGTCATTGTCTGATGATGATAGATTTATATTTTTATTCAAAAATGAAAATGTAAATAGTATAGTTGCCAAAACCTGCCATAATATTTTACTAAGAAGAAATAGCTTTTTATATAATTAATTCTAAGATACTTTGTATAAATTGTACCTTTTAACTGTATGTATATTGTTTGTATGAATAGTCTCTCGTAATTATTTTAAGAATGGCTCATGCATTTTATCTTGTATGTTTAATCTTTTTAATGTTATCATATTTTATATGAATGCATGTAGTGAGACTCTAATAAACTATTGAATCTGAATCTGTGTTACAGGAACACAATAAATTGCGATTTGAAATTCCTTAAAAAAATAAAAAAAATATTTTGCTGACATCTTTCCATTTAAAAACATTTGAAGAAATAATATATTAAAATTCAGCAGCACTTCTTTATCTGTATAAAAATACAAAAGCAACAAAAGTGTATGTATATTTTTTTCTTATTGAGACCAAGTCTACGACAATTTAAATAATTTATAGACAAAAACAGTTTTTATTTATTTATTTTAAATTTTGTCATAAGTTATATAAGTTTGCCCTTTTATTCGTTAAGCGAAGAAGCTATACCATTATACAAACTTCTTAGATTCTATCATGTCTTTATTAAGCGTTTCCTACCAAAGAAACAATTTGTCAAAAATAATGCTTGACCCAGTATACCCTTAACAAATTGAATTCGTAACGAGATTCCTTTTTATATTGTTAGGTAATAGACATAAAAAAATCAACTAATGATGTATGCTTAAATACTTTTTGTGCCACAAATAATATTTTATTATTCACTTCTTTACAATTGCTTAATTCTAACTTATATAACTTGCGTCAGGATTATTCACTGAAACTTATAAATTTTGGGAAACGACCAAGTTTGCGTTTGAATGCCTGAACTGACGTTTCTAAGTTTTCTTTTATTACATTTTTGTCTGAATGACATATAAAATTTTGGGGGGCGAAAAAAAAAGTGATTTTGGTAGACAATATGCCTTTAAAATTATTTTTTTTACCCATCTTGATATTTCGATTCGACTTTTATTTTTAAACTTTGAAGAGTTTACTGTACAGTCATAACATATTTGGTTACAGGTTTAGGTATCAGTAGGACTGTCAGATCCTCTGCAGTGGAGTTAATTTCCCGATTTAAATACAATTATTTCACTTTTTTTTTTTTTTTTCAGAGTGAGTCAGAACTCGTTTAATGGCCTATTAGCTTTGTTGCCCAATCCTGCTTTTCATTTCACTATCATGTTAGCATGTTCATTTCATCATCTTTTGATGTTCGTTTTATCATCAATTTCATGTTCTGTTCAATGTATCACATTATCACCCTTTAGTATTCATTTAATTTCACCCCTTCACGTTATTTCATCATTCCTTTCATGTTCATTTTACCATCCCTTTTATGTTCATTTCATCATCCCCTTTATGTTCATTTCATCATTCCTTTCATGTTCATTTCATCATTCCTTTCATGTTCATTTTATCATCCCTTTTATGTTCATTTCATTATTCCTTTCATGTTCATTTTACCATCCCTTTTATGTTCATTTCATCATCCCTTTTATGTTCATTTCATCATCCCTTTCATGTTCATTTCATCATCCCTTTCATGTTCATTTCATCATCCCTTTCATGTTCATTTCATCATTCCTTTCATGTTCATTTTATCATCCCTTTTATGCTCATTTTATCATCCCTTTTATCTTCATTTTATCATCCCTTTCATGTTCATTTCATCATTCCTTTCATGTTCATTTCATCATTCCTTTCATGTTCATTTTATCATTCCTTTCATGTTTATTTCATCATTCCTTCCATGCTCATTTTATCATCCCTTTTATGTTAACTTATCATCCCTTTCATGTTCATTTCATCATTCCTTCCATGTTCATTTTATCACCCCTATCATGTTCATTTTATCATCCCTTTCATGTTCATTTGAACACCCCGTTCATGTTCATTTGATCACCCCGTTCATGTTCATTTGATCACCCTGTTCATGTTCATTTTACTAGTATCATACCTTCCAGGGTCATCTCCCTTATAATCCTCATGATCCTTGGATATCCATGTATAACCACATTAATAAACTAACTAAGTAATTGCCCCTGTCAATCAAAGGGAAGAATACCGAAGAGGGATGTAGTTTACATGAAGGCATGTACACATGTACATTTTATTATGGCCAATTAAGAGCTAAAATAAATACATATGGGTATATGCATGTTTATAAATATAAGGGTTATTGTTATATTAAAAACATACATAGGTACACTGTTCTTTGTAAAAAAAAATCCATTGAAGTGCTAGTGCTTGAAACGTAGTTCCTTTTTGAATTTTGTTCTAGTCTTTTTCGTCTCATGTCTTAATAGTCTATTGCCATACTTAATTTGAAAAAAAAAACAACTTTAATATCGGTTGTAAATTACATTGATAAACCATTTAGTACACACAGGAATGAGCTTTTTACATCAAAAATATCTTTAATCTGTTATATTTGTTATAAGGCAACTCAAGTTGATACTTGACTGGAGTATACTGGAAACTCTACAAATCATTACATTAAGCAGGCATGGGTCGAGTAGACGTCACAGCTCTGACACCTGAACAGGTAGGTTATTATTATAGAAAACAAACTATTTCGAAACACTTCGCCAATGTAGCCCGCCCACTAGATGTTTTGAGTGTAGAGGCTTCTAGGAACATGAATGGCTCACCCGACTCTGACAATGCATATTTTGAGGTTATATAACACGGTAGCTTCTATAAAACGGTAGCCATAATGTAGCCATAATGGATTCTTTCGGATGAAACAAATTCTTTTGGATCAAGAAACGGACTATATATCTGGTTTTTTTTTTACAATCTGAAACGGAAGATAGCTAAAAAAACGCTATAAATATCTAGAACGAACTCTATTTAAACAATTCTAAATGAACCACTGGATACTTTAATGTTTTGTTCTGTCTATTTCGTTTTTATACCCCGCCACACGAAGTGGTGAGGTATAATGTTATACCCTCACTTTCTTTCGGTGTCTGTCCGTCCCCCGAAGGTTTCCGAGTAATAACTTGAAAACGCGTCAAAATATTTGAATGATATTTTGCACAGCTGTTGAGTACATAAAGATACAGGCCAAGTTTATTTTTCAGGATGATTAGAAAAATATTATTGAAGATTTGCCACTTTTTATAAATTTTCTAAATTTGAAAATGATGAAATTGTCTGGTCTAAGAAAGATAACTCATTCTCATTTCTTTTCTGTCTCTATATAGATGTATAACATATACAGTAAAGTATACAAATATATTTAACTTTTGATGAATATCGTGGCGGGGTATCATTTGATGTCCCATTAGATGCCCTATTTTTAAAGTTGTACGTTTTCCTCTTTTAAACACAACCTTTGTTTGCACAAACAAAGGCCTGTTGATTTTGGCCACGAACATATCGGTATTTTCTATAAATTAATGTAAAGGTCATCGTTTAGTAATTTTCCAGACTGAAAATACTTTTGGCAACTTCTTAAAAGATAAAGTCCAATAAGATAGCGCTAGGGAATTTTAAATGAAAATGATTTCTGTGTTTTAACTAGAACGGGTATATTAATTAAGATATTACTTTATCTTTTGATTGGAATTTCTGACCAATATTAATATCAATCACGTCCATAGGACAAAGGAACACAGTTTTAGTCTTTATTATAGACTAATGTAATAGTAAATGCTAAAAAGGGTAGGACATTTATAGTTTTTAAATAAGTAATTTTATTTCTCAAACATAATTATATAAGTTTAGACTTTTCCAGTGCTTTTTTTAGTCTTTATGGAGGGGAGCCAACTCTATCTTTTATTTGAATGAAATTGACCAAATCAAGTGCCAACGAAATTTAGTCAGTTCTGAATATATCAATATTCTGAACTTTGCTATTTTGATTATCTAGTAAACGCGTCGTAAAGATGAGATCCTTATTTTGTTTCGGGGTAAAACAAACATCAATATTATTATATGAGTCAAGTAGAACAATCAATAACTGATATCTTTGCAAAACCTTAAAGAAGTAAATATAATGACACATTGATTTTAAATCACAGTTTAAATGATTTAAATTGGCTTTAAAACTCAGCTGCTAGTTTGCATATACTAGTTTCATATTTCTGTTGTTTTATCTTGCAGAAATACGAATCAAGTGACAATCTTTGGTTATCAATTTCAAAGTTGATATTTCTTACTTTCACTATTTAATACATAAAGGACATTGTTTCATAAGTTATCGACATGAAAATACTAAAATTGCTTAACATGTATTACCATTCCAAGTGATAGACATATTTTAGAGCGGCCAGGTTCCCTAATATCTCTCATCATCATTTCACGTTCATTTAATTTTATCATCCTGTTCATGTTCATCGCCTTTATATAAACTACACTGTACATACTTAGTGTTGTAAAAAGGTAAAACAGCAACTCATTCAGTCACCCATTCAATCTTTCAATCTAAAAGGCAAAGATTGAAAAAAATGGCAACGAGGAGCCGTATTTCTTACAAGGTGTCATCTGAAGCATAGACCTTAAGAAGACTTTTGTTAAATGGGCTGAAGGTGTTAGCAAGCAACACCTGTTCTTAATTTGTGCTGTATGGCTCAATGGAAAAAGAAAATATACAAGTAGCAACTTACATGTAAATGGTCTCAATTTCATTGTGCATTGATGAAATAGTTCTGCATGGTTATTTTTTTCCAGATGTCTTATAACCTACTGGAATGCGTTAAGAAGGACAATGTTTTGGAAGCATTTTCCCTATTAGATAGCGGAGCAGACCCTAACACCGCAGATCCGGTAATGAATTATAAATTATTGATAAATGCCTAAGGGAATATATTACTTTCTTTTCTTGAATTTCAATAATGAATTATGTGTATGTAACGTCTAAATTTAAAATATTTGGAAGTGCTTACCATGCCGTCAGTCATGCTTGAACAAATAGCAAACGTAAAAAGTACCGATAGCAACATGGAAAGCAATTTTGTTCGAATAGCAACCGTTTAGGTACTGCACCGTGTTTCTGGAAAAAAATGTAGTAAAAAGTGCATTGACTCGAATTCTATTGTTGCTACTATTGTAAGTGTGTTTACATGTCGACAATTTGCTTCAGTCACTGCTTTACAAACACAACATTGATACAGCTGGTATTGTTCATGTAGTCCTAGGTAATTGTTTTCACCGAGGTCGGATTTCAATTAAATAAAATATTTTATTTATTTCTTTTGATTTGTTATTATTTTTTCTCTTTCAATCATAAAGGCTGGTAACACTGCTTTACACCATGCCGCTCTTGGAGGGAATGTTGACCTAGTAGTCAAAATGATACAACATGGTGGAAACGTCAGGAAAATGGACGAGGTGATTTTGATTAATTGAAAATTTTATATTGTGGCCTTTAACAGAGCGTTATATGTAGGAAGTAAGCAAAGTAAGTAAATGGGACATTACTTGGTTCCTTGCAATCTTCTGGACTGATGATGTCCTCAAAGAAAATTGCATTGAAAGGCTTAAGACTTTACGGGGTTTACTCATTTGTTGTCCTTACCATTCTTGAAATAAGTTACTTGATGAGTTTGTAGACTTCTCAAAAGGGAAATTAATTAGTTAATTAGTTAATGTGCTATATAAATGGTGTTAATAATAATAATGATAAATAAGATTAAAACCATAAAGTAACAAAACCAGCATAACTATTTATGGGATTTGGAAGACAAAATTCTTGTAAAACATGCAATAGGGGAATAAGATTAAAGCCAAACAACCAAATCAGCGTAAATATTTATGGAAATTAAAAGTTGTCTTTTGTGTGCATCATATGTAACTTATTTAATTAATAATCAATAAAGTATAACAAATCTTTATAGAATGGAGAAACACCATTACACAAGGCGGCCAGGAGAGGGCGGAACGAGACGTTGGCAGCTCTGATGGTCTATGGTGGTGATATAGACATCCTTAACACGGTATGGCCTTGCTGTAGATTCTTTTTAATTATGATTTGTTTTGCTAAGTCGGAGCAGCTTACATAGAATTTGTCGCTAGAGTATAAGTGCTATTAAACAATGAATAAAGACAGGATACTGAAATAGTATATGGTAAAACTTCATTATAAGTAAAAGACTCAACACTTTATTTTGCGATGTATTTAATTTTATAAACATATTTTATTTACACAGGATAAGGAAACAAGTTACACTTATATTATTCCCGTACAAGTTTACAACATAAAAACACAAAAAAAAACCGCATCAAAACAACTTAAACACAAGACATACATGAACAAAAACTTTAAGGGGTTTTCGTGTTTATGACAGCAAGTTTTTTTGTTCATATCAGGAGGATTTTATTACAACCGACGACAATTTCATTTTGAAACTAAACTGTTTTGTTAATTGTGAATTTTGTTTGTCCTGACAGTGCTGTCTTCGTAGTCTTGTTCTTGTAACTTCAAGATTCGAATGTCCCTTGTTATTTTATCGTTTCTATGCAAAACCCTTAGTGATAATAAAGTACATAAAAATGGCTGTTATATCAGTTAGGTCAGAGTGCACTTGAGCTAGCAGTCATGAACAAGTACACCGAGACAGTAAAGCTGTGCTGTAGATTTGGAGCGGAGGCAGTTCTCCAGGACTGGATATGGACAATGGGAGATATGGATGCTCTAGCTAAACAAGACAGGGCTATCCTAGAAATCCTTGTGGATCAGACAAGTAGATATCCTGGTTATAAATATGGGTAATTATTGATAAAAGTTGTTGATAGCCTGTTTTGATTTAGGGTTGAACGAAAACCAGAAAACTCTTTCCAAACTGTCGAGGCAGACTGGATCTAAAGAGTGAGTGAGTTCATGTTTTTCGCCTTAGCAACACTGTAGAGATTTTAAGAGGTTCGTGGTTCGATCATCGTCCGGGGTGAAAATTTCATGAACCAATTTTCCGACTCTCTCTTGACACCATTTGCGAGGATGGTCTCAAGGAACGATGCTAGTCCTTCGGAAGGGACGAAAAAAATGTTGTCCCGTGTATGTGGAGAGCAATACCCCATGCACGTTAAAGACCCCTTTGTAGAGTTCGATAAGAGTAGGCTCAATGGGGGCGCTGCAAAGGCCACACTCGTAAACTGCTAGCTGGAGAGGGATTTACATAAGCATTAAGCTTGTTTCCCAATCCAGGATAAATAAATATGTTTAAACTAAGGGCGATCAACATGAAAGTGCGATGAGAAACTTTGGGAATGGGTTGGAAAACAAAGGAACAGTAAATTTTGAAGACCACTGGAAAAGGTTAAAGATGGGTAGGGGCGAAAATTTATCATATGTGACCACAAAGGGACTGGATCCAAATTTAGATGCAAAGTTATTGAAACAAATCACAGAATAATATCTAAAGAACCCATCTGGCAGTAAAATGTCAGCTTTGGAAGAGTCTTTTCAATTTCTAGCGCTATAAAAATTATATAAATTATACACTTCAAAGTTGATAGGTAAAACGTTAGTGTCTGAAATTTAGAAAATGTTGGTTTTATTTAGATCCTTGGAAATCGAAATTTATTCTAATCGCGACTGATAACTTTCAGATTCAAATTTTCACGATGACTTTAACTTTTCATTTGGGAAGCCAGATTTGTTGACTGGAAAACAATAAGCTAAAATGGGCGAGAATATTCATTCTAACCAGAATAGGGCGTACATCATTGATCTGATAATAAATTCTAATTTCAATTGAACTTTCAATATGTACGACACTATAGGTTAATTGCAGATAAGATATAGCCTCGAAATTGCCATAAGGAACATCCAAATTTCCGAAGCTCTAAACTTTTACTTTTCTTCCCCTTTGACTATTATAAAATTGTATAGATTTGATAATATCTTGGGTAAAAGTTGTTCAAATAATAGTTATAGGTGAAACCAGTATGTTTTTTTCCTCACCATTACTAATGATACATTAGATAACTAATATCTACTTGATGTACTAGTACATTTTATCATATATATGCAGCATTGTTTTATGCTTTTCGATAACGTACGCCCTTTACACTTTGAAATTTCTTTGTGGCCTGAAAGAGCGGTGCAAATACTTAACATCGAAATTGATATTTTTAAAAAGGTTTGGTTGGAAGACAGAATATATACTACACTTTTCTAATTATAGCCTATTTTCTTTTTACAGAGCAATTTCTTTTAAAATTCTGCATTTAAAACCAAATTCTGACGAAGAGGAAATAAAATTACAAAATATTGACATTTCCATAAAAACAAAAGACATCAAAGATGACTTCTTCTTGTATTGTTGTAAGATGCATCCAGAATATTCAAACATCCGCTCTGCTCTGAAACCAGAGGAGAGTATTTTTAGTGACATATATGAGTTTGAAGCGTGGGGAAGAAAGCCTTCTAAATATGTTGTGTCACTGACTGTTGCGGGCACTCCTTCCTGTAGTGAGAGGATGTCTCTGAAAGCACTTGATGGATCACCATATGGACACATAGAATCTTTCAAATTAACGGAAAGCACTGATGAAGACGAGATGAATGTATGCAATTTTCATGTTCGATTTCCTTGCCTCATATCTTAGTTTGCTAATAAGCGAACGCTTTGAAGCTTCTAAGCAAAGTCTGTCAAATGTCAAAGGATTAAAAATTTAATAAGATCGCATATTTTTCTCTCCGTACTTAGATTTTTCCTAAGTCTAGTACGAGTCTGACCTCATGTACAAGTAGTTCAAAACTAAGTCTCGGTCTGAAAAAAAAAATATAACATCTGTTACGTCCTCAAAATTGTTCCAAATGACAAAATAAAGAATGTATGTTTGTTACCTCCCTGTGCACTTTTAAGACAAAGTCGTTCTCATAATTTTCTATGATTATTTAATTACTCACTATTGTTGACTATTTAACTTTAACTTTAACAACGTGAAAATACTCTCATTTCAATAATGTCAAAAGTCTGATATTATTCTTGTAGTATACCAAAATTGATGTCAGCTTACCAATCGGTAAAAAGCATTCTGTCAAGTTTGCTGTCGTTACCACAGAAGTTCCAGAAACTTTCCGAATATCAACAGAGGCAGTTTGTATAAAGCCCACCATGGAACCAGAAGCTAAAATTGATATTCCAGCAGGAACATTTGAAGGTCAAGGACATATACATATTAGCGTAAGATAGTAAATTGAAATCAAAACAGTGCTATGCTATAAACCCCAAGAACTATTACAACACATAGGGCGATTTAGAAGTAAATAGCAAATATTGAGTATTTATTTTTATTTAAAAATGCTCCGTGATATACAAATACACAAGAATTTTGCAAATATTTGCAAAAAATTTTCATATGAACAATTGATACATAATTTTCTGATTTTCTTTATGTTCAAGGGTTTACTACGGTTTAAACTAGGTTGCTTGACGTTTTGAACAATAAAGAAAAAAGCTCAATAAAGTTTGTCAAAATGACTTTGATTAAAATATACACTGTTGCTTTGAAGGTTGCTGAAACCAAACTGGTCGTCACAGAAGAAACAGAATTGTCTGAGCCTCTACTCGTTACCAATATCTTAGATCTGACCATGTCGGATGGGAAACAGCCAAAGAAAGCCGTGAGGATGACACTGCCTACACATAGTGAAAGCCATGAGGATATTATAATCCTGGCCTCACAGGAGGAGTACCCTGAGGAAGAGGAGGATTGGGAAATTATAGAGGCTAATGGTATAGCGGCCAACCTAGTCACCTTTAATGTCACGCACTTCTCATTGTAAGTCATCCTGTATTCATCTTCGCTTGCAATGAGTTACAATCTCTGTTCACAGGAGGGGGCCTGCATAGTAATCCCTTGCTATCGAAGATGCCCTGTATCTGATACTATACACATCAGACTCCAATAATATCAGGCCGTGGCGGACCCAGGGAGGTGTTCCGGGGGTAAACCCCCCCTTTCCTCCGAAAAAGTGGTTTTTAAATCGGATTCCCCCTTTGCCATCAGTGCACTATAGGTTGAATCCTAGCCGTGCTTCCCGAATGACTATATGTTTAACCTTTTATTTTATTAAAATGTATTTTTATAAATATTTTCTTAAAAAATGTAATAACAAAACTATGACCGTTCTTAGATGGTCGAAATCAGAACAAATCAAGGCAGAGACAACACAGAATTTGAAAATGCAACGCGATAGTCCTGACTTGATACAGGCATTTCTAAAACCAGGTTGGAATACTCTTTTGATAGAAAAGAGAAAACGTCATATATTATTACTTGAATTACTGGACATTTACAAATGCTTCATTAAGGTTTTTTTCCTATTATTAAGTTATTTGTAAAATGTTGTAGTTATGTTGCTGGTTCAAAAGCTAATTTCAAGAAAGCAGCACAACTTGCAAATCAAGCATTAAGAAAAGAAAGGAAAATTGAGATTTTTGTCCTGTCAAAGTATGAGAGCGAAACGAATTCCACTATCATCGTTGGATGTGCAACAAAAACAAAAGGGAAAAGGACGAGAAAAAAGTGGAAGAACAAAGGTTTCCTACCTCAGTCCACTGAATACTACGAATGTCTTGCACATTCACAGGAAAAATTCAGAGTAAGCCGGAAGTCTTTTTTAATTGTTCACATTTCTCAATCTAGTTAGCAATTAGGATAATTAAGATATCGACAATTAGCTAGAACTTATCGTCAAGGTTTATGATCTGCAAACACTTACATGTATCGTAACTTAAATCTTGAACACCATGATCATTGTTGGCAGATATTGGCATTTTTCCTTTTAGCAAAAATGCTTAGGCGTCCTTACATTTTTATGTTATTATTTTCGAATTAGAATAGTTTCAGGTAATATAATTTTGTTAATATAAAAAATTTTAGGTTTGGATTGTGAAAAAAAAATCAAAATCAATATAAGTAACATTTTTGTAAGTTGAAGGTTCAGAAATTCAGATGTTAATCATTTGAAGAACCAACACGAATTTTGAAGCAAATATTAGTTTAGCGCCTACATGTTTAAATAAGAATTTTTTTATGTTACACAGTTAACCTTTTCGGAAAGCTTGCCAGTTCAAGATCGAACCAGAGAAACAGTATTCATATTCAATCCAAAGAAAAAGAAGAACTACATGACCTTTAACCTTATCATTCAAAACAAATTTGCCAGTGGGGAAGTCAAGTTTGAAAGAATGTACGAAGCAGAAGAGCCGGTACCCGAACCGGAAATTGTAAACAGACAACAAAAGACAAAACAATCTCGGAAACTCTGGCTTGTTTGTGGCGGAGACTCTCTTGTAGTAGAGAAAGAAGATGAATCAAAAGAAGAATTACCAGAATCGTGTCAGTATGAAGAATTAGTCACACTTCCGGTAGAAATAAGACCCACTGAAGGTTCGTTGGATTTTTTTAGTAAAGAATTGTTATATTTGAAAGATAAATTCAGTCTGTCTACTCGTTATTGCGTCTGAGTTTTTTGTCAAAGTGCAGCAAAAATATACTGGTATGCTCTCTTGAATTGAAAATTGTAATGCTGATCATGGCCATCATGTTTGTTTGGCCGACCTACATTATTAAGTGAAATAATACATTAATCCACCATATCCTGATCCGCGTTTCATTGTTTTCCCTCGTCATTTGTAATTGATATATGGTGAAGATGCACCCTTCTAGTGAAATGTCTTTTAATATTCAAATTGTTTAAAATACATGGTTCTTTCCTTGTACTGCACATGGTCGATACCCTTGGTGCTGGATTTGTCTTCCCTAGCTGTTCGGACCTTTTGGCTTTGAGTATTTTTTGTGTATGACTTTGCAATGTTTTGATTCAAATGCTGTTATAAATCCCTTGGAATATCAATATACAACATAACCAAATTCATCGTTCTATACCTGTTTTGGTATTATTTGTATCTTTAAACCGATTCAATTCCGTACTTAATAAAAGAGGTGACAGCATGAGCAAATGTTTGTAGACAAATGACTATCAATTATTGGTGTGTTACCATGCGATGTTGGAAGCAATTTTAAAACTAACTTTTTAGTTTTTTAACATGAAATGTGTTATGCTCTTCATGTGAAAAAAAAAACAGACTTGTAAAAGTAATATTTTGGACTTAAAAAAAATACCGATATGCCGAGAAACTATTGAACAAATTCTAAACATAATTTTAGAAGCCGATGAAGAAGATATTGACGCCATCATGGCCGTTGTTGACCCCAACGACCCAGAATGTAAGTTCAAAATAAATACATTTATATTTCTTAATTCGTGTAAAATAATAAACTATTACCAAACTTATTTCTACTAGACAGGAAGCAAGCTAAAGTCTTATTTGTAAATACCATCCAAATGCTTTTTCATTTTGTAGGCTTCCTCGATGTTCACATTTAAGCCAACTCTTTGAATACCCTTCCAATGGGTGTCCATGGGTTTTAAACCTTCAAAGGGATTTGTTTTCCAAATACACGAAACAGTCAATTATTCAGGACTAGCGTTGTGTTTTGAGACAATCTTCTCTATTCGTTTCAAAAGAGAGACAGATAATTGTTGCATTAAATTTCAGGCGGATTTGCCCTCGCTTTGTAAATACTTGGTATGCGTTTAAAATTATGGGGTAGGATTGGACTACTCTAAGAGGTGAAGAATGAAACATGCTGTACAGATTCCAAAATGAGTGTTTGTTTGTTTATTCTTTAATTGGAATTAAGTTGGGAGAAGATTGTTGATTTTGTTTTAAAACGTATGAATAAATATAGGAAAGATCTATACCAAAATCTATACTTAAGTTGACAACAAACCTTTAGTGTAGTGGTTAACGCGTCGGGCTACTAACACCGTGGTTCGTGGTTCGATCCTCGTCAGGGGTGAAAATTTCATGAACCAATTTGCCGACTCTCTCTTGACACCATTTGCGAGGATGGTCTCAAGAACCGATGCTAGTCCTTCGGAAGGGACGAAAAAAGGTTGTCCCGTGTATGGGAGAGCAATACCCCATGCACGTTAAAAACCCCTGTGTAGAGTTCGATAAGAGTAGGCTCAATGGGGGCCGCTACAAAGGCCACACTCGTAATCTGCTAGCTGGAGAGGGATTAATTAAAGCATTAAGCTTGTTTCCCAATCCAGGGTAAATAAATATGTTTAAACTAACAAACCTTTATACTTATTATTTTAGGTTCCTTCCCTGTTTTACGATATTCGTCACTAGAGAGGTTATCAACACAACTTGATGACACAGAGGCATACAACCTTGGTGTTAATCTGGGCGTCTCACAGAATGCTTTGAAAGAGATAAAAGAGGCTAAAGATTTCAAAGTGAAGATGTTCCATAGCTGGAGACCAAAGAGACCTTATAAGAATTTGGTCCAGAGCCTGGTAAAGTGTCTTGAGAGAATAGATAGGAAGGACTTGTCTAATATGGTACAATTGGCTTCAAATAGAGGGTCTGAATTTAAATATATAGATACAGATGATGTTGATGATTGAAGCATTGACGTAATGTAAGAAGAATGAGTTTTCGGGTGATATAAACTTTTTATTCATTGAGTTGACACTTGTTGAAGTTTCCGTCCTCATTAAAAACCAAGAGTAATTGTAACTTTTGATCATAAAATATTTTGTGTACATATTCGATTTTAAGTATTATTTGTTAATCATCATCGTTTTTGTCATTTTAGCCATCTGATGTTTCATTGTTACTGTTTAAGTTAATCTGTATATGTGTTTTATATTTTGTGTGGTTTTTGTAATGAGTTCATGGCTTCTGATTCTGTCGTGGCTTCTTTTGTGCTTCAGACATTCGTTTTGTTTTCCCCATTGGTATATCGTTTCTTCTTTCAATGTATCAGCCCATTTTCCCAACTTGTTGTCTGATTTGTTTTTTTTTGTATTTACATTCACTTTAACTATTAAACATTTGTTAAATAATGATAAGTATTAAAACTATTTAAAGTAATAATAAATAAAAAAATCATAAAAAATTAAACAGTCTTTTTAAGCTTTAAAAATATGAATTGTTACTACAAACTTTTATTAAAGCTACAAAAAGTCCATTAAACAGTGGGATTTTTGCAGAATTTAACCAAAAAATGGTCTTAACAATCATTTGCTTCCCGAGTTGTATTATGCAAACTACATGCATACGACCCAAGTTTGAACTCACTCGGAAGTGCCCGCGCAAGCCCATCTAAAAATACTTTAAGAAATGGATGTAAACAAACGTGGTCGGAAAATGTATGTTCTGCATATGGCTTTTGTAACTGTTTTACCTTTTTCCTTATCCCGTTCCCCTTTAAAATGATAGCAATAACAAGAGAAAGTGGTTAGAAATCCCCCCAATGACAATCTCATGTCATTGAATAAGCCATTTTCATATTTCAGGGACTGCTGAATAATTTAGTATTTTTTGGACTGAACCTGACCCGACATGGACTGGTTTACCATTTTTTGTATAATTGAGCAAAGGAAAAATAGTAAAGTTTTAACACATTATTTTAGGAAATCTAGATTAAAATTATTGAAATTATTGGTTTTAGCAAATAATATGTCTAAAGAGGATTCGTTGCTGTCTTTCTGAATGCAAATATGTCATAGAGCAAAAAGTTCAGGTAGAATGACCAAATGCCCTTTTACACTTATTTTAAGCTAAAAATAGTTCCAAATGAACATCTTATTGATGTATCCTTATTTTTTAGTTCAAATCCATCAAGATTACAATGAAACATTTGTAAGAAAACATTACAAAATCATGTTTATTCTGACCTTATTGATGCAATATTTTTTGTTTGTCCTACTCAGGAAAAGATAACTCTCTAAAAAGTGTTGAGAAGGACTAAAATAATCAGTCATCCCAGAAATATGAAAATAGTCTATTAATCGAGTTTTCAATTAAATAGGCCCGTTTAATACATAGCACGATAAAAGGAAAACAGGTACGTGTGTATTGTTATTTTTTACATGTAAAACACTTTTTAATAGCGGAAAGAATTTACTTGTCGAATTAAGTTATATTAAACCCAGAGATTTACATGCTCTTACTTCAAAATACATTTTTGTTTGTTTTGATGTGTTCGGTAAAAATCGGAACGTTGTTCACGAAAGTTAATAAGTGGCCATTGGTATCAATCTTCTTTCAAAAATCAGCTAAATTTCTAGCCGGTACACGCACATTATTAAAATTTTCGTCTTCATATAAGCGCGAAAGCTCGAATTTTATGATTATGCAACAGTTAAGTGATTATTTTTACATCGCAATTTTTTTCCAAAAACTGCTTTATTATTACTTTAAACACATTTTTTAATTCATATTTACTCGGCTGTTGTCCATTGTGTTTTTTTCTAAATTGCCGCTTGTTGTGTGAGCTATGTCGAGTAAACTTATTTCACATGTCATTATTTTCTATCAGAGTGCAAAGTACCAAAGATTTTCCCATTGAAAACAATGCTTTCTTGTCAAAATTCATAATTTTCTGTATGTCTCAAAATTAAAATTTTGGGTTTTAATTTCTATTCAGAAGAAAGTAAAATATATATTGACGTTTTTACCGGTTAAGAAACTATATGGTCCCATGGCTTTTAAGGGACAAAAATTTATGTTTTAGTATGTACCTGAAAATTCACGCCTTTTTCTTTAGAAATTTCGGAAAAATTAAATGCGTTTTAACAATAATATTAACATGAATAAATCACGTTTCATATGTGGAATAAAGACGTAACTCACTGTGCAATATTTCTACCAAAAATCATTTTTTATTTATAACCACACGTAAAAAGCCATGTATTTACTCCTCTATTGTATCTTTCCTTCACAGGCGATGACTTCACACACGTACCTATTTGGTACCTTGCTACCATCAATCGGTACATGTATCCCAAATTGTGTTGATCTATCTTTTATTTAACTTTGCAGATAGGAACACACTAAATTTATTGTTGAAGCAAATTTTTCCCCTGATTTTTATTTGAATTGGTAACGTACTTCTTAGATTTTAGTCTTAATGCCATATTTTGATATGAACTTTTGTACATATATTTAATGGTTTATGTTATTGTTAAAGATCGTCCAGTATTGCACTTCAATATTGTTTTGAACGTGTAACAAAGTATAATTATTATTACAAGTATTAATATAAAATGTCAGACAGGATTTGGGTTAATCTATCATTTATTATTGTCCACCATAAGAGAAGATCACCTGGAAAAGTGTGACAAGAAGAAAACATTTTAAGGAAGGTATTTCGTTACCTTTTAACAATTATTGCATACTTCTGCACTTGTAATTTATTTCCAATAGAATGCTGGCTCGATTGCTCTTACACTTATTTGTTCTTTTATCCTGTTGAACCTCTGGTGAATTATTGCCGATATTTGATTTTTGATTTTTTATTTTGGATTTTTGTTATTGCAGGCAAGATAAACTAAAAATAAACGAGTAAAACACAATACCCTCCACCCAAATAAAAAAGAACGAATATTACTAAACAATGCAGACATTTGTTATTGCATAAGAATGTAAGCTGAATCAAAGGACATTGCACCAGATTGTATCACCTATTATTTATTTGACACACTTTTAGGTTTTATCATGGTATTCTTCAATACTCCTACGTTGTCTGAATTTTGCATGTAGTCCAAAAGTCAAATGGTATCACTATGTTCCTTGTATAATGTGTATTGCAGAAGGAAAGAAATAATATACATGTTCTATGAATCATCTTTACAGATCAAAAAATATATATATATATATAAGTTATGGTGATACTCTAAATATTTTGGGGAAAGATAATACAGAAAAAAAAGACAGAACAGACGCCATTCTTTATTTTAGCATGTCAAAGATGATATACGATTGCATGAAAAAGTCATTGATTAAGATTTCAAAAACATGGAATTGGCATAAAACACCTGCAAATATTCATTTAGGATCTACGTTTTTGATGGCACGTAATAGCTCCATTTTGATATCGTCCTAAATCTTTTGTATTTAGTCCAAAATGATGCATGTTATCACGCTTATCGTGCCTTGTACTTCAACTGGAAATGAAGGCAATAGTAAAATTACCAAACTTGAAGGATCAATCTCAATGTCCAAGAGAAAAGACAAAACGTGAAAGACACACCGGAATAGTTATAGATCGCAATGGTCTTGACCGCGTACACTTATTCCAAATCTCTTTATCGTCTATTGGTTCAGGCATTTCATATGAAATGCTGGTTTAAACCAGGTTTTAAGGCGCGCCAAACTTCCCTCCTCCATTACGATCTTAGAAATTGTTCGCATTGAATTTTATCCTGTATCTATGAAGTAAAAATAGATATTTGTAAGATAGAAATTCTATCTAATGATTATAGAAAAAAGACATGCTTTTGAATATTATCACTCCATACAGCTGGAGAAAAAGAAATAGTAACCGATTTTCAATAATGATTATCATTTCAATAAATGTAAAAACCATGGATTTGGCACAAAACACCTAGCCTGCAAGTAAAATTAACGACTTGCGTCATTGGTGCATGTTTGTTATAATGAAATGTCATCTATGAAACAATATTTACCACCTAAATTAAAAGTTGTATGATAAAGGAGGTTCGTCATTCTTGTTTCAAATGAATAGAAAATCATTGTTCAGCTAAAGCAAGTTTCAGCATAGACATGTTTGCTTCATATTTTGAACGTAAACTGTTTTTGAAATAGATATTACAAAATTATTATTTTTAAAACTTTTGAAATGTATATTAGTTACAAAATTATGCTGCCTACTTAGAAATTTTTGGGCATGAGGACTTTCAGATGCTTTTGTTTTCGAACTTCTCTAATGCTGTTGATGAGACACGACCTTGATATATATCTAATTATACAACTTTGCCAAATTAATCGTATTATTGATCTTTTGTTTTCAAAATACATTCAATTTTATAAATCGGTTTGAAGTCGATATTTGATATATCTATATGCATATGACGTGCATGAAAAAAAAAGTGACTCCATCCACTTTGTTCTTGATTTATCACATTCTACAAAGTTTTAGAAAAAGATCGTGTCAATAACATTTGAATGTATAAGCAAAATTTGTAAAACAACCACTGCAGTCGTACAAAGTCATATAATTCAGTGTTGGATGAATTCAATCATATACATGTAGACTTCAAATGAGTCTCTTATTTTTTGTTTTATTTTCTCAGCTCTTATATTTGCTATGCTAAGATAGTTGAACCCGTTCTGGGTTTGTTTTTGCAAGCTTTTTTTTTCGCGGACAGACATAATAGCGCTGTTCCATCGTGATGCTTCTCTAACTATCCTATGTATTATTTAATTTGCTCTAAGTCCAAAATGTTAATTGTTATCATTAAACAGTTGTTTCTTGTTCCTCAGAAGGCTTCGCCTTGGATTTGTGTTAAATATATTATCTTTTATTATTTCGTTACCCTGACACACATTTGAGCTTTATCAAGATAGTTCCTACTATCTTGCGTATGCTAGTATTCTTGAGTTTAAGTTAGTCCAAAAATCAAAGGTTTTCATTATAAAATTGTTCCTTGTTCTTCAGAAGGAAACATTAGGGGCCGTATCATCAACGGTGTCCTAAATTAGTATACATGGACAAGGACATGTCTTAAGACTAAGACAATTTTATTGAACTGGACTGCCCCACAACTTAATTGAACTGGACAGGCCCAAAACTTAATTGTACTGGACAGGCCCAAAACTTAATTGTACTGGACAGGCCCACAACTTACTTGTTCTAGACTGGCCCACAACTTAATTGTTCTAGACTGGCACCAGTACTACATTTCACTTAGTATCTATGTTAATATATGCAGATACATTTTGTTTATTTAATCACTTCATGCAATTGCAGGAAAAATGGATTAAAAAACCCAATGATTTATATGTAAAAACCATGCATTTGGCATGAAACACCTGGAAATATTATTTAGGTTCTACGTCATTGGTATCAGTGATAATATCACTGCATACAACCCGTGTCATCTATGAACAATTCCTATATCAAAGTAAAAGTCGGTTTAATTAAACTTCCTCTATGAATACTTGTAATAATGTTAAGCTTTTATGATGATCAATCTTTCTTATATATCTTCCATCTGTTATGAAACACCTGGATATATATTAAAGGGTAGGGATAAAAACACACCAAAACGAAAAGGACGAACAAAAACCCAGAAAACATTAAACACAAAAATACTAAAACAACTGAAAGCAATCAATAACGCGAAGTCAAGTTGTAACGAGAGAGATCAATGTAGGTCCCTCATGCTGTGAAATAATGAATCAATTGTGATACGTTAACTCCATAAGCTGGAGCGGACGGAATGTTGCTACACAAGGAAAGAAAATTGACGATTGGAAAGGTGAAGTCAAAGCTGACCTGCCAATATCCTTAAACATGTTAGAATGACCACAAGTTTAGCATGGATTGACAATAAACTTATTTGGATATGTTGCAAATATAGGAACTTCTTACTCCTTAGACGTGTTAGAGCCACACTTACACACAGCTGTGATGGTACTGTTGCCGCACTGCCAACGTCCTAAGCCGAAACCATCCCTCATCGTGTGTTTCGACCCATAGCTCGATACACTCTCGGGATAGATGGTCCACAGTAAATTAACCTATAAAACTTTCAACCAAAGTACAAAATGTTTGCAACAACATAACAATCGCAGCGCACACACAAACGCAAGTGTATACTGTGGACCCCAGTTTTTTCATTGAATGATTAAATTTCTTAAATATAATACGTTAATTGAACTTCCACTGGCACTTTGTGAATAATAATAAAATGTGTACTTGACGACCAGAATTTACGAAAGAAGATGGCTAGCTATGAAGTTAAACACATGGCATCGTCTTATTTTTAATCTATTGCATAAAATCTAATGACCGTAGCCATGGTTTCTGACCGCTAGTCACCAGTACATTAAGGTCTCTCTTGCACTACACTCGACATCCATGGTCAAAATAGGGTCACAAACAAGACACATGTCAACATAAAGATAAGGAATCATATTATATAAAGCAATGTTAGTATACAATTTATAAGATATTGAAAGGTGTAAACAGAAGGTAGGTCCATAGTAATAATAATTAAGGCAACACAAATATACTTGAGGAAGGCCAATATATATAGTAATAATCAAATGTATTACCTAATTGAATTTATACAACAGCAGCAAAACAACAACAAATTGTTTATTTGCCAATTGTGGTTTAAACATATTTTATTTGTAAAAATATACAAATTGGATTGGACACCAGTATAACATACTTATGAAGTCCTCTCCATAACATATTTTTACATTACCATGAATATACAATTTGAGCATGCATGCAAGTTACATCTATATATAAATAACAAAACAAAGGGAAATATTATTGCTGAATAAGAATAGGAAAAAAAAAACGTTATAGGAGTACAATAAAGAAAAAAAAGATGATTGCTTGGTGTCTTTGTTGGAAAAAAATGATGAGTGGGCACTCTACACTATTAAAAATATGTAGAGGGGCCACTCATCAAGGCGCCCACGAGGGGCAGTGAAATTACAATAAAGTAAAATACATAAAATAAAACAGACAGAACAAAAACCAAACAATATTTAATTATCAATGATTAATTAAGGTGATATACATAAATGAGCAAGCACAGAGATGGCATATTTCTTCCGTAAATGACTCTTTTCAGTGTGAGATGCCCAGGTTGAGATGCGAGCACGTGCAACGATCTCACACTGGTCAATTAACCAATAATAACCACCGGTACTGATATTGATCGATGATGTTGACCAATAAAATGCAATGTTATTTAAAACTTTCGGTTTTTAGAATGAAGCCACCTAAGGTTTTAGAACATAAAATTTTTATTTTTACGGAAGAAATAGGTACTTACAAGCGCTCTTGGAAACCGGCAATGATCTTTCACTCGTGATTGAATTTTTTGGGTCTTTTGGCTCGTTCCGCTGCGCTCCACTCACAAAAAGACTGAAAAATTCTATCACTCGTGAAAGATCAGCCGGTCTTTTCCAAGAACTTATGTAAGAACCTATAAGTCTTGAATGGTAAAGCTAAAAAAATCAAAGTCAATTGCATGCTTTTAAATACAAAGCACCAAAGCGGGCATCAATAAAACGATTAATTTGGTTATTCTGTATATATTCATATTATCAAGCGTTTTGTATAAAAATAAGTACTAACTTTAAGGTACATGCTTACAAATCATTTAAACACATTTATCAAATATGTTATTAACATTTGAAAATTAAGCCTGAAAACTAAGATGTGATTTTACTTGTGAAAAGTAATTTGGGTAATAACTGTAAATAACGAACTAGTAATAACTAAACTACCGAACGAAGCAGAGGTACCGATGAGGCATCCGAATGTCAAAAGTCCAAAAAGGCACGGACATACCAGCTTGGATGATTAAAAAAAACAAGGCCGGAGACATTCCGTGAGAAATTGGATATTGTAATGGTCCTGGGTTTGTACGAATGGCAGGTTAGACAAAATAGAAATACAAACCACAACAGTCCCAACTTTAGACGTTCATTTCAAATGACCGAATGGTATGAAGAACAATTTTATTGGCCAAACATCCCTCTTGCATTCCGATCATGTGGTTCTGAAGTGTCAAAACCCAAGACTGTTCTGATAGGCGACTTGGAAAGTGATCATCTTAGTACAATATATTGCCACAAAAAAAAATAAAAATAAGCAATAAAGAATCTAACAAAATGGCACATAGCCCCATTAATTTTAAGTCAATTCAGGGCGGACCCAGGATTTTAGTTAAGGGGAGGCGTAAAAAATAGATGATGTTTTCAGCCGAGCGAAGCGAGGCACTAATTTAAAAAAAGCCTTTTACGTTGATTTAGTGCAAAAAACTCATTTTTTTGTAAACACAATTGTTGCATTATCTATTTATATTTTTATTTTAATTGATTTGAATTTGGATTAGACTATTATGACCAGTGCTTGATAATTTGGTTTCAATCAAACATTTTTGACACTATCTCCATCCGGTCGTACAATGGACGTTCATAAAATTTAAACATGGAAATACTGTGAAATTCTACAATTTTGTCGGCAGGGTGCATGTTTTGTAGTTTGCACCCCTGAACCGCGGAAGCAGTTGGTTCGAATGATTATTTTTTGCCATTTTTACTACAAAGAAGTGTAAAACTTCTTACACAATTGTTTGAAAAGTTTGCATATTTCAAATTGACCGTCTGTGGTCCGAATATCGAGCACTGGTAGGGTAACATAGCAAATTTAGGCTTTTTTGGCTAATAGACTTCCAAAAAGGACCATGTTAGAATCAAAAAACATTTTGAAAATTCTGCTGTGCTCATTTTGTCACAAAAATGACTGACAAAGAGGTATTAAACAGGCTTCCATGGAAAGCTTTGCATAAATTAGAAATTTCAGGAAATGTTATAAAAACTATCGAGCACTGGTCAGGTGAGTCTAAATAACGGAACCAATTCTGTTATGACGTTTAATAATTTCAAATGGTCAGAAAGTGGGCTGATTACATACAACTTATAGAAGTAGTTGTATAAGAACTAGTAGAAACTTGATGGTTTGAGAGATCTTTGTGCTTATCTTTCATATCTGTAAGCATGTAAAACTTTGTCACAATAAATTACCTTAGTCCAGCTGATTTGCAATCTAAAGGGAAATGGTTCTAATTTCTTAGAGTGATCAATAATATCGTCAAAGTGCTCACCATATTTCAAAGCGCGTAAAAAGCAAAGATGCATTCATTCTATCTATTTCTATTATCAAAGGTTTCGAACATTCAAGCCCGTAGCCAGGGCGGGGGGGGGGGTCGAGAAGATCGGGCGAACCCCCTCTGAAGAAAAAAAAAAAGGATATATATATACTGGTATAATCCACTGAAAATCTATCAAAACTATTAAAGTCTGAGAAATTTTGTCTAGATAACCCACCTTCGAAACCCTCCATACAAATTTCTGGCTACGGGTATGACATTCAATGATGTAACAGGAAAATTTAAAATTAAACACAGCGTTGAATTAAATTCCATGACATAACATTATAGAAAACCATAATACCAAAAATACAAAACTTCACAATGGTAAAATCCTATCGGAGTTATATACTACATCTCGTATATTTGCAACAGAATGAAGGGCGTTCTAGGGTTGCTGCTACTGTTGGGGTTCGTGTGTGCTGAGGAGCAAGGCGTGTACATCACCCAGACTTGGAATGGTGGTTTCCATGGACACTTTACATTAAAGCCTAGCCATACTGTACATGGATGGACAGCACATCTTAAGTTCAATAGGCCGGTTGACACTGTGGAGGTAAACACTGTGATGGTTATAGTCTTGGGTGGTAAGGCCTACTAAACTGACCTTACCGAAGTATTACATCAATTTTTGTGTGACCAGACGGTTTTTCTTCTAAAAATCCAATGTATTCCGATTTCTAAAAAAAATACAGTTCTTTTTTTTCTGAATTTCAAATGGATGATACAAATCATTTTGAGAAAAAAATCTGGAAAGTTTGAAATTCAGTTCCTGAGATAAAGAAACAAAACTTTTTTTACCCGCAAACTAAAATGTAAATATCTTCACCCAAATTTTTGTGCTACCTTTCAATCACTAATGAAAGTAAAGTGTTTTTTTTTGCCTGGGGGTGGGGGGTTAATATTCAGTGTTTTTCAAAAATGTTCGTTGTTTTTCAAGTGTGAGCTTGTTTGTGAATTCCAGATTGACACTATCTGATTTCAATCTGTAAAACGAGAAAAGATTCTAGGTATCCCGCCCGTTGAGTGGGAAAAATCTAAGTCGGCTTGTTAAACAGGAAGTAGATGAGCGACAGATTTGAAAACGCATCCCACCATATGGGACCCCACTTAAAGCTGAATACCATATTTCAAAATCATATGATCAATAGTTGCTTAGAAAAATGTTACAAAAAAGGTGCGATGGACGAACACTGGCATTCTATGTCTCTGCTCCGCGTTGCGGCGGGGAACAAAAACATCTCTTAGGGGCTTGAAAATATTTTTGGGGTATAAAATCTTTAGGAAAAGATATTGCAGTACCTTTTTACATATATATATATAGACATTAGACATTAGACATTATTTTATTTCAGCCAATCAAGGACCTTTGCAGGCAATGACAATTAACATTTATGATTTAAAACAGTACATAACAGACATAGCTTAGCAATACTGCAATTGTTTATATAAATTAATTGAAATATCTGATAAATTTTTTAATCTGTAAATTTTAAAAGTTATCTCAGCAGTTTCTCTATTTTCCATAAGTTTATTTGTTTCATGCTCTTTACCACAGGGACTTGTGTACAGTAAAAATATATACCCCCCTCTATACTTTTCCTTGAAAAGGGATGGATAAGGATACATATTTTTTTATTGCACATAAGCCCCTGTGTCTCTACCAGCTCTAAAAGCCAAGGATTGGGAATCGTGGACTGCATTGGTTAATTAAGAAGAAATTGTGTAAATGGGGGTATAAAATAACGATATCGACAGTGAAAGTATCGAACTATATTCAAAATCTAATCATAACTTTTTGTAACTTAATAGGTATGGACAGCAAATATAGTTTCAGTCAGTGCAGACAAAACCGAGTATGTACTCTCAAACAAAAACTATGATGGAGACATCGGTTCCGGTTCAGAGTTGAAAGTTGACTTCAATGGACGTGCTTCCGGTGACCAAGGCGCCACCGCCACAGTTTCTATTGAGGGTGTTGACAGTAACCCAGCTACAGGAAGTCCTGGTGTAACTAGCGCCCCTGGCGTTACTAGCGGTCCTGCCGCTACTGGTAATCCAATCACACCCGGGCATGCTACTGGTGTTGGTAAGAACGAAAATTATTTTTTTTTTACAAAACAAAATTTATGATCGATGAAAATATCAAATGGTGTGCTTTGGGAAACTTTTAAAAACGTGTTACAGCTATAAAAGTATTGAAAGCAAAAATATGTTAAAAGAATGTAGTTTGCATAAAAGTATAATATATACCACATATAATTCTATATAGTAATTCCTTGTTTCAGCTGGATCTAAAATGAAATATGACTACGGTAAAGCCATGTCCCTCTCTATAAAATTCTACGACGCACAGAGATCTGGGCGTCTTCCGGGCAACAATCCAATTTCATGGCGTGGTGACTCCGCAGTAAATGATAATGGCGACGGTCACGACCTGTCAGGAGGGTGGTACGATGGTATGTTTTAGTTAAATTTTGGCTTATAAAATATAATCTTACAAAATGAGAATTCTATTGTAAACATATACTCAATGACTTAAGTCTGTATCACCCTCGATTGTTCGTCTACGATCATCGAAAATGGTCCTGTTGGTCCTGTGTTTTTGATTTATCATGCATTATTTTTACGAAAAAAAACAAGACTTTTATGCACTATCAACGTTTGAAATCTCATTTATATAAATTCAAATGTTGTTCAATAACGATTTATTTCTTCCTCTGTAGCGCGATGGGTGTGTTATAGCAAGCAGGAACTGCTCACTCTCGTTACGACTTGAGTTCGCGTTGTTGATTTCTGTTCGGTTGATATCACCTTTTTTGGTGTTTTTTGTTTCTTTGTGCTGTTTGTTCTTGTTTTTGATTTGTTTTGTCGTTGCCAATTCGGACTTTTGAAACTCGAATCCACATTGGTGCTTCTTTGCTTCTGAAAATATGAAAATGTAGGCCAACACTAACATTCAACTCCTATATTTTCACTCGGTTTTAGCTGGGGACCACGTTAAATTTAACCTCCCCATGGCATGGTCTGCCCACGTCCTCAGCTGGGGATTAGAGAAGTTCAAGGATGCCTATGTTGCCGCTGGACAGCTTGATATGATGTATGATATGTTAAAGTGGCCATTGGAATACTTCATAAAATGTTGGGAGCCTAGCAAACAACAATACTGGGTTCAGGTTTGTTCTTTTAGTTAACAGTGAGTTTATGACATTCTAATGCATCAAATAATTTTGACATTTTTCGGCATTTAAATCGCATCTAAAAAAGATTAAAAATATTTTATTTCTCAAGACCCCATTAGGAGTATGTGAATATCAATAACAAATGATTAATTAAAATTACATGTAACAGTCCGTCGTGTTTCTTTTCTTTTTTTGTGGAGAAAACCAAGGGTTATATGCGCTCTATGAACTTTGTAAAATCTATGAAGGTACTCTTTGGGGAAAATTACTCATGTTCGAATATTTTTCTCATACATTCTTAACATGTCTGAATGAAATAAGGAGTGATTTACCCATCTAAAATGGAATTAACCTATCGTGTATAAAATGTTTACAATGCACCGTTTTCTTGTGTCTTCTTTTATGCTGATTACACTATTGTTTTGTCTTGACTTCCTGTTGCTGATTGTAGTTTGGTGGTGATATGTGTTCAATTCTGTTGTGTGGTTTTTGATTATAAAGGAAAAAAAAACCAAATGTCACAACAAAAAATATATGTACAGAACATGCCTATATTAAGACATCACAATACTTTGAGTCATAAAACTTGCACAAATAATGCACGGGTATAAAGCTTATAATACCATTTATGTCATTCATGAAACATGCACGAATGAAACTTATTTGTAAAGCAAAGTGGGCATTTTAATAACATGAGCATATGCATTAATCAGCTAGTCATGAAACTTTTTCACATACACTACATTCTTATCAGGCTAATGCATTTTTGGAATCTTGTTGTTTTTGGGTTTTCTCTGATAAGTTGTGTGATTTGTTTTGTGATGATTTTTTGTGTCTTGGTTTTCTCGGGTTATATCCTTATTATGTCTTCACGACCGTGTTGTGTTTTATGTTACTACCGGACCTTAAAATCACAATGGAAGACGGAGGTTTAACCAACATTTCATTTGAAATGCCTGTACCAAGTCAGAACCATTGCGATCCTCAATTGTTCCGGTATGTTATCCACGTTTTGTCTTTTCCCTTGGACATTGCAAGGTTACATTGGCGCCCAACTAAAAAACCCACGGTGGTTAGAAGGATTCCTAGCCAGGGTTGTGTTGTGTTAAGAGTCACACATTGAGGTATGGTGACTCTTGATGAGGGGGAAGTGTAACGGGGTTTTTCCCCTTCCTAGTAGATTTAAATAACCAGCCTTTATCCCTGAACAAGGGAAGTACTTCTTCGGTTCAGAGGTAGAGCGCCTGACTGTAAACCTAGAGGTCTCGGGTTCGATTCCCGGTCAGGACATGTCGATTTTGTGAATTAATTCATGCTCCCCGGTTATATTGATCCTCCAAATTTGGTATTTTTTCATGTTGTTATTACCTTTATTGTTTGAATGTTAGGTTGTAGACGGGCATGTTGTTATTACCTCTATTGTTTGAATGTTAGGTTGGAGATGTGCATGTTGTTATTACCTCTATTGTTTGAATGCTAGGTTGGAGACGGGCATGTTGTTATTACCTCTATTGTTTAAATGTTAGGTTGGAGACGGGCACGCAGACCATGGATACTGGGGTAGACCAGAAGCCATGAACATGGCTAGACCTGCATTTAAGATCGACGCTGGTCGTCCTGGAAGTGACGTGGCCGGAACTACAGTTGCTGCCCTGGCAAGCGGATATACAACATTCAAAGACAAAGGTAAGGGTTACGTCAGAGGCATTGTATACTTGTAATTTCTATTGCGCTTTTGTGTTCTGTATGTGTACTCCATATTTTAATTGATGGTTAATATTGTCATCTAGATTTTGGGTCGCGACAGCTTCTTTATTACAAAGACAGATGAACACTAGACCAGAAACGATTTTAGTTATGACACTCGGAGCTTCTAAAGACCAAGATATTTCACAATCAAATTCCTCATTTTTTTTTTGCAAAAGTAAAGTACCCCCTACCCATGCAATCATTTTGTCTTAACTGGAACTTATCCCTCCCTTTTCCAGTGAGAGTCAGAACTCTCATACCCGGCTGGTCTTGTGTCCCTTTTTTATCCACTTCATCATTATTTCATGATGTTCATTATAACACCCCTTCATGTTCATCGCCGGGCTTGTGCTGCATTGGCGTAAAACAATAACCAACTAACTTGCTGACTACGTGCTTTTAACTCCAAATTTATGTTTGCTCTTTCAGATTCTGCCTTTGCCACAAAGTGTTTGGAAGCAGCAAAATCTTTATATACATTTGCCAAAGCTCATCCAGGAATTTATTCTAACAGTGTACCTCAAGCTAAAGATTTCTACGGGTAATTCATAGCTTTTCACTATCCATAATATATTTCAGTTATTTTCACACACTATACCAATGTTCAAATAATATGAGAAAGACATTGCCTTAAAAGCTCGCGTAGGTAATTACATCGAAAATTTCGAACAATGCCTTGGACGAGATAATTTGGGACGATGTATTACTATTTCCCGCAATTTTCAAGCACGCGCAGACATTTTCGAAAACTTCCGAAAATCGAATGTTTCTGGTGACAGAACGATTTTTCGTCCATAGTATTTTGAGTCTCGTGCAATTTGGCATACTTTCTACATTAGAGAGCTCGCTACGCTCGCATATTATTTTTATATTTCTGTATACACGTACAATGATTTCGAAGTACCAAAGAGCAAATTTAACCTTTGATGGATTTTGATACATTGATAAATATCCTCTCAATAGCAGCATTTGAAACTTTAATACATTTAGTAGTAAGTAAATCAAAAGAACATATAATCACTCTTTTTCTACTCCAAGCCCTCTAAAACCAAAAACATTTACCTTTTCTCGTGCTAATTATACTCTTTCTTTGGTTTTGAAACACTTAAGAGTGTATAATAAACTTAAGTGACAGTTTCATGAGTTTGCGTCACCGTTTTACAACAGTATTGTTGATTATCCTGGGCGAAAGAACCATGCTCAACAACTAGTCGTTATGCATAAAATATTTGTTTCGTCTGTACACATTGGAGTCCTATTTATTTCGTTTTTTTTGTCAAAAGCTGGGCACAATAAATTGGGATCCTGTAGAAGCAGAACTATTCGCGGACAATTTAATTTCGTATATTTCGTGGGTAAGAAATATCCACAAATTAAATCCCGACGAATTTAAAATATTTAGTTAAAATGTGTATATAAAAACTTTAAATCAACGAAAATTGGTCCCCGCCAATTTAGTTTTGTGCTCTGATCCACGAAATTGTATCCCCACGAACATAAATGCTTAAACAGTCTATGCTTTTTATATTAATTTTGATCCTTCTCATCCAGATCATCCGGCTGGAAGGACAACATGTGTGAGGCCGCAGGAGAACTGTACAAGGCTACAAAAGACGCCCAATACCTGAACGATGCCAAAGGATGGTTTAACGGTGGAACTGGTTGGGCTTACTCTTGGGACGACCAAAACATTGGTTGTCAGGTAACAATACGACATACTAGGCTGACATGTTAGAACCGCTGTGCTAATTCTTTGGTGGTTGTTTCTTCGTAAATTGGGCCACATACATAATTGTCAAGAGAAACTTATTTATTAGTAGTTCACAAAAATGTTTGTTACTTACTGGTAATTAAATGCAATGTGAAACTTTGGTGCTTCTTTGCTGAAAAGCTCGAAATATCCACGAGGTTGGCGATTCTAAAAAGTTAGATTTCTTCACATTTTATCCTTCAGTTGTTGCTCTGGGAAGCCACACAAGATGCCCAATACCGAGCCCCTGTAGAAGCCTTTGTGAAAGCCTACATGCCTGGTGGCAGTGTACCGTATACTCCTTGTGGTCTGGCCTGGAGAGATCAATGGGGAGCCAATAGATATGCCGGTATGTATTAAACTTTGTCAAAGCTTACATACCTGGTGGCAGTGTAACGTATACTCCTTGTGGTCTTGCCTGGAGAGATCAATGGGGTGCCAATAGATATGCCGGTATGTATTAAACTTTGTCAAAGCTTACATGCCTGGTGGCAGTGTACCGTATACTCCTTGTGGTCTTGCCTGGAGAGATCATTGGGGAGCCAATAGAAATGCCGGTATGTATTAAACTTTGTCAAAGCTTACATGCCTGGTGGCAGTGTACCGTATACTCCTTGTGGTCTTGCCTGGAGAGATCAATGGGGAGCCAATAGATATGCCGGTATGTATTAAACTTTGTCAAAGCTTACATACCTGGTGGCAGTGTACCGTATACTCCTTGTGGTCTGGCCTGGAGAGATCAGTGGGGAGCCAATAGATATGCTGGTACGTATTAAACTTTGTCAAAGCTTACGTTCCTGGTGGCAGTGTACCGTATACTCCTTGTGGTCTGGTCTGGGCCAACAGATATGCTGGTACGTATTAAACTTTGTCAAAGCTTACATGCCTGGTGGCAGTGTACCGTATACTCCTTGTGGTCTGGCCTGGAGAGATCAATGGGGTGCCAACAGATATGCTGGTACGTATTAAAGTTTGTCAAAGCTTACATGCCTGGTGGCAGTGTACCGTATACTCCTTGTGGTCTTGCCTGGAGAGATCAATGGGGAGCCAATAGATATGCTGGTACGTATAAAACTTTGTCAAAGCTTACGTTCCTGGTGGCAGTGTACCGTATACTCCTTGTGGTCTTGCCTGGAGAGATCAGTGGGGAGCCAATAGATATGCTGGTACGTATTAAACTTTGTCAAAGCTTACGTTCCTGGTGGCAGTGTACCGTATACTCCTTGTGGTCTTGCCTGGAGAGATCAGTGGGGAGCCAATAGATATGCTGGTACGTATTAAACTTTGTCAAAGCTTACGTTCCTGGTGGCAGTGTACCGTATACTCCTTGTGGTCTTGCCTGGAGAGATCAATGGGGAGCCAATAGATATGCTGGTACGTATTAAACTTTGTCAAAGCTTACGTTCCTGGTGGCAGTGTACCGTATACTCCGTGTGGTCTGGCCTGGGCCAACAAATATGCTGGTACATATTAAACTTTGTCAAAGCTTACATACCTGGTGGCAGTGATCCGTATACTCCGTGTGGTCTGGCCTGGGCCAACATATATGCTGGTACGTATTAAACTTTGTCAAAGCTTACATGCCTGGTGGCAGTGTACCATATACTCCTTGTGGTCTTGCCTGGAGAGATCAATGGGGAGCCAATAGATATGCTGGTACGTATAAAACTTTGTCAAAGCTTACATACCTGGTGGCAGTGTACCGTATACTCCTTGTGGTCTTGCCTGGAGAGATCATTGGGGAGCCAATAGATATGCCGGTATGTATTAAACTTTGTCAAAGCTTACATGCCTGATGGCAGTGTACCGTATACTCCTTGTGGTCTTGCCTGGAGAGATCAATGGGGTGCCAACAGATATGCTGGTACGTAATAAACTTTGTCAAAACTTACATTCCTGGTGGCAGTGTACCCTATACTCCTTGTGGTCTAGCCTTGAGAGATCAGTGGGGAGCCAACAGATATGCCGGTATGTATTAAACTTTGTCAAGGTTTACATGCCTGGTGGCAGTGTTCCGTATACTCCTTGTGGTCTTGCCTGGAGAGATCAATGGGGTGCCAACAGATATGCTGGTACGTATTAAACTTTGTCAAAACTTACATTCCTGGTGGCAGTGTACCCTATACTCCTTGTGGTCTAGCCTTGAGAGATCAGTGGGGAGCCAACAGATATGCCGGTATGTATTAAACTTTGTCAAAGCTTACATGTATGGTGGCAGTGTACCGTATACTCCTTGTGGTCTGGCCTGGAGAGATAAGTGATATGCTAATACGTATTAAACTTTGTCAAAGCTTACATGCCTGGTGGCAGTGTTCCATATACTCCTTGTGGTCTGGCTTGGAGAGATCAATGGGGAGCAAACATATATGCTGTTACTTATTATGCTTTAGTTACTCCTTGTGGTCTGGTCTGGAGAGATCAGATGGGAGGTGGTAAGAATTTTGCTGGTTTATTGTTTGCTATCGCTTCGATTCAGCTACAGCAAGGAGGTGAAAATGAAAAGGGTGATAAAATGAACACGAAACGACGATGACAGAAAGTGAAATGGGCCTTTATTTGAAGATTACTTGTAAAAGGAATGGTAAATTCTAAAAGTATTTCCAAACAAAATATGGATGAAACTAGGTTTTATACCGAACAAAAAAAAATAGCGATTTAAGGCTCAGTAAAATACAAAACAATACTTGGTCAGGGAAAGAAAAGAGTGAATTTGAAGTGAAACCAGCAAGCGTTTGTGACTGATAAGAGATATTTTTATTTCAGGTAACGCTGCCTTCATTGCCGTCCTCGCAGCAGAAGACGGTATCGGTGGCGATGATTACAAGAAGTGGGCCATGACACAGATGAACTACATCTTAGGGGATAATAACTACCATATGAGTTATGAAATAGGATTCGGCAATAAATTCCCCAAAAGACCTCATCATAGAGGAGCGTACGTATTAACAAGTACCATATGAGTTATGAAATAAGATTCGGCAATAAATTGCCTAAAAGTCCTCACCACAGAGGAGCGTATGTATTGTATCATCGGTTGTTGAACTAAACATTTGACTGAAATGAAGATACTTTAGTTAGTTATTTCGCAGTTATTTTAAAGAAGAAGCAAAGGAATATTGGAGAAAGACCATTTAACTTTAAGGGTGGAGGGCTTTGGTTTTTTTGTTTTGGCCAGATTTTTTTCTCGCAAAGCACGGATTTTTTTTTTAAAGTGTCTCGACAAAATATTTTTTCCCAGTATAAGGATTATCTTATATGGCAGAAATAACTCTTCTTTGGAATATTTTTTCGGTCCTTTAATGGGATTCGAATCTAAAAAGTCAAGACAAAATCAGAAAACATAAAAATAGCACAATTAAAATACAAACCGCCAATCTTACAAAAACAGCAGTGTATCATGTAGATAATCACTTTGGCTGAATCATCGTTAAATTGAAACCTTATTTCTTGATTGATAATTCTTACCTTAATATGTTAATGCTTTATCAACATAGATTTTGATAAGAACTGCGGATACAATACTTTTTTTTATCTCGTAAAGTTCATAGGCACCGCAGTCATTCATCTTAGTTACAACTTGTTTTGATGCATAAAAGTATTCTTTTAGCTGTTTATAACACTCCTCTTGTGAAAAAGTAAGGTTACATACGAGTTTAATATGAATCAGTCAGAATCTCATCTATTTAGTCTTGAACTGAAGTATGTAAAAAAAAGGGGGATACCAATTGATTCTGATGGATGCTCTCAGTCTGGGTCGAGTCCGTTTTTTTATTTTTCTAAACTTTGCAGGACAGAAAATAAAAAATATTGAAGTCTTAGGTCGATGATCTTTCCAATTCTCATGATACTTTAAGTTATTTATCTATGATAGTCATTTGAAGCGTATGGAAAGACTAATCCTCACGAGGTATAAATATTACTTTACAGATCATGTACCCCTAGCTATTGTGCTGGAGACGGACAGGACAGTCCTAACCAGTTAGACGGTGCCATGGTGGGTGGTCCGGGACGTAATGACGACTACCAGGACAGACGCGGGGATTACGTTAAGAATGAAGTAGCGTGTGATTACAACGCAGGTTTCCACTCCGCCGCTGCAGGTAAGAACCACTATGTAGACATAAGATATTTCAGCCAATCAAGGACCTTTTTAGGTAATACAAAGCCGTAATACAACTGTTCTAATATGAACTGGAACTTAAAATTTCAAAAATGAATGGAATCAACAAAATCACTGATCACAAACAGGGATAGTAGGATTTAAATGTCATGAAATAGAAAGTGGCAATATTTTTGACTGGGATATATTTTTTTACAAGAATTGGTTGGTTGACCCCTTCTTTGTTTCTGTATTAGTAATATAACACAAACACATTAAGAAAATATTAATGAATAGTGTAAACTGTGGCAGGTAACTTGAAAGAGAACTATACTATTTTTACATTAAATGATGCTACAGATAATAATTTATGGTTATTTGGTTTAAATATATCTAACTTATTTTTCATTGCAGGTCTGTACCATTTCTCTGTGAACAATCAGTTGCCTCCATCACCTGCATCTAAATGTTAATTGTTTAAATAAAATATTTTTTTATACAGTTTTATACATGATTATGCTCATCCTCGATACATGTGAATAATTGACAGAATATTTATTCCTAATTTATATCAGATCAATTGTTTCTATGTAAGACGCGACTGAATTTCTTATGATTCTGACATCGGGGAAGTGCTCGTTTTGTGTAAAAGACGACTAAGGTTTAGGAAGCAGAATTCGGGTTAGTGCTCATCTCAAAGAGGTACCACTTTGGTATTTGGTTGACTGAATAGGGTAGCCCTCGTTTGAGGGAATTGTCAGGTAATAATACGGGAAGCTTACCACTGGCCATAGTTTGCCAGCGTGTGTTAAAACTGCTACGCTTCATAGTGCACGTAAAAATATCTCTTTATTGACCGCAAAGTAGTGAACCACTTGGACTGAATTTTCCGTTCCTACCAACACTCCACTTTCCAGTGGTGTCCAAGCTTTTCTATTCCTTTATTTCCCTCCTCTCCACTCCTATCCACTCTCGGGATCATTTCATGTTAATAACATCATCAATTGCCCTAATATATATACATTTTTTAAATATTTTAAAAAAATATTTTATTTTAAAATTCATTGCATTTTTTTTTGGCATAATGAGAGCTTTCAAATAAATATTTCTAGTGAGCGAGTTATATATATATACATGTATATATATATAACTCGCTCACTAGAAATATTTATTTGAAAGCTCTCATTATGCCAAAAAAAATGCAATGAATTTTAAAATTAACAATATGTGGAGACACTAAATCAACTTAAAAGCACAAATACGACTAATTCGTACTCCAATGGAAACAAAAACAAACTCAGGTTCTCTGGAAGGGAGAGCAGTTGCTCCTTGCACAACATGTACCCCCGTTAATAATGTGTTAAGCATAGCTAAATTCTATAATCAAAGGAAATACCAAAACTTCTGTGACAAACCAACATCTGTGCTCATCTGAGGTATGAAAATCGTTTGGCTTCGAGTACATTATGAATCCCATAAAGTTTGTAAAGTGAAGACATCCTAGATGGAAGTTTTCCTTGCAAAAACAGCAATTTTTACGTCCTCGTGCCGGTGTACTAAAACCAGGTAGACTAAATTGATACGGTACTTGATATTTTAGTTTATCTCTGAATAAGCGTCCTTCAATGAAATGAACATGCTGAAGAAAAGGGGAAATGCAGCATTTAGAATCATTTTATATTGAATTATGTTTTAGAAAAATAAGAACGACTTTGCCAAATTGCCTCGATATCTAGAAGCTAATTTTATAATGAACATGATAATTAGTACTAAATCAACGCTCTATCAAAATAATAACAGTAAATTCTAGAGATAAATTTTTAGATCATTTATTCATGTTTGTTTCGTTATGTTTTATAAATCATGAAATGCAAAAGTACATAAAATAATCAGCTCCTATAAAATCTCTGTTTTATATAAAAACAATAATTAGAGAACTATCTCATGCTTGGTGTAGTTATTATCTTAATTGAAGGGTTATTGAGATCACAAGTCATTCTCAGTTGGACATTTCTTTGAAATGTTTGAAAAAACCAAGTGAGATAAGAAAGAAACGCAATACACAACGTCAGTTTTTTTCTGAAAATTTTATCAAACTTCGTAGAAAACAATCCTAGATTTAAAGATTTATATAGCGTTGTTTTCTGTGGAATAACATTCGGATTCTGTATTCAAACTTAGGACAACTATCATAACGGTAAGGTTTTTATATGGTATTTATTAATACAATTATACAATTATGTATAAAATATTAAATTACTACAGATCCATGCTCGTTATCAAATGAATCACAAACAAATGGTAGAGAAAATACTAGAAACCGTTATCATGGTTTTTAAGTGTCGTTTTCTGTTGCTTTTCAAAGATAGCAAATTTAACAAAGGGAAAACACAGTTAGATGATGAACACAATAATCATCTCACATTTTGACACTACAATTTGGCAGATATTTTTCAACAGCTAGGTTCTGAATTGTTAAAGTAGCTATAGACATTTTGTAACAACAAATTCAAATTGAATCTGAAAATGCGAAAATTTTGTAATAAGCTTTTTTGTTAATCAAAATATAATCACATCACCTTTCATGCCTTCATATAAAATTTCAACGATAAGAAGCGTTGCGATTGATAAACGGTTTAAATTCCTCCTGTAGTGAGCACCCATTCAAATGTTGGTTGCATGGCAGGTTTCTGACATTTGGCAATTAAAGTTATCAAAATGATTTAACATGCATGTGCATATAGTATTTCATAGCTTAGAAAATTGAAGAAAGTTTAATATACAAATGATGAAAAAAACCTTTTGCTTTCAGATTACAAATTCTTTTTCAAAGCAGACTGTTGATCATATTAACTTAATCAAATAAACATAAGATGTAATCAACTGCCTTGTATCTGTAGCTGGCAGACAGTTCTCAAAATATGATATAACTCTAAATCAAGCTTATCATTGAACATTGGTTTAATTGAAAGAACATCCCAAATTCAAGATGCAAACATTTTATAAGCGTAGGCTAGCCACGAGTTTTATCTAATGCACACTCCAAGATAACTTTATTTTAACCCTAAGATGCATCGTTTCCAAGTCATAGGTTTGGCTTTGTGTAAAATTTGGCATTTTGGTCGATAAAATGGCCATGTTATTGAATTGAAGATAATAATTCTTTTTATAGGCTTCATTGCTTTGGCCTTTACGCTCCCAGGGAGTGCTCATTGATTTGTTTGAAGATAAGCACACGGATAAGCAAGTGTTTTCGCTCATTTATTGTAGACTATCATTGTAGTTGTTGAAGATTTTTGTGCAGTCACTAAATGGTTTTTGTTTATATTTAAAAGAAAATTTCTCTTTAGTCGAGAGTTTGTCTTGTAAATCCAACCCAAGTTTTACTATAATGTGATCAGGTTTGAACTTCTGAAATCTAAAAAAAAAAATATTTCAGTAATACTAAACGGAATGTTAATGTGTTTTGGAAGAACAACAATTTATAACTTAACTAATATTTCCTGAAGTCAATAATCTAAAAACAGTTTGCATGTTTTATGTTCTCGTAATTTAATTTTAGCAAACAAAATGCATAAAAACCCACAAGAAAGAATTGCATGTTTTTGTTTTCGTTGCAATCGGATTTCAAATAAAAACACAGTTATTAAACAGCGAAAAGCATGTAGACTTGTTAAAAGATCCCAACATATGCACAAATTTAAGTTTTATGCAGTTTCTGTTTATTTTTAGCAGACAGAAATGAAATAATTAGATAAGTAAGGACGTGATAGACTGTTATATAATATAGAAACCAACAACACAGGTATAAGGTAAGTTTGTTGTTTTCTTTGCTAATTCTGTAACATTTTCAAGTATTGAGTTAAATATTTGGTGCACCTGATCATACATGTACATGCAGCTTCAAAAGGAAAATATATTTATATATAAGACTATAAATATTGTTAGTTTGCACGGATCTTGGATTTTTATATCTGCTTAGATAGATCATTTATTTCTTAAAGAAAAAGTTATATGCAGCTGATTAAAACATAGCTTTTTTCAAAAAGAATGAGACGCATTTGCAGATATCTGATTGTCGATTATACAAAGAAGACTTATTTTAAGGACCCAACGTTCTTATACATAACATTTTTGTGGACGTGTTTTTGATCAGAATATGGGAATTCCAATGGACACTGATTGTGCACCTTTGCATGCTGATTTGCTCTTCATTCACATAGTTTGACAGGCTGAGCTGATATTTACCAACACGGTCGGTGTGTTGTAACAAGCAGGAATTTCTTACCCTTTCGGGGCACATGAATCTCGTTACGGCTTGAGTTAACGTCTTTCTGATTGCTGTTCGGTTGTTTTTGAGTGGTTTTGTTGTCTGTTTCTAAGCGGTGTTCTCTTGTGTAATGACTGAAGTTGTTTTTGCCTTCACTGACTTTTGACATTCGTTACCCGATCGGTACCTCTCGCCTCTCTGTATCTTAAAAAAAGCCTGCACATCATTTGGCTATTCAATATTTTTATGACGTTTTTAAATACACGTGTAATGGAAAATAATAATTTTACTAATCTGGTTATTTTTTTGGATAGGAAGTTTCTGTGCTTTAGGCTAACTGAACATGTCTTGTTCTGATATTTTAATGTTGATTTTTATGCCCATATCAATGTTGTAAACTTCATCATAATTTTTGCAGCAAACCATGAAATTACTATGATATCATTACAATGATTAAAAACCCTATTATTACAGAGGTTATCTTTGGAAATATGGGCGTAATATTATATGAAAGATAAAAAATATGTTAGAAAACACCTTATTTTAACACCTTGTGTGATAAAATATGTAACAATTTTTCAATGTGACATTGTCTTAGTCGAAGGAAATAATAAAATTATCATATTCTTAACATATTTTTGTTACTGGCTTCTAATCTTAATGATATCACTAAATATACTATAAAGTTTCAACAAAGTTGTTATCATATTCATGAAGAGAGCAGAAAAGTACCGATGGGGCATCCGAATGGTCAAAAGTCCAAAAGGGCGAAGAAAAGACCAGTCAAAACAAACAAGAACACCACTAACATGACTAAGAAACATGCAACGTAAATCATTAAAAATGAAGCGTACAACAACAATCGAAGAAACAGTCTCTGTCAAACAATCAAAAAGAACCAACTGCAACAATGCAAGCTCATGTAGTAACGAGAGTGAACCCATGTATTGTAGAAATGCACGCTACAGTGGGCACGAGTGATACAATCATTACTATGTATGCTAAGCTTTCCGTAATTTCAGCCCAGGATAGAATAAAATTGGGCTATTAAGATAATAGTTGTGACCTTTTAAAACTATTATCGTAGTCGAGTAATAAGCTTAATTTTATGTGCTTTACACATGTTTCAATTATACAAGGTCCTAATGAACATCCATACAATTAAAATATTACACAGGAAAGATATTGTTATCTACACAGTCATGAATACACCAATTCGTAGATTGTCAATTTTCCGAATTCACCGGAACTATATACAACCTCCTTTCGTGCAATTTTCCCCTAGTTTGCATTGTTTATATCAAAATTTCTCGCACTTGTAGACTTCTGGTACACGAGGCGTTTTGTCTAGCTTTAAAATAATAATGATTTTACTAAAACCGGTGCTCGGGACAACTCCTAAACTTTATTACGGTAAGATGAGTGCCTGCAGGCTTCCGCTGATTGGTCTGTAAAATTAATTCGATAACTTAGCATTTAGTAAAGCGTTTCTGATGAGTCTTGCATAGACGAAACGCGCGAAAACGCGCGAAAGGCGTAGCATTATTGCCAGGCACTTTAATCTCCTTATGAATCATGAGCTTACAATGCTTGGAAGAGTATATACCTTAATTAACACATTTTCTAAGTTGTATCAGAGAACAAGAGATGCTATATTACGTAATGTTTTGGAATGTTTGTAGCATATCATTAATGATTACTATAATATATGTGATAACTAGTGCAGTTTATCAAAAATTAGCCAATTTATTGGAAAACGTCATGAAAGAAACAACTACTTATTCATGTTATTATATAACGAGCGTAAATGCATCTTCAATTATTTACTTTATGTACAGAGGAACATCGAATTTGAAAGTGATAACATCTAAAAGTAGAATCTAAGAAACTTGCAAGACCTAATTGTACAAGTATGCTGCATGCTTAGACGATTTTATTTTTAGTCTGAGATGCACGTGCATGGTGTTTTTGGTGCATTTGAATTTTAGATTTTATTGGCATTTCCCATGAACAATCTGTGTCGTAACTGAATTTTTACTTCATTTCAGATTTTTTAGCAAGTTTTCCTCCTGCAAAATTAGCCAGTTATGTGAAGGAGTGTAATGACAGGATATCTTATAACTTACAGGATGAACGGAACAAGTATAAACCGGACTTTTTCGAGTGAACTCAATAACATAACAAGTTTCCCAAGGAAATACAAACATAATGACTATTACGGACCAGTCGCCACAGGGATATTTGGTACTTGGCTTGTGATTATTATCATACTTTCAATTCTTGGCAATTTAATTGTAATCATCGTCATTTTGAGAACACGAAGCATGCGAACTGCCAAGAACGGGACGAATTTATTTCTCCTGAATTTAGCCATATCGGATATGATGGTTGGGATTTGTATGGCACCCGTGTCTTTAAACACGTTGATTTACGAGGAATGGCAGTTTCCAGCTTGGGTTTGCAGCTTAAATAGCTTCCTAAACAGTTTATTTCTCGTTGTGTCGATTCACACTTTAATGTACATGAGCCTTCATAAATATTTCTCGTTAAAGAGGCATGCTAAATGTGACGTGACGTTTATATCGCGTAAGATTTGTCTTGGCTTGATATTACTTGCCTGGTTATGGGGAACATTACTTGGGGTTTTGGCTGTGACAGGATTAAGCAGAGCAGTCTATCACCCAAAGAAACTTCAATGTGGTCCAATGTATCCAAAATTTATTTTGAAAGATGCTCTTCTATTTTTCGTCAATTTCACTTTCAATATCATTATCCCATTTATAATAATGGCAATAACGTTTAAGAAAATCTTTGACATAATCAAGGAATCCTGCAAGTTTCGTCGACAAAGCGCATGCGGGGACAATATTTCCGCTAAAGACCGACAAGTGGCGATAACTCTTGTAGTGGTGCTTGCTGTTTTTGTAATATGCTGGTTCCCTTACATTGTCTATATCTTCTACTGTATGATAATAAAGAACAAAAGGAATATACCAGCAGTTCTTAATCCAATCGTAAGTATTGAGTGTCTTACGTACTTTTAAAAAAAGACCCATTATAGACGCTCAGACATTAATAAAACCCATTTAAATTGAATATAATTTCAAACTGCCTCCGATACGGTTTTCGTCTTATGTTACTCATCAGAGACGTTTACAGTAAAAAAATCAAAGTAAAAATAAACCTGCTGGACTCGAAAAGAGCAAGTAAGAAAAACAAAGGGAATGAAGTAACAAATCTTATTTTTTTTTCTTTAGCACAATAGAGACTTTCGTGACTATACAGATAAAACATAAAAATCGACGACAACTTTTTTGCCAACAATCAATTTAGTGTTTGTCAAATCCATAAAGGCCACAATAATAGATAAAACATCTTTGTTAAACTAACATCTGTGCTCATCTGAGCACATAATCTTAGATTTGGTTCACTAGACTTAGTCTTCAATGTGTGTTTTTGGAGCATTATTGGGTTCTGTATATTATAATGAATGTTTATCTATTTAGTGATTCAACAAACTGCCCTGATGTATGTGTTTTCTTCATTACAGGCATACTGTTCCGGGTTTACCAACAGTATCTGTAACCCTTTCATTTACGGCTTACGTTCGAACGACTTTAAGAAAGGCTATAAACGGATATTTGAAGACTCTGTGGTGTACCTGGCGAGAGGTAACAAAAAATATATATATAAGAATAGTTAAACAGTGATTTACAGAAAGAAGCAGAGGTACCAATGGAGTATCCGAATGTCAATAGTCCGAAAGGGCAGAGACAAATCAGTAAACACTAACAGGAACGGGACAAAAAACAGACAACATGTAAAACATTGAAACACAAAATAACTGAATATCAATCAACAACGCGAACTCCAGTCGAAACAAGAGTGAACTCAGGTGCTCCGGAGGAGTAAGTAGTTCCTGTTTGGTATAGCACACTCGTCGCGTTGCCAGCGTGTCAAATCCGGTAAAGGAAGACAAAACAAAACCTAATGACAAACCAACATCTGCACTCATCTGAGAGATCGAAATTCCACATTTTCTATAAGTGCATGATGTCTTCTGTAAAGACAGCAACCGAGGAGCAACATAACCCTGTGTGAGCAATTTTTGCGTCAGACGTGTCGCTCTGCTAAGGAAATCGATGTAAGTCCCGCACCCTCTGGAGTAACGAATTAATTGAGATACGTAAACTCCATAAGCTGGAGCGGACGGAATGTTGCTACACAAGAAGGGAAAGTTGACGATTGGAAAGTTGAAGTCATCACGTTTGTCATAGAGCCTTGTTGAACGTCTTCCTTGAGAGTCAATTTCGAGATGTAGATCTAAATATGAAGCTGACTTCCTAGAATCCGTTGTGTCCTTTATTTCAAACTCCTGGGGATATATGAGATGGAGAAAGTCACCAAATCGAGAATTGTTTAGTGAAAGGACATCATCAATATAACGGAACGTGAGGTTGAAAGAGAAAGCTCTTTTTTGTCTAGAAGAGATTGTAAGAAGTCTGTTTCATATGAATGAAGAAACAAATCAGCAAGCAAAGGTGCACAATTAGTGCCCATTGGAATCCCTATTGTTTGCTGAAAAACACGTCCACCAAACTGAACAAATATGTTGTCAATAAGAAAGTCGGTTACGTTTGTCTCTCCGTCCCAAATTTTGCGAGATGGGTCATTCTGTCTTTTGGACATGTTCTTGATTCATTGAGTGTCCTATAATATAAGAAGTTAAGCATTCAATTTCTGATGTTCGGGATTTTAACATCGAATATGTCATTTTTGAAAATTAAAATGCAACAATTGGAGTTAATTCTGTCTTATTTAGAAAATTCCGAGCGAATAGGCCGATCAAATAGATTTCCAACAGGTCAATAGATTCTATGCCACCACAAAAATGTCTTGTTACTTATGAACACTGCATATCATTGTCAAATCATTGGAAACAGGGCTTGAAAATAATATCATTACATGCATACATGTAAGATCAGGCTTACAAAATGCTTTCTTAATCAACAGTAAACCTGGTCTTCGATTTACTTTAGATAAGAATCGTTGATAAGAAAAAAAACATGTAATTCATCAATCGAGCGAAGTTCCACAATAAATCTATTTACAAAATTCTACAGAAATCTCACTTACAAATGCAAATGCCATTCATCTAGAGACTATTATAAATATCTGTTTAAAATTAAAAACTACTGCAGGTTTTTTTTCAGCCACTGGAAGACCTTATACTTTGCCCGATAGGAGACAATCAGAATGCAGTAACCAGCAGAGACGGATATCTGAGTACAGCAACCCTGGTATAATGTCAGACCAAGCAAGACAGACCTCTGTACCATAGACGAAAATAACTCTCAGCTTTGATCAAGTCATACCAACTTGTTTTTTTGTCATTCACAAAGCAAGACCGACTTCTGTACTATAGACCAAGACCAAGACAGGCCGGTTTCTTTGATATATACCAGTTTAAAGGAGACCGTCTATGTAGACCGAGCGAAATCGACTCCTTTATCATAGACAAGTCAGTCCGACCTCTAGATCTTAGACCAAGCAAGCCGAATCCTTTGCCATAGACCAAGCCAATATGACGCGTCTTTGTCACAAGAGACCTTGAAGAATTGTTAATTTTCCTAAAATAGCATTACCTACATGTAGGTTAAACCTATTTAGAAAAATAAAATAATCATTAATACTACAATTATCTGACTTTTGTTTGAAGGTAAGCCATAATAACTATAGTAATCATGACATTATTTACATTAAGCAGCCGAAGGAAGAAAATTAAAGTATATTACGAAGTATCTGATCATTTCAACTTTTCAAGATAAGTAGTTTTGAAGTGGTAATTAACCAATGATACGTTTTAGTTTTTGGCACTGAAGAATTACAATGTTCAATTGTTGAATAACATACTTTATATTTTCGGTATGCATCTTTTTCTTGAAATTTTATATTTTGCCCCTTAAAAGTGATTTGGATATTAGAAAAACAAGTCACATAAAAACAACTGGACTAGGTCGAATAATCCCAAAATGTCAAAAAACAAAAAAGACACAACAGGGGAATTGAAGATCACAATGGTCCTGCTTTTAACAGTCTTTTAATATTCTTAAATGAAAAACCACCCTTTTAAATGCCAGATATAACATGTATAAAGTACTTACAAAAGTATTATTAACACTAAGATCGTTCACTACTGTGCACCTGGGCAATATATCAAAAGTCCGAAAGGGCAAAAAAAAAAAAAGTAAACACGAACGAGAACGGTACGAAGAAATAGACATCATAAAAAAACGCGCGCAAAAAAAAACACAAAAGACACCAACTGAATAACAATAATAAACGCAAACTAAAGTAGTAGCTGGAGTGAACTCAGGTGCTCCGGAAGAGTAAACAGTTCTTGTCGTGCGTTTTGAAATGCATCCGTCGCTTCGCTTGCGTTCATTTCAGTGTTTCAAATCCAGTAGAAGACAAAACAAAGTTCTATGTCAAACAAACATTTGCAATTATCTGAGAAATAGAAATCCCATTTTTGTTTATGAGCACATTTCTAAATAAAATGTGACGCTCTGTCAAGAATATCAAGAAAAATACCGAATCATTCGTGATATGTAAACCTCATTATGTGGAATGGAAGGACTGTTGCTTCAGAAGATTGGAGTGAGTGAGTTGGTATTTTACGCCCTCGCAACACTATATAGGTTTTTTTGAAGGCCATGAACATGAAAGGGGTGATAAAATGAACATGAAATGATGATGAAACATGGGGATGGGTGGGAAACAAAGGGAAGAACCACAAGAAAAGGGGAGAGGTAGGTAGGGACGGAAAATTTAGCCGATGTGGTGTACCATTTGGCGGTCCAGAAAGGGGTCTTTTACGTGCATGAAGCGTGGCACTCTCGACACACGTTTGCCCAATATGGTCGGCGGTCAGGGTTTCCGTATCATAGACCTGACAACTCCTGCGGACGAGGCCTCCCTATTCAGCCACCTAGTATACGCACCTTGGTTGCTCTGTGGGCTGAGCACTGACCCGACGTCAGAATCCCAAGACCCTTAGTCGCCTCTTACGACAACCTAAGCTCCTGCTGCGGACCTATTCGCCTCCCGGGTCCCGCACGGGACCTGAAGAATGGAAAGTAGACAATTTGAAAGTTTCAAAGGGTTTTGTTAAAAGTCTTCCTGGATAGTGTCTATTCGAGATTTAGACCTAAATATAAAGCAGACCTCCTAAAGTCCGTAGTGCCCTTTATCTAAATTTATGTGGAAATACGAGATTAATCGAGAAAAACCCATATCGAGAATTTTGCAAAGTACCTAATAATTAAAACCTTAGACTAAATAAACACCTCGATTTCAGTATTGCGCTTGTAACCCTTAGCTTGGACATCGCTGAAGAGTTTTTTATACAGAAAACAAGTAGTAGATGCACACTAATCATTAGGATTTTCTTACATTTGGTGTTTATCACCACCCTGCGATGAAAATTTTAAGCAGCCTATAATGGCTATTTATGTTATATTGTAATCTTGATATAAAACCTCAGTAGCACCGGATTGGTTAAAACTATTATATTACCTTGTTGGCAAATGAAACCGAAACTAATAACTTTACTTTACTCTTTATAATACTAGCTAGTACGTGTATCTCCTATGTTATAACTAAGGTTTAAACGACAATTTGTATAAGTACATGACTGTTAAGATGTTAAGTCTACCTCCAAAGTAATCTTTTAGTAATCTTTGAATATGTACAATACGTTCGTAGATGAACATATACTCGTCCATTGAGTAAATCATATGTCTAATGTTGGACACATACACAGTGACTATTGACATAAAACATGTCTAATGAAATCTCGTTTGTATCTGGGTCTAAAGCAAGGAGAAAATGGAGCCTCTTCTCTTGGTGGCACTTAGAGCATCCTCGAGGTACATCCCTGAAAATGTATTATAACGTGCTGTTAAAGTTGAATCTGAAATCAATACCAATATTGTTGGATACCGTACGTAAATTAGGATATTTGGCAGTTTTGGATCAAAATGGTCATATTTAATTTTGGTGTGTATTATTTTGGTGCTTTCCGAAATTTTTTAAATACTTTACATCATCTTTAATTAAATTCAAAATCAAAGTTCTATTCTTTAACATTGATTAGCTTATGCTTCTTTGTTTTAGCATTATATTCGTTAGTTTTTGTGTTTCCGTGTTTTATATATTGTCTGTTTTTTCGTCTTGTTCTCGTTGGTATTCACTGGTTTTGTCTGCTCTTTCGGACTTTTGTCATTCGGATGCCCAATTGATACATGTGGTAGTGGGTCTGCTAGACGAAACTAGTGTCAGACGCGGCTCAGAAGTTTTGAATGACACTTTAACCTAAAGGGACGGACTGTTTAACTTGAAAGGGGGGACTTGGTTTTTTGTATTGATCCGAAAATTTATTTTATTTTTTTTTAAGGTTTCGGGACAGAATTTTGTTTCCTCATCATTGCCATTATTTAATATATAGCGGAAATCCTTCTTCAGAATATAGTCGTTTTAATAAATTCTTCCATATGTAAGCCGGGTCGCTCAATACGAATCAATCAATGTCATAGGGTCGTTGCAATAACACCTTCCATATTCTGTTTATTTAACAATCAAAGGTTTAACCAATGACAAACTTTTAAATACCCGGGCACGTGAGAAATTTTACCTGGACTTCTATTAAATGTCACGTCATAACTGTCAAGTCACAAACTTGATTCACTCAGAAAGTCACTACTATTGGTTGACAATGTTGTTCATGTAAAGGTAGCGCGTGTAAATTTTATTATACCTATATTTTTTCTTACCCTCTGATGTTAAAATATTTTTTTCTTTTGTACAAAAGCGTATGTACCGGTAGTTGTGTTGATATCATATTCAAATAAAACTTCAGGTTTAACGTATATGCTTCTCATTTATACCAATAAGCATTTTCTTTTTTTTTAACAACTCATTCAATGATATACCCAAAACTTACACACATTCGCCGACAGGGATCACTTGCTTAAAGTTGGCATACTGAACTAAAGTCATCAACTTTCCTTTTACATTGTGTAGATTGTCTCTCGATTCAAAGTACTGGGCACTGGAAAATGTAACAAATACATATAATTTAATTTGGTATGTAACGCTGAATTTGATTAGTTGGACCAACCCATGTTATTTTGTATAATATGGTTTGGTCTTGTGACGTCACTAACATCTTCATCCGCCACGGCATTTTCGAAATAGTCCTTATGATTTTTTGTTGTTGAATATTCGATAGTTAAAATAAATCTTACGAAATTAAATTATATGGAATGACTTTGATAGTTGGTCATTTTATAGGGATATAAAATGGGTAGGGTCGTTTTACGCTCTACATAAAGCGCTTCGCGCTTTATTAAGCGTAAAACGATCCTACCCATTTAATACCCGTATAAAATGACCAACTATTAAAGTCATTCCATAAATAAATGATTTTGTAAAAAAAACACAAAAAAAAAACAAAAAAACCAAAGCGGTATAAACAAAGGTTAATTTGGATATTCTCATCAGCATTTGAATCATAATATTGGAAGGTCGAAAACCAAATGTACTGAAGGAAAGTACTCAATACCGAAAGCATGCAAACCCGTGACTCAACGCATCAAAGATATCGACCATGTGCAATACAATGATTTTAACCATTTTGTTTTTTGAAGACCGGAAGAAATTTTAGTATAGTACAAAAATATTTATATATGTAGCAATTGGCAGACATCTTAAGCTTGAATGTGAAAAAACAATATTTGGATCTTGAAAATTGCCGCTACAGATAAAATATAAATAATTGGGTATTGTCAATGCTGTAACTTAACAAGAGGCTCCCAGGAGCCTGAATCGCTCACCTGGACTACATAGATACACAAATTTTGTAGATATAATTGTGCTTAATCATGTGCAATTTAAATGTCTGAAATATCTCGTTTAGTTTTCAAAATATAGGGCTTAATAAATGCAAAATTTGGCAAAAATTACGAAAAAGGGAAATAACACCCACATCAGCAGTCAGATTTTTTTCAAAATTTCAGGACAGGTAGATCTTAATATGCTGACCAATTTTGATTCTGGCTCAATTTTTTATATCTGTAACCATTAATGAGTTATTAGCAAAAAACTGCAATTTACTCCTTTGTTCTATCTTTAGCCTTGGCTGCCATGTTTTTTGACGAATAAAAAATCCGAGCGATTGAAATATAGGATATATTAAACGAGTGTGTCAAGTTAAGGAGCAGTTGGTCTTATGGTGTCAGACAAGCCAATCTTATGAATTTCAGGGGAAAAGTAAAGACAAAATGGTAAATTTTGTCGCTTTAAGAACAATAACCCCTAAGAAAAATTGTCCTACAGCTTTGACCTTATTACATGAAATGTAGATCTTGATGTGCTTAATCATATGCAATTTGAATTTTTGAAATATCTGGTACAGTTTTTACTTGGAATTCAAGGACTTCCAAAGTATAGTAATGATCGGAGAAATCCATCCGCGTCACGTTTTTCCCGAGACCGTGTTATAACCTATCCTATTGTACATTCGCTCTCCGGTAAAAGTGTATTTATCCTTTTTGGTAAACGAGCTTTTTGATCTATAATGTGTTTTTATATTTTAATTTTAAATGATGATATAGCATTTTCAATATTTTTCATAAGCTTTTTAAAACTACATTCTCTATATCACGTGACCTTAGTCACTTGTGCGATGGGGAAATATATTTTAGCGGGAATATACAAATTATAGCAAATAATACATTAATGCTTTATATTCTCTCTTTTCAGTTAACATAGGTTATCTCCCATATGCATGAGTTATCTTACTTTACAGCAGGTATGAAATTTATTTTCTCTGGATTTATTGTTGAAATCCTATGATAAATTTGAGGGGTTCAGAAAGAAAAGGGATTTCCCAACATTTTGAGATAGTTATGTAACTTTTTAAAACATTTCCTTTTACAAAAATACTTATTAAATAATCTGCAATAAAAATGTAAACTTTAAAAGATTTTATATAGTAAAGTTCTTGTGAAATTTAGGGAAATCCCTAATTTCTTTCAGATCTCTCTGGATTTTTCTTTGATTTTCCATGAAAAGAACAGAGGGGCTAAGAAATTACACCTCCTGCAAAGTTAAATAACTTCTGCTTATGGGAGATAACATATGTAAACTGAAAAGAGGGAATAAAAGCTGAGATAATTAAACTAATGATTATTCCAGATAAAAGTTACCGGAAATACATGCATGTAGTTATATCGATTTCATATGGTTGTAAGAAAGTGTGGTTCATACATAAATAAAGATATATTTAAATTCAGTAATTGCCTTCTTCTGTCGAAAAAGGTATAAACCACAACACAAATCGCTTGCCATTGTTCAAATGTGACTTCCAAGTACACGGTACCAACGGTACTTTGATTAAGATATTTAAGATATAGGGCTAAATAAGTGAAAAATTTTGAAACAATCCAGAAAAAGGACAGTAACTACTAACTTCGATTGTTGGATCTTTTTGAAAATTTCAGACTAGGTAGATCTTGAGGTGCTGATCACTTTTGATTCTGGCACAATTTGGCAATTTGTAACTATTTTTTAGTATAAATTAGCAGAAAATGCAATTTACCTATATGCTCTATTTTTGGCCATGGCGGCCATATTGTTTGACGAATCGAAAATCAGAACGATCGAGTTGTAGCATATACGCTATCAAACATGTGTGCCAAGTTTAATGCAATTGGTCTAATGGTGTCAGACAAGTTAATCTTAGAAACTCAGGGGAAAAGTAATTGTTGACGCTTTAAGGGCAAGTACTCTTGAAAGAAATGGTCCTACAGCTTTGACCTAATTACATGAAATGTAGATCTTGATGAGCTTAATCATATGTAATTGATTTTTTTTTAAATTTCTTGTATATTTTTTTAAGATATACAATATGAAATAGGGCTAAATAAGTGGAAAAAGGCCATATAACTCCTTCATCGTTTCTTGAATCTTCTTGAACATTTCAAGGCAGGTAGATCTTGAGGTGCTGAACGCTTTTCTTCTGCAAGAATTCTGTTATCTGAGACCGTTTTTGAGTTATTTGCACCTTCGGTCCAGGTGAGCTAAAATCTAAATTAGATAATGCACTCTTTAATGAAAAAGAACAACATATGCTATGCTTAAAACACTTTCTGTTGCCTATAGAATATGTATCTTATGACACAATCTTAAGTAGTACACCAATGTGGCATTCAAATGTCTGGAATCCAAAAAAGACATCATTACATAAAAAACACGAAACATGAAACCATAAAAAGCAACCAAACAAACAAAAAGTACACACGTAAAACAAGTAGCATTGAAATAATCAACATCAGTTCACGTCAGAACTAGAGTGACATATAATTATTCGGAATGGTTGGTAGTTCCTACTTGTTACATGATTGTGCTGTTAGACACCTGACGTGTTGCCTACGATCAATTTATTTTTTTAAAGTTTTAAATGGTGTCTTTTCATCAAAGTGCAAGAAGCAGAGGTACCAATGGGGTATCCGAATGTCAAAAGTCCGAAAGGGCAGAGACAAAACCAGTAAACACCAACAAGAGCGGGACAAAAACAGAAAACATGTAAAACATGTAAAAGAAAAATGTAAAAAGAATATAAAATTGCTTACGTAGGGCAGCATTTGTCGTTATCGTGATCGACTGATTCCGGTATAGTTCCAGACTCCTGAAGACCAGGTTTAACATTTAAATGAAACTTCTGTTCCAGTTCAGCGATTTTCTCAGCTGCAAACAGCAACTCCTTAAAGCCGTCATTTAATTTGTCATATGTGACGTCACCGCAAGACAAACCATCACATCTTCCAAATGTACTTTCGACCCTTATTGTATCGTCCCATGAACAAGTTTCAAAAATATCAAATGCGTCTTGAAAGCATATTTTATTTACATACTGGTTAATGAATTGACCATTTGTTCGATACAATATATTTAATGTACATAATATGAAGACTTCAATGATATGCAAATGAATCTGAAAAAAAACCCACATAATAATTACAAAATTACAACATTGTGAAAAAAAAATATACAAGAGGCTCCCAGGCGCCTGAATCGCTCACCTGGTCTTGATGTTGACCCTATACTTTTGTAGAGCTAAATGAGCTGAACATTTAAGCAAGCAACAGATTTTCTCTACCTGCAATAGTTTTCATTCTATAGGCCAAAAACACAATTTTTCACCTATAAGGGGCCATAACCCCTATAAGGAGTCATCTGACAACTTCGACACTATGGAGACATTTGTAGAGCTAAATGAGCTGAACATTTAAGCAAGCAACAGCTAATCTCTATCTCCAATAGCTTTCATTCTGTAGGCCAAAACATGAAAAATCGCTTTTTTCAGAGGCCGTAACCCCTATAAAGGGTCACCTGACAACTTCCACCCTATGGAGAATTTTGTAGAACTTAATGAGCTGAACATTTAAGCAAGCAACAGCTAATCTCTATGTGCAACAGTTTTCATTCTGTAGGCCAAAAACATGAAAAAAACGCTATTTTTCAGGGGCCGTAACCCCTATAAGGGGTTATCTGACAACTTCCACCCTATGGAGACTTTCGTAGAGCTAAATGAGCTGAACATTTAAGCAAGCAACAGCTAATCTTCTATCTGCAATAGTTTTCATTCTGTAGGCCAAAAACATGAAAAATCTTTATTTTTCAGGGGCTGTAACCCCTATAAGGGATCATCTGACAACTTCGACCCTATAGAGAATTTTGTAGAGCTAAATGAGCTGAACATTTAAGCAAGCAACAGCTAATCTCTATCTGCAATAGTTTTCATTCGGTAGGCCAAAAACATGAAAAATGGCTATTTTTCACCTTTAAGGGGCCGTAACCCCTATAAGGGGTCATCTGACAACTTCGACCCTATTGAGACTTTTGTAGAGTTAAATGAGCTGAACATTTAAGCAAGCAACAGCTAATCTCTATCTGCAATAGTTTTCATTCTGTAGGCCAAAAACATGAAAAAATGCTATTTTTCACCTTCAAGGGGCCATAACCCCAATAAGGGGTCATCTGACAACTTTGACCAAATGGAGACTTTCGTAGAGCTTTTGATGCTGAATCAGTAACGTGGCCTCAGATTTCCTCTATCTCTTATACTTTTTGATTTATAAGCCAAAAACAGTAGTCTGACCCCCCTAGTCTATTTTTAGTAACGGCGGCCATGTTTTTAAACGGATCAAAAATCAAAACACAAGTTTGGTGCAGGACACCCTAAGGATGATTCATACCAAGTTTCATTAAATTCTGTTTGGTAGTTTCAGAGGAGAAGATTTTTGAAAAATTGTTAACAGACGACGACGACGACGACGACAGACGACGACGACGACGACGACGACGACGACGGACGCCAAGTGATGGTAATAGCTCACCTGGACCTTCGGTCCAGGTGAGCTAAAAAAAAGAGTTTTCCTCGTAGAAACAGACTGAAACCCTATGACCTGAAAAACAATTGACAAATGATTGAACGATCATTTTTAAACGAAATTTCGAAAAAAACATACTCAAAGCAAGGTCAAAAAGGAAAAGCCATCACAAGTCCATTTTGTCAAACAGGACATCTGCTTCAAATGAACGCATTTTTCTTTCAGCAGACGAGCTTTTCTTTTCAATGTCTTGAGTAAAGTTTCAAATTTTGTTAGTTTGGCTTTTGGTGAAATGGCAAATATTAGATTTGTCCTCCAGATTGTAAATTGAAATTAACTTTGAAAATAACCTTTATTACTTACCATGACAAATGCAAATTTCAGTTTAGCTGTTGCTATACATGCTATAGTTCCCAATTTATTTTACATGTTTTATATATATTATTTCCTGTATAGATAAGTGTGGGTTGATGTCCTTCCTGTATGATTTAACGCTCCGGATATTCTACACTGATAAACTGTTGCAAATATTGTAATTGATAAAAAAAACCAAAAAACTTTTTTATCACATATTTTGATAATGACACGAATGTATTTTAAGGTGGTCACTCTTCATGCTTCAGAATTTCAGTCCGGTTTTGGAACTCCTTTCGACTATACCATTGAATACTAAAGAGTTTTTTTTTGTACACTGGCCCTTACTTTTTATGACAATTTTTCTGATAACATGCTAGTAGACCAAAGAAACCAACCATATAAAATCTATTGAAATTCCTGATACAACTTCTTTTTAAGGTAAAACGACACATGGAAACTAAGTTTTCTTTTTGTCATTTATTTATCATTTCAATCAAAAATCAAAAAAATATTTAATCATTAAATAAGTTCCTTAATATTGTTACACTATGCTTCCTTTGAAAAATTCACGTTCTTGTGTGCAATAAAACAGAAGTAATGGACAAAATAATGTATGTGTCAAAATCAGAAAAAAAAATCGGTTGTGTTTTACGTAACACCATCTTCCGAGCGTCATTACATTGAATGTCAAGTTTTCATTGCAAAATGCATACAATTTTATTGCTTTGATACGCTTAATCCGGATAAAGTGGTCTTGTTAAGTTTCAATATAATATTTCTTCAAACGATTGCAAGACGCAAACTTAAAATGCAAAAGAATAATCTCACATTTAGGCGGGGCTTTTATGTTCGCCTTATGTAGTCATATAACTATTGCTGATTTTCGCGTTTTTATAAAGTCTAGACAGAAAATTGGTTAAGTAATATTCCTACTTAAGGGTCTATATTGGAACGTTGTCCTTGCTCATTTCTAACTTTTCAATGTATTAAATATTATACTAAAGTACTAGGTACATCTTTATACCCCATTAAAATGCGATAAAATGTGCACTACATTTCATGTATCAATACACCACTTGATGTAAAATATTAAGCAAAAACACATTAATTTCTTAACATGTTCAAGTTGGTGGAGTCAAATTACAGCTTTTTAACAGATGTTTAAGTGGGTGGAACCAAAGTACTGTAACCGCTTTCTTAATGGATATTTTAAAGTGTTATTTTCCAGTTTGTGAAAAGCAGATCGTTCTTTTTTTTTATCTTTAATTCAATATTCATTTTAATTCTAATTCTATGATATAGATATGTTCTGGTCAGAACTCGCGCGTCAGGCGTAGCAAAACACTTTTGTGTTGGAGAACACATCAAAGCTTTAAATTATCCGTTTAAATTTCAAAATTGTCTAAACCTAAGGTTCTTCCTACCCAAGACATAGGTTGACCATCTTAGTTTCAATTGGGTTCCCAATTTCGTTTTTTTGGTTTTATTGTTCTATGCTCTTCATAATCATATGTTTTTGGCTTTTTCAATATTTTTGGTAGAGCGCCTCTGATGAGTCTTGAATAGACGAAACGCGCGTCAGGCGTAGCAAAATTTAATGTCTGGAACTTTGTTGTCATTTGAATTTCTAACACTCGTGAAGGTTAGCGCTGCTGGTGGAGTTTTAATTCCCCGAGGTTAGCCCGCTCCGACACCAACACTTTTGTGTTGGAGAACACATGAAAGCTTTAAATTATCCGTTTAAATTTCTAAATTGTCTAGACCTAAGGTTCTTCCTACCCCAGACATAGGTTGACCATCTTAGTTTCAATTTGGTTCCCCATTTCGGTTTTTTTGGGGGTTTTATTGTTCTATGCTCTTCATAATCATATGTTTTTGGCTTTTTCAATATTTTTGGTAGAGCGCCTCTGATGAGTCTTGAATAGACGAAACGCGCGTCAGCGTAGCAAAATTCAATGTCTGGAACTTTGTTGTCATTTGAATTTATAACACTCGTGAAGGTTAGCGCTGCTGGTAGAGTTTTAATTCCCCGAGGTTAGCCCGCTCCGGCACCAACACTTTTGTGTTGGAGAACACATCAAAGCTTTAAATTATCCGTTTAAATTTCTAAATTGTCTAAACCTAAGGTTTTTCCTACCCCAGACATAGGTTGACCATCTTAGTTTCAATTTGGTTCCCATTTCGGTTTTTTTTTTGGTTTTAATGTTCTATGCTCTTCATAATCATATGTTTTTGGCTTTTTCAATATTTTTGGTAGAGCGCCTCTGATGAGTCTTGAATAGACGAAACGCGCGTCAGCCGTAGCAAAATTTAATGTCTGGAACTTTGTTGTCATTTGAATTTTAAACGAACTATATGTATTATAGAACTTTAGAAAGGTCTGCAGCGACGTGTTTGAAATGAACTTTTCCAAAAATGATTATTCGTAAATAAATTGATTCATACAAATATCGTATATTTCGAAGGAAGCACAGAGGCACCAATGGGGTATTCGAGAAGAAGTTCGAAAGAGCAACGCCGACAAAACCGGCAAACACGAAAAAGAGGTTAATTGTCTATTATTAAAGCTGAATCTTGTTTCTGATGATATATTTTCTTTATTTTTAATGCTTTAAGTTATCTCTCACTGCCTTTTAACGCTTTGATTTAAGTTAATTTTTCGTGTCTCATTTAGCGTAGAACGGGCAAACAATGCTGGGATAATAATTTCATGCCATATTACAGGAAACCTCAATGCCAACCATACTGGGGCACCCAGTGAAAAAATGCCACGTTGCTCGCACACTTGAGCAACTCCCAATCGTTTCCACAATTTGCGTTGTGTCCAAATACCACTTCTTAATTCATCATCATATGTTCATTTTATCACACCTCCCATGCTCATGTCTTATGACAAAGTCGAATGTGCATTGCTTGGATAAGTTTGTTATTGATTTACTCCCACACGAAAGGGGTGATAAAATGAACATGAAATGGCAATGAAGTGGAGAAAAAGAAGACACAATACCAATCGGGTATGACCGTTTCGAATGCCACTAAAAGAAGGGGAGGATGGGTAGGATCGGACAATTTGCCTACTACATCGGGATCCTATGGTCCTACAACAGCAAGGTTGTTTACGTGTTTAGAGGGTAACATTTTTCCCAACACGTCGCATCGCGATCTTGCATTCATTATGACAGGGCTGCCCATTTAAGCACCTGGGGAACATATCCGAGTCGCTTTGTGGGTAAAGCGGCCTGGCCCGAAGTCAGGTTTCTGAGTGCTCTTTAGCCAAGTACAATAATTTACTTAACCAAGTATACATTACATAGCCATTTGCCACTGAAGATAATGAGATGTGGAGTAAGAGTATGCGACACAACGGTCATTGGAAAATCACAATAAATCGAAAATAACATTTAAACCAAACTTGACTGACGACCATTAACAAACAACAATCAACAAATAACAAACAAACAATTGACAAACAAGCTAACAAAACAGTAGCATGCGGTTTGAGCAAAAACTGCACCCTGTGCATGGAGGATTGCATGATTGTTATTAAATGTTGAAGTAAATGACAGCTGTCAATTATAAAGAATTTCTGAATTTATATTTCTTTCAATAATCATCTGATAAGAATAAAATCTAAAATACAGTTATATGGTCATTTTTAAAATTCATGAAGATACAATTTATAAATAAATGTACTTAGACGAACAAAATTAATAACATAGAAACGGCACAAAATGTCACTTAATTTTCTTTGTAAATAACATAAAAAGAAAGAAAATAATGTTAAAAAGAATGTAAACGTCATTTCTTTCGACCACATGAGTTGAAACAAATCTCGATTCTTTCTTTACAAAATTGTTTGCACAATTCGAAATCCTCATTCTCTCCTCTTTCGTCACACTTGAATTTTTCAGTGCAGTGCGTGTATTGTTTCCCACACATGCGTGCGCAATCATAACTTGCTGTCACTGCGCATACCATAGCAACGAGACACAGAACTACAATAATGCAAGCCTAAAACATAATTATTACAAACAGTTATATGTATATTTAAAAAAAATGTAAGGAAATTAAAAAAAAATGAAGTAGGCTTCTTATATTATTTCGAAGCTGTTGTTCTTTTATTATGTCTGTTCTTATATGTTATGGCTCATTGTTTTACTCGCAATTGTTTTGAGTTTTTACTTGACCCTATCATATGCATTAGTACTAGATACATAATGGCGAAATCTGATGAATAAATGTCTGTAATAAGATCATGATTGGTTCTGCTAAAATATTGACCTGCAACACACGTATGCAAATATGCTCAGAATAATATTTTTTGTTATCATAAAATGAAATGCTAAATGTCGTTTTTTTTGTAAAATAAGAAAAAAAATATGTATTCATTGTTATTTCAAAATTAATCTTTTCTGTGAAAACGTGCAGCCTTTCTAATTTTGTCAAACTTTGTTAAAATCAAATCTTACCTTCATGTTAGTATGAGATTCACCTAGTTTAGGAACAATGCTTGATCAAGTTTATATATACAGTCACTTTATCATGAGACCAAATCTCTTGACACCAAATTATCCTATATTAGAGCAAATAATTTCATATTAAAAATTTTATATCTTTATTTTAGTTTATTCTAATCATATCAAATTATAGAAATAATGTTTATTAACCTGCAATTTTACCCAGGTCTTATATAAGACTCCTTTGACATTTGTTTTCTATTTTGACCTTTTCTATATAATGACAAATTTAGATGTTGATTTTGTATTATTAAGTTTATCCTATTGCTTAATTAGCCTTTACTGATAACGCATTCTATAGCTACAGCTGCTTTCTCTCACAGCAATGAGTAAATTTATGCATATAAGAACAATTATCTTTGATTGAGAAATATATTTTTCATTAATATATTTAAAAAAGAAAGGGACTTGTAGCAAGTCTATTGCAAGATGTATCTAATGATCATTCAGGCCATCAACACATATGAAATAAGCTTAATATTGTTTCCCTGGATTGACACCGAAGCTGAGAAATACCAATAAGGCATCCGAATGTCAAAAGTCCGGAAAAAAGACGGAAAAAAAAACACAAATGACGCAAACAACAAAAAACCGCACTGTCAACCGTTTAACTGTTATTAGTAACGACAGTACAAAATTTCTATGATAATCCACATCTGAATACCCATCCTGTATATACTCAGAAGCAGAAGTAACGTACCATTTCTGTACTTACAGTAAAAGTTATCAATACTTTTACACTGAATGATAAACTAAATCAGTTACATCTTGCAACAACATCAACACTTTGGACTTCCCTACACTTTATACTTATTTTCCACATGAACAGCTCAAATAACGATTTGCACCACTAATTAAATAGTTTAAACTTAATCAATTTTTTTAAACAAACAAAAGAATGGAAAACGCAGGAACAAACATCTGGTAGTCGATTATACAACGACTTACTTTGTCACCAATTAGTCTAAAAAAGAGCTTTACTTTATTATAGACAACATATTGGAGAACGTGTTTTTCAGCAAACCAAAGGGGTTCCAATGGGCACTTATTGTCCTCCTTTTCATGCTGATTTGTTTCTTCATTCATATGAAGCAGACTTCTAACAAGCACGTGTAGACTAAAAATATCGTCGACTTGCTCTCTCTTTTTCCGTTCCGTTTTATTAATAATTCCCTTTCACTGAACAATTCTCGATTTGATGACCTTCCCTTATCTCACATATCATCAGAAACTTGAGATAATCGAAAAAGTTTGCTTCATATTTGAATCTACATCTCGAAATTGACTCTCAAGGAAGACTTTCATCAAAGCTCGATGAAAAACGTGATGACTTCTACTTTCCAATCACCAACTGTTCCTTCTTGTGTAGCAACATCAAGTCCGCTTCAGTTAATGGACGTATCACAATCAATTCGTTATTCCTGAGCTTGCGAGACTTACATCGATATCCTTGTCACGTCTGACACAAAAATAGATAACACAAAGTTATGTTGCTCCTCGGTTGCTGTACATGTCTTCACCAAAAAAAAAAAAAAAAACAAAAAAAAAACCAATTTACAGAAGACATCATGCACTCATAGACTCATAGAAAAATATGGGATTTCTATCCGTCAGATGAGTATATGTGTTGGTTTGTCTGAAGTTTTGTTTTGTCTTCCTTTACTGGATTTGACACATTGAATCATTGTGAATTGAAAATTGGCATTGGGACGGTTATACTTTAGCAAGCAGGAACTGCTTACTGTTCCATAGATCCCGTGTTCACTCTCGTTACGACTTGAGTTCGCGTTGGAGATTTCTGTTCGGCCGATTTTTCGTTTTTCATGTTTTGTGTTTCTTCGTGTTGTTATCGTTCGTGTTTACTGGTATTGCCGTTTCCCTTTCAGACTTTTGACATTCAAATGACCCGTTGGTGCCTCTTCACTGGTACACAATCCAATTTTAAAAAGGAACCAATCCATTATTTATAAAATTAGCACTGGATTACTTATGGTTAAGAGGTCGTAAAAAGGTCGATATTGTTTCCGAAAAATTCGACAAGTATCGGAAAAATACTAGTAAAGCTTTCAACATATAGCTTTTGAACCATAAGCTATAGGATAGGCAAATTTTTTTCCCTGAATTAATGAGTATTTTTAATTTAAGGCTAAAAACCTTTTTTTATACTATGCTAAAATTTCAGGTCCTGCTATTGAGTTTTGCAGTAAAAGAACACCAGAATAGAAGAAGTGAGTTTCTTGTGTTGTTTAGTATACATTTTACTATACAATAATAGATAATAATTTAATTTTACATATGCATAGATTATGATCTAAATTAGGCTTGTCACGTTTTTGAGAGAAAAAAAAACATATCGTATTTCTTGTTAATAAAAACTGATTTAACTATATGAGGTGGTCACAATAATATTCTTGCGACGTTTCGAGTAAAATTCGGCATTTCCAGAAATCCTTGCTAACTGGAAAACAAATCTTAAAAAGAAGTACTCCTTACGGGTTACAAGCGAGCATTTATTCGACTAATCAAATTATGACATATAGTAGTTTTTAAACACTTTAATTAAAATTTAAGAGTTTAGAGTGTCCTAAGTTATGTCTAAAGCGTGCATCTTAGAGTTGAAAGTTGAATGAAGTGTGTACGAGTCTTTGCAATCGGATATGGGCACCACATAGGCTAAATTATCCCCTTTTCCTGTGATTCTTCAAAATGTACCATACCCCAACCCCATGTTTCATTTATCATCATCATTTCATGTTCATTACTTACACGGGCGTAAGGGATCGTAAGATAAAATCAATATGCACATGGGTGCAAAAGCCGAATTGCCGTATTTTATTAACCAAAACATTATCAAAAGTTTTTTAACATGGAGTCTATGAACCAACCTAACGTTGAATTTTTCGTCCATTTTCAAGGTTGAAATATCAGAATTTTCTCCAACACAATTCTGGCGACCATGCAATTACATTTAAAGCTCGCATAGACATTTGCTGTCTGTCCGCTTGTGTACACAAATGTACGTTCATTCCGACGTTTAATAAATTAAAGCTGTACCTTTATCTTTATAAGGACAAAAGTTGCTTCATTCTAAATTTATTCTTTGTTCGTGACTTTAAGTTTTTCAATCATGTTGTTCATTAATTCTAGTTCTGTACTTTTTAATTTTTGGCGTTGAGCGTATCTGATGAATCTTAAATATAAACGAACCAAGCATCAGGCGCATGCAGTTTATACGTAGGCATTTCATCATTCTATTATACCATGTAATATATCAAACAACAAAATTTACCCTTAATTTAAACATTCTGTATTTGCCGCTTGAATAACGCTTAAACTTTCATTGGTAGAATTGGAAAATCCAATTATTTAATGTTTCTGCCTTGTCTTTTCTTCTTGGTGATGAAATTGGTCATCCAAGTTCGGTATATTTGTTACATTTAATCATCAAATTCATGCCCATAACGGGAAAATCTCACCGTCTTAAGATTTGTGGGCAAAACACACTTACTGTAGAATTGTATATAAAACAAGAGGCTCCCAGGAGCCTGAATCGCTCACCTGGTCTTAATGTCAACCCTTTGAAGACTTTTGTATAGCTAAATGAGCTGAATGTTTAAGCAATAAAAAGCTTTTCTCTATCTGCAATAGTTTTCATTCCAAAGCAAAAAACACTATTTTTCAACTTTAAAGGGCCAAAACCCCTTAAAGGGGTCATCTGACAACTTCGACCCTAAAAAGACTTTTGTAGAGCTAATTAAGCTGAACATTTAAGCAAGCAACATCTTTTCTCTATCTGCAAAAGTTTTCTTTCTTTAGGCCAAAAACACTATTTTTTGCCTTTAAGGGGCCGTAACCACTATAAGGGGTCATCTGGCAACTTTGACCCTATGGAAACTTTTGTAGAGCTAAATGAGCTGATCATTTAAGCAAGCAACAACTTTTCTCTATCTGCAATAGTTTTCATTCCATAGGCCAAAAACACTATTTTTTGCCTCTAAGGGGCTGTAACCCCTATAGGGGGTCATCTGACAACTTCGACCATTGGAGATTTTGTAGAGCTAAATGAGCTGAACATTTAAGCAAGCAACAGCTTTTGTCTATCTGCAATAGTTTTCATTCTATAGGCCAAAAACTCTATTTTTTGCCTTTAAGGGGCCGTAACCCCTATAAGGGGTCATTTGACAACTTCGACCATTGGAGATTTTGTAGAGCTAAATGAGCTGAACATTTAAGCAAGCAACAGCTTTTCTCTATCTGCAATAGTTTTCATTCTATAGGCCAAAAACTCTATTTTTTGCCTTTAAGGGGCCATAACCCCTATAAGGGGTCATCTGACAACTTTGACCCTATGGAGACTTGTGTAGAGCTAAATGAGCTGAACATTTAAGCAAGCAAAAGCTTTTCTCTATCTGCAATAGTTTTCATTCTATAGGCCAAAAACACTATTTTTTGCCTTTAAGGGGCCATAACCCCTATAAGGGGTCACCTGACAACTTTGAATTTATAGAGAATTTTGTAGAGCTAAATGAGCTGAACATTTAAGCAAGCAACAGCTTCTCTCTATCTGTAATAGTTTTCATTCCATAGGCCAAAAACATAAAAAAATGCTATTTTTCACCTCTAAGGGGCCCTAACTCCCATAAGGGGTCATCTGACAACTTCGACTCAATGGAGACTTTTGTAGTGCTTTTGATGCTGAAGCAGTAGCGTGGCATCAGATTTCATCTATCTCTTATACTTTTTGATTTACAAGCCAAAAACAGTAGTCTGACCCCCTGGTCTATTTTTAGCAACGGCGGCCATGTTTTTCGACGAATCAAAAATCCCCACATCAGTTCTGTGGGGGATACCCTAAAGTACCACCAGACCAAATTTGGTTTGAATCTGTGCAGCCGTTTCAGAGGAGAAGAAGTTTGAAGAAAAGTTAACGACGACGACGGACGACGACGACGGACGACGACGACGACGACGACGACGGACGCCAAGTGATGGCAATAGCTCACATGGCCTTTGGCCAGGTGAGCTAAAAAAGATATTGGCATGCAGAAAATATCGAGAGATAGATAAAGAGAAGCCCCAGAAATAGCGTATGGAGGTCTTTTTAAGACGACGACAACAAAAAAGTGATTACCCGGTACTTCGCCTTTTTAGTCTGTTTGTAATGTGACTTAATTTTTAATTCTCATGAATGTGAACTGACTCCTATTTTTTATTTATAGTCACTCCATATAGAATGTGAGTACACTGATCATATATGTTTGTATTTGTAAATGCTCCTTTTGGGCCCATAATTGGCTAATAAAAATTTGTATTTTGTATTTGTATTGTATATACAGCAAGGAAAACAGTTATCCTGTAAGCAGATACTATTATGTTAATACTTTTGAAAAAGAAACAGCTTAAAATGTCTTGAGTTTTTATTATAATTTGAATCTGTGAAGAGCAAAGAGTTCCAGTACAAAATCAGTAGTTAAGAGTAGAAATCTATAAAAGAGCCTTAATCCCTCTAAATGTCAACTGAATAATAAACTAGTTTAATATTCCGCCCTGCCTTAACAGGAGCCATAACACATGGTAGCTTTGAAACCGCAGTCCCCCTCGCAGTCTGCTTTCTCTCCCTGGCCCAAGGCTTCACACTCTGCACTACAGGCCCTGGCTTGCTTCCCACAAGCAAGAACGCATTGTATAACTCCACCTTCTACCCTAGCAGTCACTGCCAGGAAACAGAGTGCAAAAACAAGAACACACGTCTGAAATCAAAATTGTTTTAATTATAATTATAACAAATCATTCATCGATTAGAATACATTAATGTACTTGTTTAACTTGTATGTTCGCCTTAAATGGTCTGTGTTTGTCTTGACAATTTATTTGTTTGAGTGGTGAAAGAATTTTAACGATCTAGTGGCCAGTTTCACAAAAAAAAATCTTAAGTGTTAGAATTATCGTAAGAGTCAATATTAAGGATATTGATTGACTAAAATCTACATTTACGGCACCTATGATTTTTTTCGTGCAAAGTGCCTCTGAATCACACCTGGTACATGTATGACTTGAGGACTTCACGAGTGATGAATATTCATGTATCAAAGATTTGCGAATAGTTGGTTTCGGTAAGGCTTTTAGATAGGATATGTTTTGTCCGGTAAAAAACCCGAGAAATTTGGATGATGCTTTGTATCGGTTTTCAATTTTGATGATTTAAATTATGGAATCGAAACACAAATATCTACCAAAACCATTTTTATGTGAACTCACCTTACTAAGGATGTGAATGCTAATTACTGATCTTTGTAACATTATATGGTTTGTATTGAGTAAATCGAAGATACTAACAAATCAGCAAAAAAGAAGGGTTTTTTTTGCCAAGTTTTTTTTTTGCGGGGGCCTCACCTGAAGCTGCCCTATAGTGTTTTGCCAAATTTTCATTCTTTGATTTTCTCAACATCTCGTTTTGGTCTATATACATAAGTTGCTTTATTGATACACTTTGCTGAACTTTGTTTTAAGATCTCCTCGATTATTGGCTCGTGTTGATGGAGTTCCGAGGTCACTCTGCTATAGATGAGATGCTTCATGTTCAGTTTTCACTTTATAGTATTTAGCTTACTCTTACGGACTCCGCCACTTTGTGTAAATGTTTTAGACCTTTTGTTACTTTTCTTGTGATTTAGGTTGATCTCTACTCAAACAAGGTTCAAATAAAGGATTGACTGGCAAATGAATACAAATACATGCTTTAACTTGTCAATACATTTAAAGAAAATACAATACAAAGAAAATGATAAACATACCTTCATTTTCCTTGTGAGTTAAGCACCAAGTGTAAAAGATCTTGTATTCTATGCATATTTATAGCATTTATTTTATCAAAAATTGCAATTTTGCCAATTATATAAATTAAATTGGTCTTTAAAGCATTAAACATCATTTTAATAATTGTTCCTTCGCAATTATACATTCAACGATAAAAAATTAGTAAAATTATTATTTATCCACATTTGCTGGTTCATGTTAGGCATGGGAGTTTGTCGTCCTGTACGTAAGATCCTAAGTGCTAGTATTAATAAATTTTAATACCGTATAATTACTTATTTAATCCTTGAATTTGTGTCCTTGAATTGTTGAACCCTCCTCGCAGTTTAACCGGAATGTAGTTTAAACCTGCTGACCATTATTCTAAACGTTCAAAACCCTACACGAAACTTTAAAAAAAATGATTTAAGGAGCAATTGGTGAGTTATTTATGTAGTGTGTTTTATTATTGAATAAAAATATTGCCATGATAAATTTTTAACGTGCGTCAAACGTACGTGGTTAGAAACGCCAATTTAATATGCGTCAGATGACATGCGTTTAACGTACGTCAGACGCATGTTAAACGCAGTCCACATTTTGCCTGTGTATTTGCGGTCCACAAAGGGGTCTTTTACAGGCATGAAGCGTGACACTCTCCAAACACGTTGGCCCACTATGGTCAGCGGTCAGGGGTTCCGTATAATAGACCTGACAACCCCCGCGGACGAGGGCCACATATTCAGCCACCTATAGGGTACACACTTGGTCGCTCTGTGGTCTGACCAAAAAAGCTTCTATTGACACACAAAAAAAGATTAATGCATCATTTTAATTCTAGTAGTAAAATATATTTATTTAAATGCCAAAAAATCAATTATCTCTTTTTATAGTGATATATTTAATCCAATAATAGCAATGAATAGCTCGGCTATCAGATATTTGTACGTGCATTTTCTGTTCTCTTAAATAAAATAAACTATTGTGCCAATGTAGGATGGAAAAGAAGTATAAAGTGAATGTGAAAAAAAACAATGAGTAAGTTAGTGAGATGGTGTTTACGCCCTTTCAACGCTATAAAGGTTTTTAAAGGGCGTTGGACATGAAAAGGATGATAAAATGAACATGAAATGATGATGGTAAATGAAAGATGGGAGTGGGATGGGAAAAAAAGGAACAGTTTTTGAAGAACTAAAGAAAAAGGGGAGAGGTGGGAAGGGGCCTAAAATTAAGCCTATGTGGTGCACTGCTTTGCGGTCCACAAGGGGTCTTTTATGTGCATGAAGCGTGGCACTCTCCACACACGTTGGCCCACTATGGTCGGCGGTCAGGGTTTCCATATTATAGACCTGACACCTCCCGCGGACGAGGGCCACCCTATTTAGCCATTTAGGGTACACACTTGGTCGCTCTGTTGGTTGAGCACTGATCCGACATCAGAATCCCAAGACCCTTAATTAGTCGCGTCTTACGACAAGCTAGGCTCTGCTGCAGGCCTATTCGCCATCCGGGCCCCGCATTGGACGAACAATGATTCTGTATTCAAGATGAAAACGTAACAATTTCCTTCAGTTCATACTTAAGGATCCACATTCGATAGACACCAGGGCAAAAAGTCGAAATATTTTCAAATGCCAGATTTTAGTGCCGTCAACAGAATGATCTAAAAAGATGTAGTTGTACATTTGAATGGCCCAGTATTAATGTAAGTTTGGAATTAAATTTATTATAGATGCGATCCCCAACAGGATATTCAAATTTTAACCAGCTTTGTCTATCAATACATTTGTACATGTAGATAATTATGTATTCCTTTAGAATTGCGAAAGGAGTTTCATAAGGAAATTTATTAATATTTTATAAAATTCTAAAGACCGATGCCCCGAGGATCAAAAGCCTTTAATGTCTACAAGTAAACAGTTTGACCAAATCTTTACATCATAGGTTTCAATGTGGACAAGTTTTTTGTAAAAAAATATAAGCCCAGGAAGGTGCACTGGTGGATGTTAACCCGAGATAATCCCTAAATGACTTTCGTGAAAGGTGTGGAACAAAAACAAAGTAAATATAATCGTTAGGCTTATTAATTAATAAATTAAAAATAATTATTGTGTGTTTTTGTCTTGTACGTCATGTAGGTATACACCTATTACGACTTCTCGAAGGAGAAACTCTCTACTTATAGTTGTCTTAACACAAGACGCGCCATGTAGCCATTTAACCACCGGATTTTGATACGAGCTTTGAACTCTTTGGAACCGACAACAGTAAAATATGGTCTAAAGGGCAACAAAAAAATAAAGAAGAAGAGAATAAACACACCTCCCTTCCAAAAAGAAAAAAAAAAAAAACCCAAACCGCACAGATTATAGGTAAACGGATAAGTATAAGTATATTTGTTGCACTGACTTTAAACATAGGGACTTGCTCCCCTCTATCAATATTTTGTTAGCGTCAATGTGCGGTACGAATAAAAAACACCGGGAAACAATATTTTGTAAGAGTCAATTTTGTATATTGACTCTAACAAAATATTGATAGAGGGGAGAAAGTCCGTGTTTTTTTTCGTACCGCACATTGACTCTAACAAAATATTGATAGAGGGGAGCAAGTCCGTGTTTTTTCGTACCACACATTGACTCTTAACAAAATATTGATAGAGGGGAGCAAGTCCGTGTTTTTTTTTTCGTAACGCACATTTTATGGGGATTCTACGGGTCCTAGTACTCTTATCGAGATCGCAGCAGAGTTCTTTAACGTGCGAGGAACGTGACATTTCACCCAACATGGTGCACCACTATGGTTTGCGATCAGGTTTTCCGCATTATAGCCTGACGATCTTTTCATTCATTATTACAGGGCTGCCCCATTCAACAACCTTTGGCACATAACCCAGTCGCTTTGTGGGCAAAGCAGCCTTACCCAATGTCAAAAAACCGTAGAGGTTTTGCTATATAGATAAATTAACTTACTAGTAGATTATTTACTAAAATATAGTAAATAAATTTAATAATTTATATAGTTAATAATTTATATAGAGAAAACCTGTACTCTTGTTTTTTTTCCACTTCATGATCATCATCAAATCATGTTCTATTCATCAAAGTCGTCTATACGCCCTCCCAAGTGCTTGAAATTCCCATGTGGAAAGATTCTTCCATCGCCCGAATGTTGTGTAATTCTTTTGGACTTTATTGTATGATTATTTTTAATAACTTAATTTTGCATCTTTTTTAAGATCCAGTTTGCATCTCGACGGTTTAGTAAGAGTTTTCTGGTCTTCTTTAGACCCCAGTATACAGTATAATTTTAATGTGTATATTGCACTTCATCTTAGGGCAGAGGGCGGAGAAAAAAGTATAAAAAAACTTATACTGATGCGCTGGTTATCTCATATGTTATCAAGATTCATGACATCATTAACATTAAAGGTTAAAGCAACAAATTTAGAATTTTATTACACCGATTGCAAAGAATTTGTCGACCTTCCCTTGTTTTCAATGATGTTATCATTGTTTTACATCAGTTTTAATATTGTTTACCTCATCAACTTTATTTATGACAAATCTAAAAGTTCATGAAAGTGTATGCGATTTACAGTATACCTCATCAGATTAGATTGGCAGTTCATTGGTCCAAGCTCATTTTCCAACCACACTGTCATGACTGTCGGCCTGTCAAACATAAATTTCTAACACCAACAACATTATTAATGTATACGTATATATTTTTTTACAAATAACAAATAATTTGTAATAGATTTTAGTGACTTAACTAGTATTCAGTGCGAAAGATGAACATGAAATGATGATGATTGAAGTAGATAGGCCGAATTTTCACTATGATTTAATTCAGTGTTTTAACGGTTTTAAAAACAGCTAGTTCACTGTCGACAAGCGGATTATCGTAACTGTAATTACGACGATCCCAATATGGCGACGGGAAACCCCCGTAAATAAACATTACCTTTTAATTCATTCAATACACAACGACACACAACCATACTTTGCTACTGCAAAGGTCTTTTGGCTAGCGATATACTGTAAATATGATTTGAATCAATATTCATCCGTTTGGGAAATATCCACAACAAATAAATGTGGCAAGATCATCGTAACTCGAATATTTTTCAAAGAAAGATTATCGTAACTCGGGTTACTGATTATGGTAACTCTGCTATATCGTTCGTTAAAAGAAAACAATTTTACAAAGTTAGGCATTGATTATTTGATTAGCATGTCAGAGATAGAAGTCAGGCATCAAAATCGCGGCCGAAAGTCTTATTATCATGCTTGTTTGTTGTATTAAATATATGGGAGTAAAGCTACGGCGTTTTATTCTGACGGATTATTGCCGGCTATGGTTTACGCCCGGGTTTACGCGGGAAATCCTAAGACAGTAAAATTATTTACAATGATTTTAACAACAATAAGGAGAATGAGAAAAACTGTTTTTTTTTAAACAAGAGGTAAATCTAGTCAAATCTAGTCTGAACTGAAAAGCGTGTCCAAAATCTACCAACTGTGCAATATATAGACACGTAAAAGATCCGTATAATAATAGTTCCAATAAAAATAAATGTCGTAGTAATGTGTCCTTGGCCGCAGTATGCTTTTAACATCTGCCAATTGTACTTATTTCTTCGTTCGAAAGATTTTTTGTTAATTAAAAGTATTATATAATCTGTCAGTTAAGATAATTCGATTTATACATTTTGAAAAAAAAAGTTACCAGAATAGAGACTTAGTCCCTATATATATACATCTGAGATTTACATAGTATGACCGAGACGAAATAAAGTGTGGCCGAGGTGTCCAAATACTAGTACCTTTTTTCACAACTCTGTGAAAGTTAATTTTCAATCAGCAATCTTCGGACGAGTCCGCTTCTATTCAAAGTTTGAGGAGGTAACTCAGCCGAAGTTGCGACGAGTGGATGAATTTTAACTACCAGTTTTACACAAGCCAAAAGCGTGTTCATTTCGTTGTTCCGTAATTCCGTCCCGTATTTGTTTATTCGTAATTCATCTACTTTTAGTCCTAGGTTGTTCTTATTTAGAGATCTTTATATGAACATGATGCATAGTGGGATATGTTTAAAGTTGCATCAGATAACTACTTCTTGTTAACCGAAACCTTGAAATTTTTCCGTCATACTTTAATTCCTTTCCGCTTTTCATTTGCTCATAACTTAGCAACTTATATTCCTAGATTGCTGATATTTGGTAACAAGCTTGATATGGGCATAGTTTATTGTGGGATACGTTTTTGGATCCATCGGACATCTTCTTCCTGTTTACCGACAACATTTTTTAAATTATGTTATACTTTTCATCTACATGTACTAACATACAACTACATGTATAACTCAGTAACTATAATTACTTCTTTGTTGCTGATGTTTGGTCAAAAGCTTGAAACGGACATGATATTATGTAGGATTCCGATGATCAAGCATTTACTTCTTGTTTCATGTAAACTTAATATTAAACACAAGGCATACTAGCAGTAGCTGTGAAAGCGGGGGTATCACTAGTCATCATTGGCTCACGGATGTCTTGTTGCTTTGTTTTTCAATTTGAAATACCGTATCAAATAATATTGATTTTGAGAAACAATTTTCATGAATTCAAAACCTTTCATTGTTCGCTTCCTCGCGATTTTCTTACGTCAGGGGCAAGAATATAACTAGAGTTAACACTAAAGTATGTCTCGTCTGCTGCACCACCAGAAACATTTCTTCTTTCTTTCTTCCACTATATTTTGAATTTACATGGATTTTCAGTTCTGAGATCAAAAGATGTTTATAGAACACATTGCTATTAAATGCAATAAAAATAATCAAAGTCACTCAACAAGAAAAACAAGGTCAAAGTCAAAAGATGGGGATGCAACTGTGCTAAGATATTATATTACCAGGGCATTTGCATACCAAGTTTCATCAACCTAGGACCAATAATACTTGAGATATGGAGGTGTTTGCAAAACCATAATTAACATTGCTATTACATGTATATGTATTGAAAATTGTCAAAGTAACTCAACCGGAAAATCAATGTCAAGGTCAAAAGATGGGGATACAGCTGTGCTAGGCTACTACTGGGGCATATGCATACCAAGTATCATCAACCTAGGACTTATAGGTCTTGAGATATGGAGGTGCTCGCAAAACTTTTCCATTGCTATTTTATGTATTGAAAATTGTCAAAGTCACTCAACTGGAAAATCAATGTCAATGTCAAAAGATGGGGATGCAACTGTGCTAAGCTAATACTGGGGCATATGCATACCAAGTTTCATCAACCTAGGACCTATAGTTCTTGAGATATGCAGGTGCTCGCAAAACTTTTCCATTGCTATTATATGTATTGAAAATTGTCAAAGTCATGCTCATAAAACTTTTCCAAAAAGTTAACGCCGCCGCCGGTAAAGTAACACCTATGCCCCGCTCTGCTTCGCAGGCGAGACAAAAACTGCATCCATCAAGCATTCAATGGTCAATTTCAACTTTATGATAGAGTGAGTAATAACTATATTTCATTTCATAGAAACACTTAAAAGATTAAATAAGGAATGAACAAGAAGAGGATGATAAAATGAACATAAAATGATGATGTGATATATTGATGTGGGGTGGGAGACAAAGGAGCAGCAAATATTGGAGACCACCGGAAAAGGGGCGGGTGAGTAGGGCGGATAATTTAGTCTATATAGTGCTCTACTCGGTGGTCCACAAATGAATCTTTTACTTGCATGATTCGTGGCACTCTTGATGCACGTTAGCCCACTATGGTCAGCGATCAGGCTTACCGTATTATAGACCTGACAACTCCGTGAAGAGGACAAGCCTATTCAGTCACAAATAGAACACATTTGGTATATCTCACTAAATGGACTGATTTCCATTTGCACTAGATTAAACATAAGCTTAATATAAAATGACTACTAACACCAAGGTTCGTGGTTCGATCCTCGTCCGGGGTGAAAATTTCATGAACCAATTTTCCGACTCTCTCTTGACACCATTTGCGAGGATGGTCTCAAGGAACGATGCTAGTCCTTCGGAAGGGACGAAAAAAGGTTGTCCCATGTATGTGGAGAGCAATACCCCATGCACGTTAAAGACCCCTTTGTAGAGTTCGATAAGAGTAGGCTCAATAGGGGCCGCTGCAAAGGCCACACTCGCAAACTGCTAGCTGGAGAGGGATTTACATAAGCATTAAGCTTGTTTCCCAATCCAGGATAAATAAATATGTTTAAACTAAAATGAATTTATTGACTATGTGTTATTGGCTTTTTTCGGTTTAAGCTATAATCAATTAAAGTAGATGTACCAAAAACATTCAAAGAGGAATATTTTTGTTATTCTGTCAGTTTAAGAATATTAAAGCAAATACATGCATTTTTATAAGATTTTCAATTGAATACTTCTATAAATTCTTATTGTTAGATTTAAAAATCATTTTTTTTAATTAGAACGTATTCTTATGAAAAAGTCAGAATGAAACTGAACTAATAGACCTACAGGACAAACCAAAATCACTACAAACAGATGTTATTAACAATAAAAACGAGCCAACAAACTCGAGCTTTATACAAATAAACAACAGACTAGACATTATCGAAGATGCACTTGTCAAAATTACCTCGTCATTGGGAAACGTTATTGAGAATCAAGAATCGTACAAAACTAATATCATTGGAGAGATACAAAAACAGTTAAAAACACCAAAAAGTGCAACTTGTATGTCTACAGTCAACCTTGATGCAAGTTATAAGTCTCAAATTACTATACTGAACCAGAAGATTACAGAACTACAACAAATGAATATTGAAACAGAAAAAAGACACATTAGACAAATGACAGAAATGAAAACTGAGATGCACGAGATGAGACAAGAAAAAATAGAATTGGTCAATGAAACTGACAAAATCACAAACATGCTTGATCAAACTAGGAAAGAAATGGAATCTCAAAAAACTAATTATCAAGAAAGACTTACAGAAAAAGTCTCAGAAATAAACAAATTACAAGATAGAATACAGTCTTTTTTGTATGACAGTGAAGGTGGACCATGGACAAAAAATATGAAATCTACTCGTCATGACAAACAACAAGAGTTAGATAACTTTAGAGAAGTCACAAAAAGTGCAAGTGAAACAACCCCAGAAAACCCCCTAACTAAACATGATAATCAAGCCACAAATGACATGAACAACAAAGCTGAACCACCAAAACAAGACTATTGCTCACCAGCACCTATCAATAATGTAAGACCTTCAAGTGACATGAGTGAACATGCGCAAAGAACAACGCTAACTGAAACCGTGGACACGATATTCTTGCATGATTCAATCTGTCATGCAGTCGACATCAACAGACTTTTAATGGGATCAGAAAGAAAAGGAAGTAAACAGGTGACATACACAATAGAAGATGCTAATAAGGCACTGAGCTCCATTGAATATGCTAGACTGATCATTCTTCATGTTGGCATCAATAACTTAAAGGAGGAGTCTCCGAGTGAAGCCTTTCAAAAGTTCTCCTGTCTTATTGACAAAGCAAGGATGAAAACCAATTCCCTGTTAATTTCTTTTGTCACCCCCACCAAATTTAATCGTCTCAATATAAAGATTCGTCAGTTCAATGAGGAAGTTATAAATATGTATGGAAACACAGAGGGAATACGTATCTGTAGGAATTCGAACTTTGAAAGGGGAGGTGAAGTCATAACAGAACTATTTGAAAATGCAACTAGGCTCTCTAGAAATCATGGTATTCGAGTCCTGGCAGGGAATTTGCGTCACACTTTATTCCCTGGGAGAAGACCCCAACCCAAAGAGGATGAACAACAACGATTCAATTCGTACTCGGACAGTAAGAACTCCGCAAGGAAACTCAACCCAAACATCAGAGCTAGTGGTGGTCATGGGCCAGGCATGCATGAGAACCAAAACTATCATCAACAAACTCCAAACAACTCCTCATATTCACCATATTCTCACAAATCTCTAACTACAGACAATAGACTGGATGACAGCAAGATCTCTGCCCTCGCAACAGGGATTGCTTCCGCAATTGCTAACGCACTTGGATGTTAAATGTATTATTAATTTCCTTATATCTTTATTTTCGTAATGTTCTGAGTTAGATTACCTGATGTCTCTAAATTACTTTTTTTTTTTTTTTTTTTTTTTTTTTTTTTTCGGTTCTGTTTTATTGCTCTGAATTAGAGTACCTGTTGTATCTTAATTACTTTTTAGTTATTTTTTTCAGTTAGAGTACCTGATGTCTATAACAAAACTTTTAAATACTTATCAACATGTGCCCCTTTTATTTTAGAAATTGTTATACACTGTATATCACACAAAGAAGGATAACTCTAGCCAGTTTCCATGTACAAAGAAAATTACTAAAATTTAACTAAAATTTTTAATTTTTATATAACTTTGCATTGAAAATTACATAATTTTAATGTGACTTTATCTGCAAATATTCTCATTTGAACTATTTACAATGAAAACTGATAAATATATCTGAATTCGATTGAAAATGACAAAGATTTTTTATCTATATTTACTTATATCCTCATTAAAATAATTAAAGAAGTACATAGGTATGGTAACAGGAGATTTACAAAAATCTGTTAAAATTGTATTTTATTGTATATACATGTAATTAAGGAAAGCTAACACCATTTTGATTACAATGTTTTTGTGTCTCATACATTGTATTTTATTGTATGTAATTAAGGAAAGCTAACACCATTTTGATTACAATGTTTTTGTGTCTCATACATTTCTAATTGAAGATTGAAAGGAGTGATATATGAATGTACATGTACATATTAATTTTAAGTTGTATACTTTAATTGTGTAACTCGTATACATGTACATGTTTACAGTTTCATTCCCTAATTGATTATTACCCATCAAAAAAAAAAAAAGAAAAAAAAAAGAAAAGAAAAAGATTAAAGTTCTTTTTTTGCTTCATAAAATATCACTTAACTCAAAGAAGATAACTCTATTACACTTCAATTTCAACTATTTTTAATAAAATTAAGTGATATATAAACAAAACATCAAAATTAAAGATTAATTAGTCTACCGTAATGATTTTATAGATAATTAGAATGAAACTTCCCTTGTGCATGAGCACTCTTTAATTGTAATAAGTAATGTGCATTAAAGTCTCAAAAAAATTATCAATTACATCTTGGAATGTAAATGGTATTTTTAAACGGATAGATAATGACAGAGTATGTAAATTAAATGATGATGCTATGAGTGATGCTATGTCATCTGATATTGTATTGTTATCTGAAACGCACGCCTCCTCCAAGGAAGTTTTGAGTTTTAATGGATATAAATGTTATGTCAATTTTAGAAAATCTGATAATAACAGAGTAAGAGGTGGGTTAGCTGTACTCTTAAAAAAGGATATTTTGTCAGGAGTTAAAGTTGTTGATAAGTCTAACAGTGAAATTATGTGGCTAAGACTTGACCACAGCTTTTTCAAATTAGAAAAAGATCTATTTATTTGTTTTATATATATACCCCCAAGTAACTCCTCATATACACTCAGAACAAATTGTGATAAACAAATTTTTGAAAAACTGGATAAAGATATTACCAAATACTCTTTATTAGGGAATATTTTAATTATGGGGGATCTGAATGCCCATATTAATTCAAATGATTTAGATTACATAAAAAATGAAATCAATGATAACCTAGATGACTTTCTACCTATTAACTATATAGCTGATAATGTCCATAGATCTAGAAATACTGAAATTATACAAAAAACAAACAGTTATGGGAAACAAGTTATTGATATGTGCACAGATGCCCAACTTCGAATACTAAATGGAAGAACTTTAGGAGATTCTAAAGGAAAAATAACTTTCTTTAATCACAATGGAACTTCAATTGATGATTATTGCATCTGTAGCTCAGAGTTTCTTAGAAACATTCTTAACTTTAAAGTTGGAAAGTTTGAACCAACAATTTCTGACCATTGTCCAATTTCAGTTAATATATTATCTCAAATCAAAATACAACCCCCAAGAAATTTGAAAACATCTTTAAAAAAAGTCAAGTGGACTGAGGAACGTGACGTTATATTTAAATCTAATTTATCACAAATAGATTTTAACCCAATGTTAGAAAACCTTGATGAGTTATTAGACATATCTAATGACACCAATGATGATAAGATAAATGAAGTAGTGTCAAACTTATCTTCCACTCTATATAATGCAGCTTTTTTAGGACAAGCAAAGGGAAATAATACCAAAAAAAGAGTTAAATTTAGAAAAATCAAAAGACCATATTATGATAATGAATGTGAAACAAAATACAGAAATTTAAAACATTTAAGCAGAAAACTTTGTGATGAACCATGGAACAAAGATTTGCGTCAAAAAGTCTTAACCAACAAAAAAGATTTAAACAGGCTTGTAAGAAAAAAATACAGACAATTCAGACATAAAATGTTAAATAAAATATTAGACTGTGATCAAACTAATGCTGAAGAATTTTGGAATACTGTTAAATCAATAAGTAAAAAAGATACTAGTGACCCAAGCTCTAATATTTTACCTGAAGAGTGGTTTGACTACTTTAAGGAACTTATGAACACAGGGCAAGTCTTTAATAAAGGCAATAAAAGTGACAATTATGTTAGCCCAGACTTTCAAAACTGTTGTAATTTGGTTCTTAATGATAATATAACAAAAGAAGAAGTGTTGCTTGCTATGAAATCTCTGAAAAATAGAAAATCTTGTGGTTCAGATGGGATATTAAATGAAATGTTGAAGATATCATGTTCTATGAATGTTAATATATATGTGAAACTATTTAATTTAATTTTTAAAACAGGTATTTATCCCAATCCATGGAAAGAAAACTTTATCAAACCTATTTTTAAAGGTGGGTGCTTTACAGATCCCTCAAATTATAGAGGCATTGCTCTCTCTAGTTGTCTAGGAAAGTTTTTTTCCAGAGTTTTATACAACAGGCTTGAAAAATACTTAGAAAATAACAACATAATTTGCCCAGAACAAATTGGCTTCAAAAAAGGATGTAGGACAAGTGACCATATTTTCACATTAAAAACAATTATTGATAAAGCCTTTAAATCCTCCAAAAGAATATATGCTTGTTTTATTGACTTTAAAAAGGCGTTTGATACTATAAACAGAAAAGCTTTGTTTTATAAATTGTTTACTTATAATATTAAAGGACCTTTTCTAGATATCTTGAAATCAATGTACAAAGAAGTTTTATTCTCTGTTAAGATCTCAGATGGAATAACTGACTCTTTCTTATCACAAGTAGGAGTGAAACAAGGATGCATTTTAAGCCCTGCACTTTTTTCATTATATTTAAATGATCTATCTAAACTTTTTAAATCAGATTGTCAGCCAGTAGATGTCAATAATACTCAATTATCATGTTTGATGTATGCTGATGATCTAGTATTGATATCAGAATCTCCTAATGGACTTCAAAACTGTCTCAATAAGCTAGATGGTTACTGTGAAAAATGGAATCTTACTGTTAATCTAAGCAAAACCAAAATAATGGTCTTCAATAAATCTGGAAGAAAAATATGTAATAACATTTTTAACTTCAGAAATATAGCTATTGAACAATGCATGGAATACAAATATTTAGGAATAGTTTTCAAACCTTCAGGTGTATTCTCTGAAGCAATTAATCTTTTATGCAAAAAGGCTTCAAAAGCAATATTTTGCATTAAAAAGATGTTGATCTCTGACAAAATTAATGTTTCTGCGCATCTTAAATTATTTGAATCATGTGTTTCACCTATACTTCTCTACTGTAGTGAAATATGGTGTCTAAATATTATTAAAACAGATAAAAGTCTAGAATCAAAATACTTGTCAATGCAGTCAGTCAAAGTTCAAATAAAATTTGCTAAATATCTCCTCGGAGTAAATAAAGCAGCTGTAAATTTGGCTGTTCTCTCAGAACTAGGCATGTATCCTATTAGTATACAAGCTTTAAAATCCTCAGTTGGGTTCTGGTTACATATTCTAAAATCAAAAGAAAAACTACTGGGTGAAGCATACAAATCAAGCTCACAGTTGACTGATGGTTTTCAAAATAAAATAAAATTATTATTAAGTAAATTGAATTTTTGTCATGTTTGGGAAAATCAGGGCACCTTTTCCAAGAAAAGATTACTCAAAGCAATTTCAATGAAATTAAATGAAAATTTCAATCATTTCTGGAAAGAATCAATTTATAAAGATGAATCATCAATGCATAGAAACAAATTAAGAACTTATCGACAATTAAAAACTGATTTTAAAACAGAAAAATATTTATTATTTAATTTCAACAAGGCTGATACAAATATATACTCAAAACTTCGAATAAGCAATAGTAAATTAGCTATTGAAACTGGTAGATTCAATAAAACAAAGTTAGAAAATAGAATATGTCCCTTATGCCAAATAGAAATTGAAGATGAATTCCACTTTGTCATAGTATGTTCTCAGTTATCTTTATATAGGTTGTCTTTGTTTAATGAAATAAGTTCTATAGTCCCTTCTTTTAAAAACATGAACTCTCAATGTAAATTTAACTACATATTTACCTGTAATGAATACGATATTTGTCATGTTATTATAAATGGAATTAGTAAAATGTACAATAAGAGATGTGAACTAGCGAAGCAATCTTAAATAAAAAAAAAAAATCAAATTTCTTAATCTCAAGGGGATGCAAAGCTCAATCACAATTTCAACTTTCTTGGTAGGAGGCAAGCGGATATTTAAATGGTCAGACTATAATCTATATGTGAACCTTCTTATATTTTTTATGTATCACCAATTTAACATTGTCATATTATTGTGCTGTTTTTATGTATGTACTTGTATATAAGTTGTGGTAACAATCCAATTGTCTGGATTTTATTCCAATAAAATTTCTTTCTGATTCTATGAATACATTCATATTGAGGTAACCATTTGCACCCCCCTCCCGTCAGTGCAGCTTTTGTAACTAGTTTTAATATGACCCCAAGATACGGCTTACTAATAGGTGAAAGTTGTAACAAGTGATGTAATTAATATTTTGTTTGATATCTATTTTGTATTTTTCTGTAGGAATTGGAATGTAACGATTTTATTTTTTTCATTTTATTTGAGTTACGATAATCATTTTAAAATAAATTTTGAAGTTACGATAATCTGGCATCGGCGTTACGACGATCTTGTCACATTTTTCTGTTGTGGATTTCTCCCAAACGGATGAATATAGATTCAAATCATATTAACAGTATATCGCTATCCAAAAGACCTTTTTAATGGCCAAGTATGGTCGTGTGTAGTTGTGTATTAAATGAATAAAAAGGGATTGTTTATTTTACGGGGGTTTCCCGTCGCCATATTGGGATCGTCGTAATTACAGTTACGATAATCCGCTTGTCGACAGTGTAGTTGAATATATGTTCTACGTTTTTATTGATTGATTAAAACGGTCATGACTGCAGCAGTCAATATCTGTTTAATCCCGTGTTAACAGTCAGCATCAGTTTGCTTACAGGTCGTCGAGTCCTGTGTTATCAACCTTTACAATATGTAAACAAACAAGTCACATGACTAGCTGTGTAGTTTTAAATGAAATTCATACCACATGTGTTGTACATAAAACCGCTTTCAACAGGAAATATTTCATTTATATTTAAAGTTGTTACACTTTGAAGTAGGAGTTATTTGTTTACGATTGAGGTATTATATACCAGACTTTTCCAGTGAGTGATCACGTCAGTGGCTAAATCAATGCAAAGAAAATTAATAAATAAGAAGTTTCGTCACTACATCACTATATTCTCTGTGGTTTAGCTTAATATTTTACTTAGGGATAAATATTTCTTAATTGGATGGTGACAGAACGTACGTATTGATTTTTGTTTTAAGATTGTAATGCTCATAGATAGGTGTGTAGGTGGTATGTTGTGATTATCGTCTTAATATGTCTGTACCATCTCTACTGACGTCTGTCTATCTGATCCCGATTATGGACGCGATTTCTGCACGTACATGATTGTAGCTTCGTTCTATCGTACATTGCTTTCAAAATTTTGTCCCTAAGGTTGATGTCGACTTTTTTGCATACTAAATAGTGTATATTCTTTTAAAAAATACAGGCCATAGTCATTTCAAAGAAATGTTAATAGCCATTATTAAGCAATAAACATCATCAATATACTGTCATGACTGTATTATCCCTTTTTGAACATTGACTGAAAAGCAAATCCGTTAAAATGTTAAATTATCACAGTAACTACAATGTATAACGCTACATGCCCTTATGTTATGTATGTTATAGGCTAACACTGATTAATGTGTGAAAGTAGCAGTTTCAAGACACTGATTGATCTTCATGTTAAACCTTTATAAAAAGCCAATACGTAATTTCAAAATCTATATCTGAAAATATAGAGCTATAAACATTATAAAAGAACTGTAAGCACGTAAGAATTTTTTACCATGGTTTAGTTCTCGGCGTGGACAAATATATATAATACGACCAATCTTGATATAAAGATGAATTACCACACTAGGTAAACGCTGTCCGCAAGAGCAAAGATATTTCGCGTTTTCACTGTACGGATATTTCGGGTTGTTGTTGACATTGGACACCAGGACTAAAATCGGTGTTTATTTTAACTATATAAAGCATGGAATTGTATATGCTGACCCTATGTCTTTTTTAAAGATATATTTCCATTTCCTTTCAGTTTAAATGAAATTATTTGGTACTTTATCAACAATATTTGTAATTTTTTAGCAGATGTATGAATTTTAAATAATTTACGATAATTTACTAATTTTTCCAATATTTTCAATAAACGGCCATTCAAAACACTTCAAAATAGGATTACTATGTACCCAAAATGCAACTACACCCCATCTTCCTTATTATAAATCGTGGAAAATGCTCGTAACAGAGAACGTACTGTACTGATATTTCATGTTCCGATTTGCCTGTCAGAATCTTACTGTACTGCTATTTCTGTTAAACTGTACTGATATTCTGTGTTCTTGAAAATTTGAATCGTATAAAAAAAAAGACTTTCAGTTGCAAGATAGACTTTCTGTCATATACACATGGAAGGCAATGTAACTTGTAATATATACTCAGGCTACTGTTTTCCGAATGGTCGAGTTGGAGTATCCATGATAGTACTTGTTACACAATACAATCATATTACAGCCAGAAAGGCAAGTAACTATTCTACAAAAAAAAAACTACATGGAAATCGACATAATACTTTGGTATACCGGTACTATGTACTTTATTCTTAACTCAATTAGATGAATAATACTACGTTCACGTACATAAACAAACAAAATAAAATTCATGTACAAGCCCGTTCATTCATAAGTTACAAGTTGTTTCCTTCCCCCCCCTAAGAATATTTCTTGATCTACCTACATGTACTTCAACATTGTTCCATGGGGAATTTAATGTTGCCCGTATGAAATATGCTTATGCAAATGCGCGAGGTCAACCCAAGATGTAGCACGTGTGCCTTTAGTGAAAATACCGATTAAAAAGATCATAGTTACATAATACAGCCTGGTCTGCATTAAGCTTAACCAAAAGCGAATATTTACAGGTTACTTTTTGTGCTCACCATTCCCTATAATCTGAATCAAAAATTGTCCATCTTCAATTTTATATATTTTTAGACATATTGTATACTTTTTATACGACCGTAAAAAATTGTGGTCGTATAGTGTTATGGCGATGTTTTTGTCTGTAGACATTTGGTTTCCGTACAGGGTTCAACACGGCTGTATCATGCTGCTCGTCGTAACTTTTTATTTATATTTAATTTCAGTTATTGTGTGGTATAAACCCGTGCGTGATAGGCCTGCTTGTTTTTGAAGTCAGGTTACAGAACACTCAAAACCTGACGTCGGGTCAGGCCGCTTTATCCACAGAGCAACTGGGTTGTGTGCCCAAGGTGGTTGAGTGGGATAACCCTGTTACAATGAATGCAGGAATTGTCAGGCTATAACCCGGACAGCTAACATAGTGGTGCACAGTGTAGCCGGGGGAAAATGTCACGTTCCTTGCACCTAAAAGAACCATACTGCAGGTCTGGATAAGAGTAGGACCCAAAGGATCCCCTGCAGTAGGCTGAATTGCCAGATCCTACCCATTCCTCATTTTGCAGTGACAGTTAACAAGAGGCTCCCAGGAGCCTGAATCGCTCACCTGGTCTTAATGTCAACCCTTTGTATAGCTAAATAAACTGAATGTTTAAGCAATAAAAAGCTTTTCTCTATCTGCAATAGTTTTAATTCCAAAGCAAAAAAAACACTATTTTTCACCTTTAAAGGGCCATAACCCCTTAAAGGGGTCATCTGACAACTTCGACCCTAAAAGACTTTTGTAGAGCTAATTAAGCTAAACATTTAAGCAAGCAACATCTTTTCTCTATCTGCAAAAGTTTTCTTTCTTTAGGCCAAAAACACTATTTTTTGCCTTTAAGGGGCCGGAACCACTATAAGGGGTCATCTGGCAACTTTGACCCTATGGAAACTTTTGTAGAGCTAAATGAGCTGAACAATTAAGCAAGCAACAATTTTTTCTATCTGCAATAGTTTTCATTCCATAGGCCAAAAACACTATTTTTTGCCTTTAAGGGGCCATAACCCCTATAAGGGGTCATCTGACAACTTTGACCTTATGGAGACTTTTGTAGAGCTAAATGAGCTGAACATTTAAGCAAGCAACAGCTTTTCTCTATCTGCAATAGTTTTCATTCTATAGGCCAAAAACACTATTTTTTGCCTTTAAGGGGCCGTAACCCCTATAAGGGGTCATCTGACAACTTCGACCCTATGGAGGGTTGTGTAGAGCTAAACGAGCTGAACATTTAAGCAAGCAACAGCTTTTCTCTATCTGCAATAGTTTTCATTCTATAGGCCAAAAACTCTATTTTTTGCCTTTAAGGGGCCATAACCCCTATAAGGGGTCATCTGACAACTTTGACCTTATGGAGACTTTTGTAGAGCTAAATGAGCTGAACATTTAAGCAAGCAACAGCTTCTCTCTATCTGCAATAGTTTTCATTTCATAGGCCAAAAACATAAAAAATGCTATTTTTCACCTTTATGTAGCCTTTTCTCCTAATTCCATTTTTAAATTTATACCTGAATGAAACTTTTTTATTTGGTTTCTTTAGACCTTCCAAAAGCTGAAACTACACATGAATTCATTTTCAAATAGCTAACTTTTGTTTTTTTTTGCAAAAAAATATAAATTGTCCTTGGTCAGCTCCTCTGGAACAAGATAGGTAACTAAACTTAATTATCTATCATTTTTAATGGTGTAAGGGAAATAATCCATGCTCATTTTCTACTATGCTCTATTCCAAAAAAGGAAAAATATCTGCTAAAGTGTTTTCAATTCTTTATTGATCTGAAAAGAAAAAAAAAGTTATTCTTACAATGTTTGCATGCTATAATTATACAAATAATGACTTCAAAATTTTGTCTTTGCCATGGGCAGCTGGATGGGACGGATCCATAACATAATGGCATACTTTCCGTTCTTCTGAAGCACCCGGATGTACTTCTTTTGTGTTGCACAGTTTATAATGTGCTTGTTTATTCTATTTTGTTTTGTTTGGATATATTTGTCCTTAGACTTTAACATTTTCAAAAAATAATCCACAATATAATTATTCTGAATATATTTTTAGTCTAAATTACACATCCCAGGCATGGATGTTTAATTTGATATTTGTTATTGTGCCACGTATGCAAAACTTTTCTTACAATTGTATATATTTTCGGTATCTTCGGTGCTGGATTTGGCTTCCTTGTTTGAAAGTTTTGGTTTTGAGTACTTTTCGTTTTCAATATTTTTGGTTTTTCAAACACAGTTTTGATTCAAATGCTACTGATGATAGGTTACATTTTGAAATACGGATATATAGCATAACCAAATTATTTTGGTATTTGTATTTTTTATGTTTTTTTTTCTTACAAGTATCATGAGTATTGCTAACATAACAAAAATAATTACCAATAAATTTCAGAGATCCCTTTTTAGCTCACCTGGACCGAAGGTCCATGTGAGCTATTACCATCACTTGGCGTCCGTCGTCGTCGTCGTCGTCGTCTGTCGTCGTCGTCTGTCGTCGTCGTCTGTTAACAATTTTTCAAAAATCTTCTCCTCTGAAACTACCAAACAGAATTTAATGAAACTTGGTATGAATGATCCTTAGGGTGTCCTGCACCAAACTTGTGTTTTGATTTTTGATCCGTTAAAAAACATGGCCGCCGTTACTAAAAATAGACTAGGGGGGTCAGACTACTGTTTTTGGCTTATAAATCAAAAAGTATAAGAGATAGAGGAAATCTGAGGCCACGCTACTGATTCAGCATCAAAAGCTCTACAAAAGTCTCCATTTGGTCAAAGTTGTCAGATGACCCCTTATAGGGGTTACGGCCCCTTGAAGGTAAAAAATAGCATTTTTTCATGTTTTTGGCCTACAGAATGAAAACTATTGCAGATAGAGATTAGCTGTTGCTTGCTTAAATGTTCAGCTCATTTAACTCTACAAAATTCTCCATAGGGTCGAAGTTGTCAGATGACCCCTTATAGGGGTTACGGCCCCTTAAAGGTGAAAAATAGCCATTTTTCATGTTTTTGGCCTACAGAATGAAAACTATTACAGATAGAGATTAGCTGTTGCTTGCTTAAATGTTTAGCTCATTTAGCTCTACAAAAGTCTCCATAGGGTCGAAGTTGTCAGATAACCCCTTATAGGGGTTACGGTCCCTGAAAAATAGCGTTTTTTCATGTTTTTGTCCTACAGAATGAAAACTATTGCAGATAGAGCTTAGCTGTTGCTTGCTTAGATGTTCAGCTCATTTAGCTCTACAAAATTTTCCATAGGGTCGAAGTTGTCAGATGATCCCTTATAGGGGTTACGGCCCCTGAAAAATAGCGATTTTTCATGTTTTTGGCCTACAGAATGAAAACTATTGCAGATAGAGATTAGCTGTTGCTTGCTTAAATGTTCAGCTCATTTAGCTTTACAAAATTCTCCATAGGGTCGAAGTTGTCAGATGACCCCTTATAGGGATTACGGCCCCTGAAAAATAGCGATTTTTCATGTTTTTGTCTTATAAAATGAAAACTATTGCAGATAGAGATTAGCTGTTGCTTGCTTAAATGTTCAGCTCATTTAGCTCTACAAAATTGTCCATAGGGTTGAAGTTGTCAGATAACCCCTTATAGGGGTTACGGCCCCTGAAAAATAGCGATTTTTCATGTTTTTAGCCTACAGAATGAAAACTATTGCAGATAGAGATTAGCTGTTGCTTGCTTAAATGTTCAGCTCATTTAGCTCTACAAAATTCTCCATAGGGTAGAAGTTGTCAGGTGACCCCTTACAGGGGTTACGGCCTTTGAAAAAAGCGATTTTTCATGTTTTTGGCCTACAGAATGAAAACTATTGCAGATAGAGATTAGCTGTTGCTTGCTTAAATGTTCAGCTCATTTAACTCTACAAAAGTCTCCATAGGGTCGAAGTTGTCAGTAACTCCTTATAGGGGTTATGGCCCCTTATAGGTGAAAAATGGTGTTTTTGGCCTATAGAATGAAAACTATTGCAGGTAGAGAAAAGCTGTTGCTTGCTTAAATGTTCAGCTCATTTAGCTCTACAAAAGTATAGGGTCAACATCAAGACCAGGTGAGCGATTCAGGCTCCTGGGAGCCTCTTGTTAAAGTCGCTGATGATTTGTCCGACTGGTAAAATGTATGAAATGTCCTGAGTCACTATCACTTTCCTCAGTTTCCCAGTATCTGACCTGGAATTAAAAAAAAAACCAATAATATAATATCTATTTAAAATGTGGGTAAAAGATCAACACTAACACTATTAAAAAGAAAAAAAATGACAACAAATTACGCACAAACATAAAACATAAATATTGCTAAAAAATACAATATCCCTTACCAATAAAAATTACAACAAAGTTCCAGACAATAAATTTTGCTACGCCTGACGCGCGTTTCGTCTATTAAAGACTCATCAGAGGCGCTCTACCAAAATATTGAAAAAGTAGAACGACCTGAAGTTCTCTCACGAAAAGGTAATGGATCGTTTATAAATACATGGCAAATACAAGAATGCTATATATAAAAATCAAATTATCAAGGTCTAATTTACATGCATATATGAATTGATTTTATTGAATATGGGGCACACTGTTAAAACTGGTCTTTAAAATGACATTTTTTTTATTTGTGTTTAAGGAGGTATTGATCTTTAAGGCATGCATAATTTCAATTAAACTCCATGATAATATTACAAAAAATGTATTGGAGCCTTCAACCACATCCCAACAGATGGAACAGAATAGAAATAAGGAAAAAAAAGAATAGTTGATTAGAGACATGCGTTATAGAGAAATCTAATGCAACACTTTTTATGATTTTTATCTCGCATGGGACGACGGCAGTCTAAAATGTTTTGTAGATTCCTTTAACGTGACCTTGAACCCCTTATGCATCATTAAAAGAATTTGTGAATATATCTTAATTGGTTCCTATTTTTCAAGTATGACATTATTTCACCTTTTACAAACTGTATTTATTTAAGAAGTTACGGCCATGATAGACCATAAACAAGTTTTGTCACGGTGCTGCCAGGCGAAATATACTTTTAGTGGCCTTGTCTTTTGGTTCATATTAATTTATCTTGTAAAATTAAATAGTTATGCATATTATATGATGTTGCGTTAGACTGTGGAGATAGCATTATGGAATTTATATATTTTAAGATTTGCTACACCAATTCTTAGATATTTTGATATGAAATATTTGTTTTAACCATTAAAGTAAATGGTGCAAATCTAGTACGTAATTGCAAAAACTATACTGCTATCTCATATTTTGTTATGTTGTTAATATATAAAAAGGTCATGCCATGCCAGTATTAACCTTAAAATGGGCATCTCTGTAAGAAAGTATGCGCCCTTTCCACTGTTTATCCTCTTTTGTTGGTCTATCTTTCCATTTAAGTTTGTTGATATAAATTTCTGGCCTTAATTTTCACGCAACAGTATCAACTTGGACAAATTGTCAACTAGAGCTCCTTCATTATATTGCTTGCCCTTGGCACTAAATTGAAATAAAAGTTTGTTTTCAGAGGTAACTTTAATAAATTGTTTCATTAAATTAATTTGCTTTTTCAGGGCTTTAATTTTTTCTGCTTTTGTTTTAAATTTTGCAATTTCTATTTCAATTTGAGAACGATCTTTCCATATCCCAACTTTTGCATGCAATTGTCTGCCGTACAACAAGATACCATGGTGCAGAGCCTCAGATACCTTACTATGGAATGTTCATCATAGCATGGTGGACTCATGGCGCTCTAAATAGAAGTCTGCATTATTCAGGAGCTTTACCTGTTGCATTGCATTACCATGAAAAACAGTTACAATAAATTACTGTGAAATAATTGATATAGTTCATGTAGTTATAAGCTCTCGAAGGGAGTTCTAATGGTAGAAAATTGAACTAAATTGGGTACATACTATGGGCTGAAAATTCTTTCAAAATCCGGTTTAGCACGTGCATATTCCCACACTTCACCGGAAGTATTCAATGTATTTTGACGCTTGTCTGGATTTTACAAATTTTGTGTTTTATAAAACATTTTTTTGACCCAGATATAACACCACATTACACAATTCGGTCTGGTCGCCCCCACTTTGAAATTACGCAATCTTCGGGAGCTAAAGTACAGGTTAAACCTGTCTCATATTAAACAAGATTTATTTTCAAATAAATGCATGATATCAAACAAACCTGCAATTTTATTTGTACGAGGATTACATGTATATATATTATTTCATGAACACAATACTTACATGTACAAATACTGCTTTAAAAGCCAAAATGGGTATAAACAGAAAATTTGCACTGGCATGACTGGGTTGTCTTAATAATCTGAAAAAATCATGCATGTACATATTATGCATGTAGATTCAAAATGTATTAAACAAATAATTAAAACAATGCTTTGATGTGTCTGATTGAAAATTAAAAGCATCCTCGTAAATTTAAACAATTTATCTTCTTCAGTTGTATGAAGTGCATTTTCATAAATTACTTAAGATCTATTTTTTCAGTGGCCAGATATTACCCTTAGCATACCATATTCTTTGTAATTTCTTACATATATCAGTGGTGGATTCAGAGGGATGGTCCAGGGGGTCAGGATCGACCCCCTTTTGTTGCAAAAATTTGTGATTTTGGACAAATTTTGGCAAAATGAGTCAATTTGAAGTTTTGGAACCCTCCCCCGTACCTTGGACCCCCTTTTAAAAAATCCTGAAGCCTCCCCAGTACAATTGTATATCATGTTATGATGTATAATATAATATGTAGATTGTTTTCATATACATGTACATGATGTACAGACTATACTAACAAGGGACATAATTTGTGTATTTTATCACACTGTGCCAAAAAAGGGTAAATTGAAGCAGTTTTTGTTTTAAAAGTCATAAAAATATTCCGTAAGCAACTAAAAGAAGTACTGCTAGTGCATGTTAGCTATGATTTTTTTTCACTTATTTGCAAAATACAGCTATGGGTCAAAGCAACTGCAATCTGCATTGCATTATTTTTAGGGTCCGAAGAAGATAATTTCCATCGTTCTCATATTAAAAAATCGTTTTTTTACTTGTGTCACCAACAGACACCAAACAAACTTTATAATATGAAGGAAAACCTACAAAAAAATCACTCAATTACCTTTTTGTATCGTCGCCCAAATTCTGAATGTCCTCGATTTTAACTTTATCGCGACTTCCGGTACGTGGCGGGAAACGAACGATAATTCAAAATTCGTTAGCGGAAAAGGCTACTTTATGGGGCCGTAACTCCCATAAGGGGTCATCTGACAACTTCGACTCAATGGTGACTTTTATAGAGCTTTTGATGCTGAAGCAGTAGCGTGGCATCAGATATCATCTATCTCTTATACTTTTTGATTTACAAGCCAAAAACAGTAGTCTGACCCCCCTGGTCTATTTTTAGCAACGGCGGCCATGTTTTTCGACGAATCAAAATTCCCCACATCAGTTCTGTGGGGGATACCCTAAAGTACCACCAGACCAAATTTGGTTTGAATCTGTGCAGCCGTTTCAGAGGAGAAGAAGTTTGAAGAAAAGTTAACGACGACGACGGACGACGACGACGGACGCCAAGTGATGGCAATAGCTCACATGGCCTTTGGCCAGGTGAGCTAAAAAGGTCTTGCGTCTCCACTTGATTATTTCAATGGAGAGATGTGGAATAAGTGTTTGCGATACAACCTACAATATGAACTGCAGTATAAATTCACTTTATCACCCTTTTCATGTTAATCTTTCTGATTGCAGAGTCGACTTCGTGCTGCTTTGGAGTAAAGCCATAACTGTCTTACCGTATCATGCTTATTGGTATCATGGTATAAAATACCGGTATCTCTATCTGTGGTTTCTGTGGCATCATGATATATATATAGTAACACAAAAAGGGAGTCATTAAATAAGGGAATTTAACTGTAAATGAAGGTCTTTTAACGTTACTAATGGGTATTTTGGCACTATTTTAAGAATATCTTTACAGGTGATACTTTTAGATTGGTAACCTATTACTTTGGATTTGGTTTAACATAACTCTTGATTTTCAAAGAGGGATCTGTATTCTTCTTTTTAAAATATTCTGATGAAAATATGATACCCGAAATAACAGTACAATGATGATAGATTAATACACGAAGTAACAGTACAGAGTGATTTCATGAACACAGAATAACAGTACAGTCAATTTTTTTAAGATTCCTGAATTTCAGTTAATAATCTATAAAATTACTAATTTTATGAATTATACGGACTAAAGATTTTATTAAAAAGCATTTTCACTAGCTTTTCCTTCAGACCAATTTATTTTTCATATGTAATAAATGTGTTTCCACTGTTTTTCTAGTAATTATGCTTCATTTGTTATTTTTCTTTTGTTTTATGCTGATTTTTTTTAAAGATTAACAAAATATGTCCAAGACAATGTTCAATGATTTAAATTTCTACAACAAGCAGTATTAAAAAGGTAAAAACTCATCAAAATAACATGTTTAATGAACCACCCATGCAAGTAGAACAGACAACATGAAATATCAGTACAGAAAAAACGCGAAATATCTTTTCTCTCGCGGACAGCGTTTACCTAGTGTGATTACGTAAAGTTTACGTAGTGATATAACCGTATTGATAATTATAATATGATATTTTATTAGATGACATAATTCAAGTGAACCAGTAGCAAAGTCCTTAAATTTGCAGTAGGAAGTAGCTAATTACATTCAAACGAGATTTGTTTACCAAATTCGCATTTTCTGTTGAAATAGCGGTGACAGTATTTGAACCGGAAAAAAATTATGAAAAAAGGATAGTTCAACTAGACTAAGCCGAAAAAAGATATCATATTAACAACATAACCGAATTTTGAAGATCAATTTCAAATGTCCAAGAGAAAAGAAAAACCATGGAAGATATACCGGATAAATTGAAGAACGCAATGGTCCTGACTTGGTGCAAGCATTTCAATAGAAATTTTATGTCGCACCAAACCTCATGCTTCCAGTTCGGTAGATACAGAAAACACGTTTGTGAAGACATGATTTGGATATTGAGGTGACCATCTCATGCAGTACAACAATCAGCCAAACACTAATCAAAACAATCACTAACCATTTCGTCTAACACAATTTTGATTTTGTCAACCAGTGGCTGATAACGAAGGAATAAGTTTTTTAAGAGATCGTATGAGACGTATTTTCTCACAACTTTAGTGTAATTTCAATACAGCCACACCAAACAACATTAGTCAATTGACTCTATGAACATGATGAAATACAGTCGCATTAAAGGCAGACCGGTCCTTCAACGAGCTGACATAGCAAAAAAAGTGGGGAAGTGATATTGGAGGTCTGATTTGAGACTGTATGACCCTACATATCAGCTGACTTTAAATATTTAAAGTGCCTTCATTCAAAATATGACGCGATTGTCCTTGGTAAAATAAGGTCTGAACAGGAAATACTAACATATTTAAAATCTAATAAGGAAGCATTGATATCATATATCATGTATATCATATTTTTTATGAATCTATTTTCAAATATTAAAATCAACAAGAACAAAATACACAGGTTATATCCTATATGTACTTTATCATCTTTATTATTAATATTTGCATTATTATTGTTTGGAAAATACCTGGAAAGTTGTTACCTGTATATAGCATGTGCTATATTGCAATCTGTTGAAACAATAGCCTATATATTTTACATCTATCAAGTTAATAAACCTGGCCGTAACCATGGTAACCCATAGTAGCGCACTGTGTTAAAATCATGGCACGTTTTTCGCACGTTAAAGAACATGTGCTCAGAGCACAACATCTGTTATAGGCTAAATTGCCCGACCTTACCGATTCTTCCTATTTTCAGTGGAAGTCAAACTTGTTTCCACGCTCGTGTCCCCACCCACTTTTCATTTCGTCATCATTTCATCTTCATTTTATCATCCGGGGTCCCATTTCATGTTCATCTCCTCGACGTAAGCAATTAGCTGGTTGGGAGTATAAAATTAACTACTAGGAGGATTATGCAGTTCATATTTGATACAACTGCACGGGGGGGGGGGGGGGGTAAACTCCCAATTATTTTAGGGTATAGATGTGCGGCCCAGAAATTTTATACCCACCCTATCCATATATCGGCCTGCTTAAAAAGGAACCCATTCATTTATTTAAATGCATTTAAAATTACACAGAATATGCTTAAACTTGACGTATTTTACAGACATAGATATTTTATTAAAATCAAAGTTTTAATGGTAAAAGATATCAATTGCATGTACAATTAGGTTACAAGGAGGCAAAACGTGGATGCCCGGTCACTCTTTCTATTGATATATGACATTTGTAAAAGTGGACACTTTTGGGTCGCACATATGTACCTTCCTTTAAAATGCAAGTTACCCCCCCCCCCGGGTGTATAACTGCTATTTTAACAGTGTTACATGCAGTATTTTTTTCTGTCATGTCTGTGGCTATTTGAGAAATTTTTTTAATAAGGTAAAAGCCTAACGATGCATGGTCATGATGGTGTAAATAGATTTTTATATTGTTTTACAGCCAAGAATAGAAGAGCATGAAGACAAGGCACGTTGGTTATCTACATTCATTTATATTAGAGGTAAGTTAAAATGTATCAACGACAAAAATCAGCGATGCGTTTTCTTCTCAAAGATACCATATATAGATATTTGTTCTTTTACATCGTGTAATGAAACGTTATAAATCATTAGAGTGTGAATAAAAAACTTAAGGAAGTTACGCATGTGAAGCAATGCATAACGTTATGTTTAAAAAAACTATATGTGGGAAGATTAAGTCGTTATCCAACGTTTACCTGCTTTCCCTGTCACTGGATACATGTTATAAGATTGGTAAGATGATTTTATTGACTTTTATAGCATTTTTCACTGAAATGCAGTCAGTTTAACAGTAATTTAATAAGTTGCGTTTTCTGAGTCTTCACTTAGCAATAGCTGGAAAGATTATTAGAAGGATTCATTTCGAACCTATATGTAGTTAGGTTTTTCAGTAACCTGCCCGAGGTCGGTGGTTTCCTCAGGGTATCCCGGTTTCTCCACCATTTAAACAGACCATCCTATTTGACCAAGGTGCATTAAACGCACACACACACATACAACCGTTATGTCTGCTCTGTTAAATCTTATATAATGTAATATACATGTACACATGTAAAGGAAGCCATCTCCTGTTTTCACGCTGAAATACTTAAAACCGATAGCAGTTTGATGCCGTCCAATTTGTTTATATTATTATACTGTTTTATAATACCACATATTTTTACCGTTTTTTATAACTTGCGCTTTCTGAGTCTTCACTCCAGCAATGGCTGGAAAGATTATTAGAAGGATTTATTTCGAACCTAACATGCAGTAACCTGCCCGAGGTCGGTGGCTTCCTCAGGGTATCCCGGTTTCTCCACCATTTAAACTGACCATCTATATGAACAAGGTGCATTAAACGCACAAACATACATACAACCGTTATGTCTTATATAACGTAATATACATATGTAAAGGAAGCCATCACCTGTTTTTACGCTGAAATACGTAAAACCGATAGCAGTTTGATGCCGTCCAATTTGTTTATATTATTATACTGTTTTATAATACTACATATTTTTACCGTTTATCATATGTGTTTTATATCTAAATTTCCAGTTAAAGGACCACCTATACGATGTTACAGAATGATAATACAGAGGACAACTATGTTCTGATTAACCCGTTTGACCACCAAGTGGGAGGTCACAAGGTCGTACTGCAGATCTCTAAAAGATTTATCTGTAAACCTAGAGAGGACTCGGAAGTCAACTTCTACAGAGGACTTCCGGATTGTCTCCGAGGCTGTGTGCCATCTTACAGAGGTAGATACCCATATATTATATATAGCAAATTATGATATCGCAGTTTATGATTAACTAAGCAGTGGTGGATCTGAGGCGGTTTTCCTATTGAGGGAGTCCGGGGTTGAAACCCCCATTTTCTCTGAAAATTTGAAATGTTCGTGCAGAGTTTTGTGAAATTTGCTTGGAACCCCTCTTTTGTACATTAAAAGTTACATAATCTCGTGTACTTTTTTTGCATATTTTTATTAACCGCGATTAAAGCTAGAATGGGAAGACCACGAACATTACTATGTTTATAGTAACCTCCGAAATAAAAAAGTTTTTCTCGTTCATTTTTTTTTCTTTTTAGGAGAAATAGAAGTTGAGTACACAGAAGGTAAAACAGGATTAGAGTTACGAGCTAAAGTAACGTCAGAATTGAAGGAAGAAATAGACCATTGTAATAACCAACAAAAGATACAGCTACTCCAGGAACAAAACTCGAGGTAAGTCATCAAATCATGAGTTTCTCTGGTTAAAACTTCTGGGATCCTGAAGTCGTAAAAATTCTAGTTATCATCTGTCATTGTGTTGCTTTAAATGTTTACAAGTATTTTTATCAAAGGCAATGATTTGAATTCCTGTTAATTATTTTGTTGTGTCTAAACATCCCTAAAAATGCGGAAGTATTGATATTTACAGTTTGATGTTTTGATTTACAATTGCCACATTTCAAACAAAAATGCACTTGACATTATTGCAGTTGTTGTGAAGTGATTTTTAAGTGCATGTCTGACCTACTTAGTCATGTAATGTTGACTTTTCAGAAATGGGAAGGTAAAACTAAGTGACTGGAGCGAGAAGTGCCTTAAACGAACTATGCAACAGTATGAGCTATGGAAGGAAAACCCGAAACAACGTATCCTTTTTGTAAATGTTTTCTATAAGATTATTTGAAATATATAAAAAAAAATAATGATTAAATGTAAAGCACTAAAAAATTAGTTACAAAGTATCAGTTGTCTCTGAGACCGACTTTTCGATCAACGTTACAATTTTACTTTTCATACATGTCTTAGATCTCTGAAATTTTTTTTTATCATTTAATGCTCAATAAAGTTAATAACAAAATTACCGAAATAACAAATACCAAAACGCGGGTATGAACGGTTAATTTGGATATGCTATATATCGATATTTCAAGGAGTCACCTCTCATCAGTAGCATATAAATCAAAACATTGGAAGGTCAAATTCCAAAACTGTTGAAAACGAAAAGTATTCAAAACCAAAACGTTCGAACAAGGAAGCCAAATTCAGCACCGAGGATATCGACCATGTGCATTACAAGGAAAGAAACCTGGTGTTTTAAACAATTTTGAATTTAAAAAACGGAAATTTCAGCGACAAAAATATTAGACATTTTATGGCAAATCTTGTCAGACAAGTCTGACTACCAGGCTTGTGATTACCCTCGGGGACCTCTGGTCCACCAGCAGCGGTTATCGCCCAGTGGTTTCAAAATTACAAATACCAAAAACGCGGGTATGAACGGTTAATTATGATATGCTATATATCGATATTTTAAGGAGTAACCTCTCATCAGTAGCATTTAAATCAAAACATTGGAAGGTCAAATTCCAAAACTGTTGAAAACGAAAAGTACTCAAAACCAAAACGTTCGAACAAGGAAGCCAAATCCAGCACCGAGGATGTCGACCATGTGCATTACAAGGAAAGAAACCTGGTGTTTTAAACAATTTTGAATTTAAAAAACGGAAATTTCAGCGACAAAAATATTAGACATTTTATTGTAAATCGTGTCAGACAAGTCTGACTACCAGGCTTGTGATTACCCTCGGGGATCTCTGGTCCACCAGCAGCGGTTATCGCCCAGTGGTTTCAAAATTACAAATACCAAAACGCGGGTATGAACGGTTAATTTGGATATGCTATATATCGATATTTCAATGAGTAACCTCTCATCAGTAGCATTTAAATCAAAACATTGGAAGGTCAAATTCCAAAACTGTTGAAAACGAAAAGTACTCAAAACCAAAACGTTCGAACAAGGAAGCCAAATCCAGCACCGAGGATGTCGACCATGTGCATTACAAGGAAAGAAACCTGGTGTTTTAAACAATTTTGAATTAAAAAAACGGAAATTTCAGCGACAAAAATATTAGACATTTTATTGTAAATCGTGTCAGACAAGTCTGACTACCAGGCTTGTGATTACCCTCGGGGACCTCTGGTCCACCAGCAGCGGTTATCGCCCAGTGGTTTCAAAATTACAAATACCAAAACGCGGGTATGAACGGTTAATTTGGATATGCTATATATCGATATTTCAATGAGTAACCTCTCATCAGTAGCATTTAAATCAAAACATTGGAAGGTCAAATTCCAAAACTGTTGAAAACGAAAAGTACTCAAAACCAAAACGTTCGAACAAGGAAGCCAAATCCAGCACCGAGGATGTCGACCATGTGCATTACAAGGAAAGAAACCTGGTGTTTTAAACAATTTTGAATTTAAAAAACGGAAATTTCAGCGACAAAAATATTAGACATTTTATGGTAAATCGTGTCAGACAAGTCTGACTACCAGGCTTGTGATTACCCTCGGAGACCTCTGGTCCACCAGCAGCGGTTATCGCCCAGTGGTTTCAAAATTACAAATACCAAAACGCGGGTATGAACGGTTAATTTGGATATGCTATATATCGATATTTCAATGAGTAACCTCTCATCAGTAGCATTTAAATCAAAACATTGGAAGGTCAAATTCCAAAACTGTTGAAAACGAAAAGTACTCAAAACCAAAACGTTCGAACAAGGAAGCCAAATCCAGCACCGAGGATGTCGACCATGTGCATTACAAGGAAAAAAACCTGGTGTTTTAAACAATTTTGAATTTAAAAAACGGAAATTTCAGCGACAAAAATATTAGACATTTTATGGTAAATCGTGTCAGACAAGTCTGACTACCAGGCTTGTGATTACCCTCGGGGACCTCTGGTCCACCAGCAGCGGTTATCGCCCAGTGGTTTCAAAATCACAAATACCAAAACGCGGGTATGAACGGTTAATTTGGATATGCTATATATCGATATTTCAATGAGTAACCTCTCATCAGTAGCATTTAAATCAAAACATTGGAAGGTCAAATTCCAAAACTGTTGAAAACGAAAAGTACTCAAAACCAAAACGTTCGAACAAGGAGGCCAAATCCAGCACCGAGGATATCGACCATGTGCATTACAAGGAAAGAAACCTGGTGTTTTAAACAATTTTGAATTTAAAAAACGGAAATTTCAGCGACAAAAATATTAGACATTTTATGGCAAATCTTGTCAGACAAGTCTGACTACCAGGCTTGTGATTACCCTCGGGGACCTCTGGTCCACCAGCAGCGGTTATCGCCCAGTGGTTTCAAAATTACAAATACCAAAACGCGGGTATTAACGGTTAATTTGGATATGCTATATATCGATATTTTAAGGAGTAACCTCTCATCAGTAGCATTTAAATCAAAACATTGGAAGGTCAAATTCCAAAACTGTTGAAAACGAAAAGTACTCAAAACCAAAACGTTCGAACAAGGAAGCCAAATCCAGCACCGAGGATGTCGACCATGTGCATTACAAGGAAAGAAACCTGGTGTTTTAAACAATTTTGAATTTAAAAAACGGAAATTTCAGCGACAAAAATATTAGACATTTTATGGTAAATCGTGTCAGACAAGTCTGACTACCAGGCTTGTGATTACCCTCGGGGACCTCTGGTCCACCAGCAGCGGTTAACGCCCAGTGGTTTCAAAATCACAAATACCAAAACGCGGGTATGAACGGTTAATTTTGATATGCTATATATCGATATTTCAATGAGTAACCTCTCATCAGTAGCATCAGTAAATCAAAACATTGGAAGGTCAAATTCCAAAACTGTTGAAAACGAAAAGTACTCAAAACCAAAACGTTCGAACAAGGAGGCCAAATCCAGCACCGAGGATATCGACCATGTGCATTACAAGGAAAGAAACCTGGTGTTTTAAACAATTTTGAATTTAAAAAACGGAAATTTCAGCGACAAAAATATTAGACATTTTATGGTAAATCGTGTCAGACAAGTCTGACTACCAGGCTTGTGATTACTCTCGGGGACCTCTGGTCCACCAGCAGCGGTTATCGCCCAGTGGTTTCAAAATTACAAATACCAAAACGCGGGTATGAACGGTTAATTTGGATATGCTATATATCGATATTTCAATGAGTAACCTCTCATCAGTAGCATTTAAATCAAAACATTGGAAGGTCAAATTCCAAAACTGTTGAAAACGAAAAGTACTCAAAACCAAAACGTTCGAACAAGGAAGCCAAATCCAGCACCGAGGATGTCGACCATGTGCATTACAAGGAAAGAAACCTGGTGTTTTAAACAATTTTGAATTTAAAAAACGGAAATTTCAGCGACAAAAATATTAGACATTTTATGGTAAATCGTGTCAGACAAGTCTGACTACCAGGCTTGTGATTACCCTCGGGGACCTCTGGTCCACCAGCAGCGGTTATCGCCCAGTGGTTTCAAAATCACAAATACCAAAACGCGGGTATGAACGGTTAATTTGGATATGCTATATATCGATATTTCAATGAGTAACCTCTCATCAGTAGCATTTAAATCAAAACATTGGAAGGTCAAATTCCAAAACTGTTGAAAACGAAAAGTACTCAAAACCAAAACGTTCGAACAAGGAGGCCAAATCCAGCACCGAGGATATCGACCATATGCATTACAAGGAAAGAAACCTGGTGTTTTAAACAATTTTGAATTTAAAAAACGGAAATTTCAGCGACAAAAATATTAGACATTTTATGGTAAATCGTGTCAGACAAGTCTGACTACCAGGCTTGTGATTACCCTCGGGGACCTCTGGTCCACCAGCAGCGGTTATCGCCCAGTGGTTTCAAAATTACAAATACCAAAACGCGGGTATGAACGGTTAATTTGGATATGCTATATATCGATATTTCAAGGAGTAACCTCTCATCAGTAGCATCAGTAAATCAAAACATTGGAAGGTCAAATTCCAAAACTGTTGAAAACAAAAAGTACTCAAAGCCAAAACGTTCGAACAAGGAAGCCAAATCCAGCACCGAGGATATCGACCGAACTTGGAGAATCAATCTCAAATGTCCACGAGACAAGACAAAACAAGGAAGACATACCGAAAAAATTGAAGATCACAATGGTTATGACTTGGTACAGGCATTTCAAAAGAAACAGTGGGTTAAACCAGGTTTTAAGGCGCGCCAAACCTCCCCTTTCCGTTGCGATCTTTGGGTTCGGTAGTTACACAAAACACAACAGGTTTGACATTATTGCATGATTGAATGATTTAGCCCTGTCTGTAACTATAGTGGTAACCGTGTTGGGAAAATGTTTTAGGTCTGGCATGATTAAGAGTAGGATCCCCATGCAGGGGGCTAAATTGCCATATCCTGTCCATCTGCCTTTTTTCAGTGGGCCTTTAGCAGTCAAACTCTCCTATCAGATTGGCCTTTTGTCCCAATTTCCTCCACCTAATCATTATTTCATGTTCATTTGATCACTCCTTTCATGGTCTTCTTCCTTATATATAGCTGAATTTGTGCTGCTTGGGAGTATTTAGCAATAATAAACTAACAAACAAATCATTGCTTGTCTTCGTGAGCATGAGGAAATTTTGTTACATCAATCTATCATTAAAGTTCAAATTTGCTTTAACTTACAACTAGAATTTGTTGTGTTAGAGAATCTTCTAGCCGATTTTAGCCACCCATGTATAATGGATATAAAACTAGGCAGAAAACAAGGTGCGATTGAACACTGCTCACCAGAAAAGAGGCTGTTATTAGAAGGGCGGTGTGCAAAATCAACCTCGGCTTCGTTAGGATTTAGATTATGCGGAATGCAAGTAGGTGCAAAAGTTTAGTCTATTTTATCAAGAGCCAACAGCTATACCCGACTGTTAAAAAAAAAAAATCCGAAAAAACAAAAATCTCTTATCAAAATATTAAAGGTTTTATCAACCTCTTCATAGGAGATAACCAATGGTTACATGATTATAACGTGAAAAGTTAACGAATAAGTTTTAATAAATTTCGAAAATGTATTTTTTTTTCGGAGAATTAGTATCAGTTTATAGAAGTATTTATAAGTACTTTTAATAAATGCATATTAAATTTGATCTGATGTACCAAAACAAATACGTGTAACACAATAGTTTAAAAAATTCTGTGTAGTGAAATCCGGGATATTTATCAGATTTAAAAATTTTAAAAATGAGATGTTTCCGCTTGACTACATTTCTAAGCTTTAAATGACACTTTGCATTGCTGTAAATCATTGCATTGTTTGTTTTCTGCGAATATAACCTCACGGGTTTTTCTTCTTCTAACATGCGCGGTATACTATTTATATTTCCAGTTGTATAAGAAGACTACGGATGAATACATATCACAAAACAAGTATGCTCATAGAAATCTGGATAAAGACGGAGCTGTGGCCCATCTCCGAGAATTCTTCCACGATGGCTACGTCCACAGGCAAACAGAGATACAAAATACTCTCAACAGACTCCAAAATCTACGTTCTTCCATTTCCAAACAGAATGTGTATAACTTCCTGTCCGTCTCCTTGTTGATAATTTATGACAGTACCTGTACAGATTTGGTGGATATTCGATTGATCGATTTCGCCAATACTAAATATAGAAATGGAGTGACCTTGACCGATAGTCAAGACTGTAATGAAGATATACTGTTTGGTCTTTCTAGCCTCATAAATATATTGCAGGATAATTTGTTGACCTAGATACTAGATTTTTTGTTATTAATCTAACAATATTGTTAAAAATATCAATTTCTTTGTTAGCCTTCATGTCTTTCACAAACCTCTCTCATGCTTATGATTATTTAGTATTTATTGACCTTCAAAAAGAAAGCTTGACAGGTCAATTTGTCATTGACTAATTATGTCTCCCCTTCCCAGAAGGGGGAGACATATTGTTTTTGTGTCAGTTCTTCTTCTTCTTATTCTTCTTCTTCTTCTTCTTCTTCTTCTTCTCATACAAAGCGTGTCCGGGCCATAACTTTTTTATCCTTTGAGATAGGGCTTTGATATTTGGCATGTGGATGTATCACCATGAGACGATGTGTCGCGTACCAGAATGACCTTCATATGACCTTGACCTTTGACCTCAAGGTCAAATTAATGCTAATTTTACATCCAAAGTGTTCCAGGCTGTAACTTTTTTGTTCTTTGACATAAGGCTTTGATATTTGGCATGTGGATGTATCACCATGAGACGATGTGTCACGTACCAGAATGATCTTCATATGACCTTGTCCTTTGACCTCAAGGTTAAATTAATGCTTATTTTACATGGAAAGTGTGTCTGTGCTATAACTTTTTTTGTTCTTTGGCATAGGGCTTTAATATTTAACATGTTGATGTATTACCATGAGATTATGTGTGGCGTACCAGAATGACCTTCATATGACCTTGACCTTTGACATCAAGGTCAAATTAAAGCTAATTTTACATGCAAAGCATGTCCGGGCCATAACTTTTTTATCCTTTGAAATAGGGCTTTGATATTTGGCATGTGGATGTTTCGCCATGAGACGATGTGTCGCATTACATAATGACCTTGACCTTTGACCTCAAGGTCAAATTAATGCTCTTTTTACATCCAATGTGTTCCAGGCCATTACCTTTTTGTTCTTTGACATAGGGCTTTGATATTAAGCATGTGGATGTTTCGCCATGAGACGATGTGTCGCGAACCAGAATGACCTTCATATGACCTTGACCTTTGACCTCAAGGTCAAATTAATGCTATTTTTACACATAGAACATGTGTGGGCCATATATATTTTAATCCTATTCAAAAGGCTTTGAATTTTTACATTTTAATGTGTCATCATGGGAACAATGTGTCACTAACCTTCATGACTTTAACCTGTGACTTCAATGTCAAATAATTGCTAATTTGACATGCAAAGCCTTCCAGGCCATAACTTTTTTCTTCTTTTACATAGGGCTTTAGAATGTAGATGTATCATTATTAAAAAAAATGTTGTACAATGTATGTCATTGAAACTTTGACCTTTTGACCTCAAGATTCAAGGAAGGGGAGACATCAGTTTTAGTGCGCTAAAACAGTTTTTCCTAGTTTTTATTATTTTATATTTCAACAAAATGTAGCATCAATAAAAACTAAATAATCTTTTCTATGCAATATAGCTGCCTTAAACATAATATAATGTTTAAACAACTTCATTATTTACCCTGATATTTTGCTTCATCTTCCATCTTTTTTATTATTATATTTTTCCTGTAAATAGATTTTAACATTTAGCTAATTGTTTTATATATAAAAAGAAAATACTCTTTGATGTAAAAATAGAAATGTAGATTTGATTTTGATATTACAAGGAAGCGGTACACAGTTATGTATTCTGAAATCTGCATGACTATTTCATTTATTTGGTATGAATTAACACACCTGGTAAGCCTCACCTGCGAAGTTCACGAGAGTTGAGCAAAACTTACCAAGAATCACTTAAATTTGGTTTTTGTAAGGCATTTAAATAGATAGTGTTTTGTCCAGTCAAGAAAAAAGTAAATAATTTTAGATTGGGTTTTTTATCGGTTTTCTATTTTTGTGATTTGAATTATGTAATGAAACACAAATATTTACCAAAACCATTTTTACGTGAACTCACCTTTCCAGGGGTGATTAAGCGTGCATGATTTTCATGATAATGTTTTTTGAATTTGTCACCTGCTACATTATACATTTTGAAGTGCATTTTAAGAGGATGTAAATGCAATTGCCAATAAGGTGCTCTATTGTTACATATCAAGAATATTGCCAATCAGAAAGTATTTCATTTGGGGTATTTGGACATGCCATATTCATACAGTTTCTCTACCGATTTATACACAAAAAAAGCACACAATATTCAATCATTCATGTCGTTACTTTCTAAAACTGATTATTTTTTGTACATTTTTAAAGAGAATAATGAGATGTGTTCATTTTATATTTGTATATTTTCAGCAATATATATTATTATATGTTGATAATTCTATTTACTAACATATTTTTTATTGTTCACTCAATATATATTTTTGTACATTAAACGTTATTTCAAATCGTCCCAAGTCAACCTGTGAAGAAGACCACGAACATATCATGAATGTAAATTTACATTGTGTCTGTAAAATAAACTAAAGTTTCTTATCATTAAGTGCAGAATTAAAGCTGTTTTAATTAGTTTGTGATTGTTTATTAAAAAATAATGACGTTATTTCTTTTTATTGTCAATAAGCTATGGATATACTTATAGAATTCCCTAGCACAAGAAGAGGCAAATCAAATAAAATATTGTATAAAAATTAATTACTTTTAATAATAATGGAGTCCTATTTCAAACCTGTTGAAAATAAAAAAAAATATGACAACAGAACTTTTGATTTATTTCTGATTTTTTAATATTGAATTAATTATTTTGTTTCTGAAGTTGTTACATCATGTACTGTTTGTTTTCCCAGTTTAAATATTTAAATGTTTGTTTCTTAATTTTAGATAACTTTGAACATTTATATCATGTTTAAGTGCCTTTTTTCAAGCTCTTTAACGTCAAACATTACAAATTATGCCATCCTTCATCCAATAGAATGTTCAGAGAATACGTCTTATTTTATAATAAAATTCTTTATTTTCATCAGCTGTTTCCAGTCCAAAAGAACTTACTAAGTTTCAATTTGTTATGACCTTTATATTCTTGACAAATTTTTATGTAGATTCTTTATTTTTCATAACTTTTAAAAGTTTTTATTGTTGGAATATGTTTGCCAGTTCATTTAATAATTGTGCAATATTGACATATTTTATTTCTTTTATTATATTAAGATATTTGTGACAATATACGGGAAAACTGCCATCATAGTTTTGCTCATTGCATACTTTTTCTTATGTCATTTTTCATTAATGAATTTTGAAATGTCCAAATAATGTTCCCTATATAGTACTTGTAAAAACAATTGCTTGTAATTCGCTTGTGTAAACTTAAAGCTTACCCTAACATACTATAGCACTGTCTCTGATACGTTAATTTAAGCTATCTATTTACGAAATAAATGAAATATTCTTTATTTGCAATCTCTAATGTCTATTGAAGTTTCACCAGTGAGATTGCAGCCTTTAATCCAAGACTTGGCACACAGTTTTATCTCACCTGACTCGATGGCCCAGATCTACCTAATGTGAAATTCTGAAGAACATTTAATAACTCACGTAGGAGTGATTGTCCTATTGGAAACATTTTCTGTTTTATACTATTTTAAAAGAATGATATCCTGAAACTACCAATCTTTTTGGAACCAAAATTGGTGAGGTTGTATGCAAATTTTTGATTCATTACAACATAATAGCCATTACTTTTAAAAAATAAAACATTTGGGTGATTAAAAAAAGACTCAAACACTGTCACAATTGTAAGAATTATTCCAGACGTGAAGGTGATCTTCAGGCCAAAATCTCAAAACCCTATAAATTTGAAAAAAAAATGATTAAACAACCAATGCAAGAGTAAATAAAGGTTACAACAAAACAACTGAACTTGGATGATCATCTCATAATCCAATACGAAAAACAAAACAAGGCAAAGACATAACGGATAAAGTAAGATCTTTATTATCATAACATCAAATTTTGTCTAAAAATAAAAATACTTTTGATTATGGATCACTCTCTTACTAAAATAACCAAGGTGTATTATATCATGTATACAAGACAAAGGTTTGTTTGTGATCAAATCAATTAAGCAAAATATATTCACAATCTATGTAAGGCACAATACAACGTTTATTTCTAATATAAACCTAAGTTCTTCAACACATTACTATTTTACAAATTGGTACTTAATTGTATCTATATTGATTGGCACAGACTAATGTGAACACGAAATACGTATTTTAATAAAAGCCACAACGAAACATAATGAATATCAACTATTAGTACAATAGAATATAACACTATATATGATTTTGAAATAACTTATTATTATATATATATTATAACGTATATTAATGGTAGGGTTATTTTACATTCAACTAGCACAAGAAGCCGCACTTTGATTTCTATTTACCCATCTACCTTTTCCTCAACGTATATCTTTAAACGGCTAAAAAATAAAGCCCTTGCCACAAAAGATACCAATCTACTGCAAGACAGACCTAAATAAAAGATTAATAATTTTAAAATGAAGGTTTTTAACATAATACAATACATGGAAAAGAAAAATAATTTTAACAAATATTGCTATAGAAACTTAATAGATAATCATGACAGTCGTAATGAGGATAACACAAAAGTAAAATAAACATGTGCATATAACAATATGTTATCTGTCTTTTGTGTTAAGGTCCACGTTAGTTCGATTTCAACTTTTATTTGAATTCTTTCATCTCTTTTGCGTACATGTGTCGCTTTTCTTGTTCTTGATCTTGCATTTCCTTCTCGTCACATGTATCAACTTCAAACGCTGGGTTATCGATCCCGTTAAGAGCAGATAGACCCGTTCCAGCATTTTGTGAAGCATTATTTGTCCTTTCTTCATCATTATCTACCTCAACTTTTATTTCGCTATCATTTATTAATCCATGGCCTGGATTACTCCCTTTGTTATTAGCTGTTATTTCCTCATTGTTCGGACTGTTATCTAAAATATTGTCGAATGCTGGATTATCCCCCTTGGCATCAACGGTTATATCTTCATAGGCTGGATTGTTACTTTTGTTATTATGTGAAGAACTAGTGTCAAATGGTGCATCATAATCCCGTCTGACATCAAGAGCGGGCAATTCGATATTTTCGTTATGTGTCAAGTCGTTGTAAGTGTGTTCACCGTTGTTTTCACTGTTTTGGTACGTTTGGGACCTATTAGTATCATCAAGTTCATAGATTGGACTAGTTTGTTCCTGTAAAATAATCACGCAAATCAAGTTTTTTATGTTAAGAAAGGTTGGAAAAAAAATGTGAGGAAACAACGATTTGATCAAAGAGGCAAATTAAATAAGCACCGATGAGACATTCGAGTGTCAAAAGTCCAAAAGGGCAACGACGAAACCGGTGAAAACGAACAAGAACAGCACGAAGAAACATAAACACAAAATTAACCGAACGGAAATCAACAACGCGAACTCAAGTTGTAACATGAGAGAATCAGGTGCTTCGGAAGAGTAAGAGGTTCCTGCCTGCTATAGCACACCTGTAATGCTGCTAATTTCCAATGCAGTGTGTCAAATCCGGTAAAGGAAGACAAAACAAATTGCTGTGACAAACTAACATCTGCACTCATTTGAGAGATATCCCATGTGCACTGTGTCTACCGTAATTTCTTGAGCGAAGACAGCAACCGTGGAGCAACATAACCCGGTGTCAGCAATTTCTGTGTCAAACATGACGCTCTGTCAAGAAAATCGACGTAATTCGTAAGTTCTGGAGTAACAAATCAACTGTGATACGGAGACTCCATAAGCAGGAGCGGACGGAATATTGCCACAAAAAGGGAAAGTTGAACTCATCACGTTTGTCATAGAGCTTTGTTGAACGTCTTTCTTGTAGTCAATTTTGAGATGAAGATCTAAACATGAAGCAGACTTCCTAGAATCCGTTGTACCCTTTATCTTAAGTTCCTGGGGATATATGAGATGGAGAAATTCACCAAATTGAGAATTGTTTAGTGAATGACATCAACAATATAAAAGAACGTGATGTTAAAAGAGAGAGCTAGTCTATGATCTTTTGTGTAACAGATTGTAAGTTTGCTTCATATTAATGTAAAAACAAATCAGCAAGCAAAGGTGCACGATTAGTGCCCATTGGAATCCCTATTGTTTGCTGAAATCACGTCCACTGAACAAAAATGTTGTCAATAAGAAAATTTAGCATGTCGACTATTTGGTCTTCTGTATATTTGTTCTTTTTCTTAGACCCATTGATGACAAAGTAAGTCTTACTGTAATCGACTTCCAAATATTTGTACCAGCGTTTTCCATTCTTTTTGAAAAAAGCTGCGTTTAATCAGCTTTGCCAGGAGTAAATTTGACTATGTAAACTGTTCTGCTGACACTTGGTTACAAGTATACATTTTAAAAATCTCCACTACAAGTTTTAGGTTATACATGAACGTTCTTACTGGTATAATTGGTCACACCAATTAATATTCATAAACAAATTATCGTGTGGTTTATGGGTCTATGACTGAAAGTTCTTTAATTTTACTAGTTAATTGATAATACAGATCTATGTCCGACAGTTTTAATTCAATAATCTTTCAATAAAATCATATGAGAATTGATTTTTACTAAAGCCCCGTCACACTAAGCCACGTTCTTTTTACGATCTTTATAGTTTTCCCAATCGGGGAACACCGTAGTGTTGTCGTCCTTGGTTCATAAGGGTATTGGTGTGAACGTCCTTGATCATGGATGACTACAACTATGCTATGTGAGTTTTGAACATGTTCAAAATATTTTTTTGTGCGCTCATGGTGAAATTGGATCGTACGTACAGCGCAGTGAAATCATGAGGACAGTTGCATTGAGTCATATTAATGTCGTGACACAAGCGTGGTAAGGTCCGACCTAAGTTGACAGCCGATCTTACTACACTTACACGTAGTACACTAGAACGCTATCACGAAACGCTATGGATTCTTGATTACCAAAAAAACTTGATCTTGCGAATGTCTTGCAAATAAAATGAGTATTGCAAATTTATATCGTAGTTTTTGAAAATGAATATAAAACAATACTGATTTATAATTGATAAAATAAATATATAAGACTAATTTCAAAAGCAGCAGTCACAATACTTTTACGGTACATAAAGTAAATTTCTGAACGTACATGTACATGTAGAATATGTACTTCAAAATTAACCATTATTCATATTACATAGCATGTTAAAGGAAATTCCATTATGTTAATACATCATCCAACTCTTCATAGTTGGAGTAGCACAAAGCTAGAGTCCTTAGTTATCTAATTGCACACCCTTTTTAGCTCACCTTGGCGAAGGCAATGTGAGTTTTTGCCATCACATGGCGTCCGTCGTCCGTCATCCGTCATCCGTCGTCTGTCGTCTGTCGTCCGTCGTTCAACTTTTCAAAAATCTTCTTCTCTGAAACTGCTTAGTCAAATGTAATGAAACTTGGTAGGGTTGTTCTGTAGTATGTCCTCTACATTCTATCGTTCGAATTTTTGATTCGACAAAAAACATGGCCGCCATGGCTAAAAATAGAACATAGGGGTAAATTGCAGTTTTTTGCAAATTACTCAAAAACCGAAACAGATATTAAAACTCTGGCTCAGGATAAAAGTGATCATCGCCTCAAGATCTACCTGCCCAGAAATTTTCAAGAAGATCCAACAACTGATGTAGGAGTAATTGACCTTTTTCTGGATTTTTTCAAAAAATTTACTTATTTAGCCCTATATCTTGAAAACTATACAAGATATTTCAAACATTTAAATTGCACATGACTAAGCACATCCAGATCTACAAAAGCTGTAACAGAGTCAAAGATGTAGGATCGTTCCTTTAGGAGTTATACCCCTTGGATTGTAAAAATTGATCATTTTCACAGCTTTTTGTTCAACTTTTCAAAAATCTTCTTCTCTGAAACCGCTTGGCCTAATGAAATGAAACTTAGTAGGGTTGTTCTGTAATATGTGGTCTACAAAATTATCGTTCGAAATTTTGAATGGACAAAAAACATGGCCGCCATGGTTAAAATAGGACATAAGGGTAAATTGCAGTTTTTTGCAAATTGCTCAAAAATGGTAACAGATATTACAAGAGGCTCCCAGGAGCCTGAATCGCTCACCTGACATATGTGCCTGAAGTAAAGGCTATTAGGCAAAATCTATTTGACATTGAGAGGGTTATAAGTTTAATAAGGGGACCATCTGACAATACGGTGGATCTTAAGGTGCTGATCACTTTTATCTCAATTAAAATTCAAAACCTTTTGAGTTATTAGCAAAAAAATGCAGTTTGACCCAATGTTATATTTTTAGCCACAGCGGCCATGTTTTACAACCAATCAAAAATCCCCACATCAGTTCTATACACCTAATGCTAATAAACAACTATACCAAGTTTGGTTCCAATTGGACTTGAAGTGTCAGAGGAGTTAACGATTTCAATGTAATGAGGAAATGCTGTTAAAATGCTCAATTTTTGACGTTCTAAGGGCAATAACTCCTAAAAGGAAAGGTTCTACAACGTTGACCCTTTACATATTTTGTAGATCTTGATGTGCTCAACAATATGCAATTTAAATTTCTCAAATATCTTGTATAGTTTTCAAGATATTGAGCTAAACAGGTGCAAAATTTGCAAAAAATCCACAAAAAGGGCAATAACTTCTACTTGGGTTGTTGGATTTTCTTCAAAATTTCAGGGTAGGTAGAACTTGAGGTGCTGATCACTTTTGTTCCCAATCAAAATTTTAAAATCTGTCACCGTTTTGGAGTTATTTGCAAGAAACTGCAATTTACCCCTATGTTCTATTTTTAGCCACAGCAGCCATGTTTTACGACCAATCAAAAATCCCCACATCAGTTCTATACACCTAATGCTAATAAACAACTATACCAAGTTTGGTTCCAATTGGACTTGAAGTGTCAGAGGAGTTAACGTTTTCAATGTAATGAGGAAATTCTGTTAAAATGCTCAATTTTGACGTTCTAAGGGCAATAACTCCTAAAAGAAAAGGTTCTACAACGTTGACCCTATTACATATTTTGTAGATCTTGATGTGCTCAACAATATGCAATTTAAATTTCTCAAATATCTTGTATAGTTTTCAAGATATTGAGCTAAACAGGTGCAAAATTTGCAATAAATCCACTAAAAGGGCAACAACTCCTACATGGGTTGTTGGATTTTCTTCAAAATTTCAGGGTAGGTAGATCTTGAGGTGCTGATCACTTTTACCATACCAGAATTTTGATATCTGTAGCCGTTTTCGAGTTATTTGCAAAAAACTGCATTTTACCCCTATGTTCTATTTTTTAGCCACGGCGGCCATGTTTTACGACGATTCAAAAATCCCCACATCAGTTCTAAGCACCTAATGCTAATGAACAACCATACCAAGTTTGGTTTCAATTGGACTTATGGTGTCAGAGGAGTTAACGTTTTAAAAAGTTTACGGACGGACGACGGACGGACGACGGACGACGGACGGACGACGGACGCCAAGTGATGACAATAGCTCACATGACCTTCGGTCAGGTGAGCTAAAAATTCTGTTTGGGTAATAATGATCAGCACATCAAGATCTACCTGCCCTGAAGTTATGAAGAAGATCTGACAATGGTTGTAGGAGTTATTGCCCCTTTTCTTGTTTTTTTCTTCTTCAAATTTTGCTCTTTTTAGACTAATATCTTGAAAACTATACAAGATATTTGAAAAATTTAAATTGCATATGGTTAAGCACATAAAGATCTAAAAAATTTGTAATGGGGTCAAAGTTGTAAGACCTTTGTTGATAGGAGTTGTTTCCCTTAGAATATTAAAATTGATAATTCCACAGAGTAGCAGTCCTTTGTTAAAATATCCAGCTTATAAGTATCATCAAATACAAGGTGAGCGATTCAGGCTCCTGGGTGCCTCTAGTTCCAGATTTAAAGTACAAGTTCCAAGAATCGTAGAACAGTTCTCGAAAGCATATAAGATTCGTTTCAATAGTAGTACAGGCCTAGTGAAAGCGACACGGGGCTGTCGTGACTGGTGGAAGTAAAATCGTAGTTTGGTCGTAGGTACGTCACTGAGTTCGTGGTGGTCATGATACAATCGTTCTAGATTCGATTATTGCAAATTAATTCCCAATGAACTATTGTAATATGGTTGTAGTACTGTTGTTGTCACACTAGCTACGATTAACAAATTCGTCGCGGAGGTCGTGGTGAGCGTAGTAAGATCGTGATCAACGTGACAGGAGCTAACTGTTCTTAGCAATAAGAGAAAATAACCATAAAGATATATCCTGTTAATGATCAAGATGTATTTCGCTGTTAACATACACCTAAACATCAAAACTGGGCAAATAGAACCCAAACCATAACAGAATACATGCGCTCTCAACGGTGACAATAAATTTATCTTACATCATGTATTCTTCTGATTGCATTTTCAATTTGTTTTCTAAGTCTTCCATACTCCTTTCTGTCATGTAAAGTTGTGACAACTTTCCATATGATCAGAATTAAAACACCGATTCCAAAAACTGTTGCACCGACACAAGATGCTAGAATAATTGTACTGCGTTCTTCAGATGGGCAGGCTATAAAATGTAAGAAATGCGTCATGATATTTTACAAAATGAAGTAGATGGGACACGTTTATACCTCCTTTACCTAAGCAGGCAGTAGGCGTTCAAAATACATTTTGTCTTACAAAACCACTCTACAAATTATGTACTGTTTTTGATAAAACCTTGTTGACAGAATTTTTTGTATGGACGGATGGACAGAAAATTGACACACCTTATAACAAACTATCAGAGTGAGCAAGACGTGCTTAAATAACAGGGTGTGGTAGTCTGTATTTGAATGAAAATGATACTCATTATTTAATTGTTCACTGACGCGCGTCAGGCGTAGCAAAATTTATTGTCTGGAACTTTGTTGTCATTTGTATTTCGAACACACGTGAAGGTTAGCACTGCTGGTGGAGTTTAAATTCCCCGAGGCTAGCCCGCTCCGGCACCAACAATTTTGAGTTGGACAATGCATCAAAGCTTTAAATTATCCGTCTAAATTTCAAAATCGTCTAAACCCTAAGGTTTTTCCTGCCCCAGACATGGGTTGAATATCTTAGTAATAATTTGGTTCCCCAGTTTGGTATTTTTGGTTATACTGTTCTATGCTCTTCATATTCATTCAGTGTTTGGCATTTTCAATATTTTTGGCAGAGCGCCTCTGATGAGTCTTGAATAGACGAAACGCGCGTCAGGCGTAGCAAAATTTATTGTCTGGAATTTGTTGTCATTTGTATTTTAACAAACAACAAAAAAGATATTCTTCAAATGATCATTTTTCAAGATGTAAGGATTACAAATTAACAAGGAACGCAGAATTCCCCTAGAATAAAGCAAGAACATACCCTTATTGGGCAAATGGAAAAAGTTCATATAAAAACTGTGAACAAAATCGATACCAACACGAGGAAACAGACAAAAATATTGATAAGTAACCAAACGGCAATTATTAATCAGCAACGCGAACTCAAGTCGTACCGAAAGAAAACTCAGATGTGACGGAAGGGGTGGTTAACAGCTCCTGGTTTTTGAAGGCGCCTGCGCCTGACCCTTTTAAGTTCAGGAAAAAAATTATATTAAAACATTTATATATCAAATTATGTGATAAATGTAGGGTAAGTGGATAAAAGTGCATAAAATGAATAGGTATAAGAAATGTTACTTAAAAAGTACAATAAAAATATATATTAATGAAACGCAAAAAATAAAAATAAAAAAATGAAGTAATGTACCACTATACATACTTTTGTAACTTTGAACCTCTACAACCAAATTAAAATCTCCGGTATCTCGGTACGTGAAGTCTATTTGGCATCCTTCGTCATCACGAAAGGTACACAAGGATGTGTTGTTTCCAGCTGTAAAGTAAAACGAATTACTTACCCTAAAAGGAAAAAAAACAATGACAAATAATTTGCAACTACTCTTCCCCCCCAAAAAACCCATAATAAACCCCATCTTTAAAAATATTTCCCGGTACATGTAGCTTTCAAAGAAAATTATTAAAATATGTCGGAAAGACATAATGCTCGCAACATTTGGGACGGCAGGACTAACTGACGGACCTGAACTCTATATGCCCCTACTTTTGCAGATGGTGCCTAACAATACGACACCACTTACGTGACAGAATGTCAACGGCCTTCACATGAGAACATTGTGAATGACACTCTGACGATCTAAGAGGACCTGTCTGAAAACTTACGTGACAGAATGTCAACAGCCTTCACATGAGAACACTGTGAATGACACTCTGACGATCCAAGAGGACCTGTCTCAAATCCCACACAGGCTGCACAGTGTTTGTTCGTCTCGCAACCTCGACAAGTCTGAAAAATATTTGTTACTGTTAGGAATATATCCAAAGGGCCACTGTACTAGTACTGTTAAAGGCTGCAGTGACACTGATGAATTAATGTAATTAATAATTCATTTAGCCCATAATTCATACACAAATATAATATGAAATATATGAAATAGAGTGAAAACAAGATTTTGGTATGATATTCAGGTTTTAAAATATATTTTTATTTTCTGCTCACCTTATTACTCTTATTATTAATCCTTTTTTTTGGAAAGAAACACCAGAAATACAAATGACAACAAAGTTCGAAGGCATACACAAATTATATGAACGACAGATGTACCAAACCAAATAACAAGAGGCTAATTTGAGTAGTTGCTAAGAAAACCGTTATGAATATATTTTTACGTTCGCCACGTCGCCCGCCAACCTACATCTGCATGGTAACTGATCAAAGTCTATTCACTGTTATATACTAAGTGCCATATCATCTGAAATGTATTGTAGGTGCTTCTAATGATTCTTAGCACAATACTTGCTGTGACCTTCTTTATATGCATTGGTGATCAATTAAGGATTTGATTATGTATTTTCCCGCTTTTCTGCAATACTGCGCAAATAGGTGAGCTTTCAAATCGCATTTATATGTATATATGTGTTAATTTTAAGAACGTAAGATAAACACTCACAGGACATTCTTGACATAACTTTCCCCTGTAATTTCTGTCACAGGAACATTTCCCACAGACGCATTTTCCTCGATCGGAACAAAGTGTCTATGCAAATAAAATAAAGGAAGTAAAGTTTTTTTTCGCATTTCAAAACGTTTGTTTCGTTTATAGAAAGGTATGCAAAATAGACTTTCTAGGAATAGTAAGTTTCAAAATCTACATACTAGTATACTACTAGAAAAAAGTTAAGCACCTGTGTGGTTTTTTTTTCAAAACACCTTTGAACTATTACGTGTTTTCAACTGTAAGTCTCTATCTATTTGTTTTGCAAACTAAACTATGCATTATTAAGCATAATTTAACATACTTGGAACAAACAAAAATATTTTTTAATTCACAAATGATGACAGTAAACTGTAATTAAACTGTCTAATCACACTTGAAAAGACAAATCATAATCAAAGATTCTTTTAACTGAACATTCACACCGTCTTAATCATTTTTCTAAAATATCTTAAAGTTGAATTTAAATGGTTTGGGTCATGCATAAAACTCTGTAAACATAAACTCACAGTGTTAGAACTTTTACATGTTTCTGTAGATATTGGACAGTCGCAGTTTGTTCCATTAAATCCTGCATCACATTTGCAAATTCCACATTCACATGTCCCATGACCTGCAGATCAGGTAATATTTTAAAGAGAGGTATAACTCAACTAGATTTCTACTCACATTCAACACAAAGGTTGGCAACTTGAAAGTTTGATAAAAGGATGAGTAATTGTGCAAAGAACAGACGATACTTCCATTTAATTCATTTGTTTTATAGGGTGTGGCTGGACTGAAATGTTATCTTAAACAAGTTATAACACTTGATAGTTTTATCACTTGCGCATTGGTATTACATGTATGTACCAATACGTGTCAACATGTTAACCAGATGATTAAAGGCATATAGTCTACGAAAAATATTTTTTTGTAAAACCAAAAAAATTGTCGTCAGACTATTCGTTTTGTTTATTTAGAAAGATACAAACCTTCAAAATAACACTAGGGTACCTTATTACTTCAAAAATTGAAAAATATATAATATTTGTAAAGCTTTACAAAAATTCATATTCATGAGATGTAGATGAGCTGGAAGCATGCGCACTATACTTTCTTTGATTGAAAACTTTCATAGTTTTTGCACTTGGTGCATAATCTGTTTTTTCGAAGTTTTAGCTCGGAAGAAAATTAAAACAGCAACCGAATATTAGAGCTACTTAATGAATAAAACTGACAGTTATTGTCTGTATTAAGTTTTGCCGGATGTGATTTTAAAGGTGAACACGAAAAATATTTGTATTTTTTCAACATATCAATGTATTCGGGGACAAAAACCAAGATTCCGATTAGTGTCCGCGTTAAAACTACTCAGTCTAAATCTGTGTCAATGTGACGTAATGCAGGTAAATAAAATATCAATCAATGTTGTCGAGCTATTTTGATCAAAATAAACTACTTTTGAGGCAAAATGTATGGCAAATTTGTTTTTTAATATTCATTTAATTGCATTTCGGTCCAATTGACATAAAAAAATTGGGGGGTAAAAAAAATGAGTTTGCCGTAGACAATATGCCTTTAATTTAACAGAGTAATATTTTTCATTATAATCTTTTGGATACAAAAATGAATTCTAATGTTTTTTATCTTATTTACCATTACAAAGTTGTCCATTACTGATGTATCCACCACATGCATTGTTATTACATTCACAGTATTTTCCAGAGAAGCCCGTAGGACAAACACATTGTCCACAGACACATTCACCAACATTTCCACAGATTATTGTTTCATCGTTGAACCTTGAATTAAAAAGAACCAGAATTTATATCAAATCAGATGAAAATATGAACCCCTATAAAATAGACAGAACGCCTCTAACGAGTCTTGACAATTTTCTAATTATAATGGAATTTTTCTTGAGAGACCACACCTTTGGTCAAGCATTATTGGTCTTCTGCTTGCTGTCTTTCGTTGTGGCCTTTAAAATATGTAAAAACATGCGGCTTGTTTTTTTGGGCTGTGTCGCGTAGACTTATTCCGCATCTCATTTTTTTATTTCATGACAAATGTTCTCGCAAAGGAATGATACTCTAAAAATTCGATTTGTATAAGTCTTTTGTATAAGTTTCAAACGAAGGACACGCGTTGCTTAGATGCATTTTATTAAGATCACTGTAGGAATTATTTTTCACAAAATGTATTATTTAAGATATCACACTGTAAATAAACAAAACTACTGAAATGGGGTGATCAATTTCATATAACTAAGAAGCAAAAAGACATACCAGTGAAATTGAAGATCGCAATGGTAATGACTTGGTACAGGCATTTCAAAAGAAATGGTGGGTTGAACCATGTTTCATGGCAGCAATCCCCCATCTTCCATTGCGATCTAAGTGTCTAGTAACACAAAACACAACATAGTTGTGAGAAGCAATAGAGATGAAGAGGTGATCATATCAGTACAACAAACTTTCACAAGCTAATCGAAACATTCACGAATCATTTCATCTGACATAGTTTTGAATTTTGCTACCAGTGGCGGATATGGAAAGAAAACCTTTTTAAGAGACCGGGTGAGACGTATTTTCTTATAACCTTGGTCCAAAAGCCGATCATGGAGACAGCGGTGTCGGGTCAAAAAATCTGAATAATTAATTAGTACAAGCACAGGCATATCGAATTTGTTGGGAAATATACACCCCATATGCTGGTGAAGTGGGTATGTAACTTTTCAGATTAGGAAAACTGATTATTTGAAAATTAAAATTGACCGTGTTGTATTTCAATGCAGTATCTTTGCTTTAATGTGACCTGTGTAAAACATAAATTCGGAACTAGTGTAACATGAACACGATTAACACTTAATTTACAGTCATGTACAGATAAGTATGTTGTTTTTTAATACAGTAAAGCCATACCTTTGTCCACATGTCTCCTCAATAGTTTAACCCACCTTTGTCCACAAGTCTCCCCAATAGTTCTGTCAACCATTTTCCTCAATTCTCCCCAATAGTTTTAACCACCTTTGTCCTCAAGTCACCCCAATAATTTTACCCACCTTTGTCCACAAGTCTCCCCAATAGTTTTACCAACTTTTGTCCACACGTCTCCCCAATAGTTTTAACTACCTTTGTCCACAAGTCTCCTCGATAGTTTTACTGATGTCACAATCACAGGTCTGTCCTGTAAACCCTTCGCTACAATTGCACATTCCACATTCAAAACTCCCGTGAAAGCTACACTGGGTGGCATTGTCTACCTGTTTATTTACACAAAAAAATATCAAATTCAGGATCATGATCTAAATCTTTACGACCAATATTTCGTCAAGTGTATTATATTTTAAATAACTGAAACTTTTCATTTTTAAAATAATAATAATACGGTTTTCTAGCTTTCGCTAAAGAGTTTAATACCCTTTTTATGCATGACTTAACTTGGCAACGTGACAGGATCTGCTTACTCTTCCGGAGCACCTGAGTTCACTCTCGTTTAGACTTGAGTTCACGTTGTTGAATGCAATTTTGTTGTTATGTGTGTGTGTGTGTGTGTGTGTGTGTGTGTGAGGGTGGGTGTGTGTGTGTGTGTTTTTTTTTGTTGTTGAGTGGTTATTTTCGTTGTGATGATTTTTTGTCTACCGGTTTTGTCTTTACGGTTTTATGATGTTGACTAACCCTTTTGTACACCTTTGCTTCTTTGATGACCATTAACAGGAACCTCACGTACATCATCACATGTAAAGTAGTGTAGGAAATTTTTTTTCGTGTTTACAGTATGCAGATTCGTAATGAAACATTGCTTTATTGTCCTTTAAAAATTGAGTTCAATTCTAGCACAAGGCTTTTGTTTCGGATCTAATAATTTGACTGATTTCTTGCTTAACTCGAATATTTCCCTAAGTGCTTTATTGTTGCAGTTTTGACTTACGGCCAAATCTGGGGACTGACAGTCACAATCACAGACATATTCAATGTTGAGGTTAAGTTTGTCTGCTAGTCCCTCTGGGTATATAGATCCTCTCTGGATTCTGTCTTTAGCATCAACTGGACATTTGGTGATCTTTAATGTTAGCCATGCTTCAAAGCGTATCTAAAATAGTGTATTCATGTGAAAGTATTTTTTTCTGGAGGACCGTCTATTCTTTTACAAAGAAGACAATATCTTGTGGTACGATAAATACGGATGGTTGCTGAACCTTTATTTACTACAATTAAAAGGATATAAGAAATTATTATTGTAATACTGTATAATCAATTAGCTGTCCCCGTACAGAAACTGCTAACATAAGCACACTTGCTGCACACGAGAATCTCATGTGATGTAAGTTAGATCTGTATGCAAATAAGATTGCCAATGTGAGCATTTTGGTAGTTCAGATGTGCAGATAAATTTCTACCAAAATGCTCACGTGTGAAATTTCAAATCAGATGAGCATTTATTTTGCATGTTAGTTTTATGTTAGATTTATACTTAGGAATTTTCTTTGTTTTCTCAAAACTATAAATATAGAAAGCTCACATAATGCACACATGAGATTTTGTAATAGGCATGCTCAGTCAAATACATTTGTACTTCCTGCAAATTCAAATTTGAAGAAGATTTTGGAGGGAGCAAAGAATTCAAGAAAAATAAGTGCTGTTTAAGTGGAATTTCGATATGGAATAGGTTAAAATTATTGCTTATTGTTACATAGTAAGTCTTATTTTGATATCTTTATAAAATATACATATTTGTCACCAGATATTTCATCATCAGTAACAAGTAATTTGATTTAATGTTTATCTAAGCTTAATTCTTATAATTATAAGTTTTAAAAGTAGATGATTCTCAAACATAATTTGTAAAAATTACACTTAAGATTATTTAAATTAAAGAAAAACATAATTTTTGTGCATGCTTTGATGATGCTTTTTTAATATTTACACATTTACATAACACACAATGAACTTATAAATATTATCTTAAATTGTTCATAAATGATCCATTTACAAAATCTTAATTTGAATGTTTGAATATTTTTATAAAAAATATATATATTTATGGAAAATTTCATTTAATCTGTGTTTCCACTTGCTAATGATTCAAGAATTTAAGTCGTGCATATTTATTGACCAGAGCTAGTGAGTCATGTAAAAAGAATTTAAATTTGACTTTGTATAATAACAAGTTTTTAAATTTCACATGTGCAGTATGTTAGCCAAAATTCTAACATGGTACAGTTTATTCGATAAAATGCACACGTGAAATCAAGCTCACGTGAGCATTTTGCACGCGAGGTTTTTAACATGCAAATTAGGTGAGTTTCACGCGTGCAATTTTTTTTGCTCATAAAATGCTCACCTAATTTGCATGTTAAAAACCTCGCGTGCAATAATGTTAGTTTCTAACGTGAGATCGAACGTGAGCATCACATGTGCATTATGTTAGCTCTTTTTGGTAAGGGTCATTAGTTGAAAAATGACTTTCTATAAATATAATTTCAAAATTTGGATGACTTACTCTTACTAAAAATAGAATTTTGGCAGACTAAGCTGTTCTTAAAATAGATTGGTATTTCCAATGAAATAAAATTAATAGAAAATAATGAGATGTGGAATAGGTGTATGCCACACAGATCACATAATAAGCGACAATTTAGAAAAACCACAATGGACAACCGCCAGCAGCCTTAAACGGGGTTAGTAGGCGCTGCTCGCTTTTCTGCAATTGGCCTATGGTCTAAAATGAAATGCATATAATTAAAACCCTGCCCTGAAATAGTCACAGATAGTCCCCCGTTTATACAAGGAACTGAAATCATCAAAAAGACAAGTACAAACAAACACTTTGTCAAGATTCCTGTCGTAGGACAGGCACATATAAAATGTGACGGGGTCTAACAAGTTTTTTGGGCCCAACCTTTCCTTATCAATATTCCTAGACATAACAAGAAAATTAAACACACAATAAAAATCAAATCAGTCAAGTTATGTTCCACTAGCTATATAGAGAGAACCTTTTACAAAAGACAATAAGAACAAACGAACAGACAGTAAAGGAACTCTCTAAGAACACTCGATGTTAATAACAGCTAGCTGAGAATCATCAATCGACTGATGTAAAAAAAAACTAGTTTTAAAAGTTATTATGTTTTTGATATTTGGTTTTTTTGTTTTGGTTTACACATTGCTCAAACTACTAACAACATTTCCGTTAATAATCGGATTTTGAGGTTTCAAAAAAAAAGGTTTTTTGAAAAAAAAGGTAAACAAAATGATCTCAAAGCATATTAAAATATACAGATATATTTAAGTTGAAATATCATAATAAAACATTTAAAGCCTTTTACATTTCGGTCATAACGTGTTTTAACTTTTTTAAACACAGAACAAACAATCTATCGACTTCGGACGATATAGTTTAACATGAGGGTTACAATTGCGCATTAGCAAAAGCCGGCCACCGGCAACTTTTTTCACCCAACATTTTAAAGCGTAGGAGAAAATACAGAAATGATTTCCATCGGTTGAAATATTTGTTGTTTCTAAATATAGCACCAAGCAAGCATTTGAATAATACAAGCAAAGAAATTCTGAAGTCACCTATGCGCTCATAAAAATGTAACAATGGGCAATTAATAACGTTAAAAAAAGCATCCACCGCCTTTTCGACCAAAAATTATGCCCATAAACGCCGCACAAACACCAATTTTTATTGGCCAAAAATAAACATATGCATTTCAACTCAAAGATTCTGTACCAAAGATATTAAAATTCGGGTAAGATCTATCTTTAAAAATGAATTGAAAACCTGGGTACCCCCTATGGAAAATTCATTGTAAATCAATACGCGTTTGTAACCTGAGACAAAGAGTGATGAGTAGATAAATACAATATAGACCTCACCAAAAGGCTAGAATATCAACACAGAATTTAGGTGGATGACCATAACACACTTTGCACTTGAACTCCTTGGTATACCTAAGTACAACAGAGTGCCTTTAAATTCGTTCAGATTTGTCTCGGATAAACAAAAAAATGCGTTTTTATACAGTTATTTAATATTTAAAGGTACTTTAAACCGGGAAATTTTCGTCCCATCTTTTTTTCGCGGTAGGGCGACTGAATTTTAGTTTGCGCATTTTCAAATTCGCGCTGAAATATTAATGTCCATAGACTACAACGGAATACAAATATATTCGCACCGTTGAAGTTTTGCGCTAGCAATATTAATGTCAACGCCAAAATCGCGAAAATAGTGGTTAATCAAGCAGATATAATTTGAGAAGTGTTACCTCCTCCCCTCCAGTAACATTGATGTTCTGACATGTGTCTCTAGATCCATACACTTCTTTCCTGTAACAAAAAATCAAAACTTTGTATGACCTAGGACTGGCAAACCGTCTATTACATGATTTAATTAAAGTGTTTGGCAAAAAGAAAAGATCATGAAGATAAAGTAATAGCATGAATAAAACCAAAAAACTAGCACATCGACGGAAATTTTGCTTCAAGATTTATGCATTTTTTCAAATTGTGTGATATATCAATAATAGTATAATGTCTATGGCTTCTAAAATCGCTCACCTGAACTACACATATTATGTAGATATTTTTGTGCTTAAACATATGCAAATTATATTTCTGAAATATCTTGTTTAGTTTTCTAGAAATGCAAAATTTGACAAAAATTATGAAAAAGGGCAATTTCTCCCACATCAGAAATAAAGGTAATAACAAAACTACCGAACTTGAATGATCAATCTCATAGTCCAGAGAAAATGACAAAAACGAATCAGTCATACCGGAGAATTGGTGGATCGCAATGGTCGCAATGGTCGCAAAAGTTAGATCTTTTTCAAAATTTTAATTCTTGCACAATTTTGATATCTGTTACCATTTTTGAGTTATAAGCAAAAAACTGCAATTTACCCAAATGTTCTATTTTCAGCCATGGCGGCTATGTTTTTTGACGAATCAAAAATCTGAACGTTAGAATTGTAGCATATATGCTATAAGACATGTGTGCCAAGTTTTAATGCAGTAAATCTTTGAAATTCAGGGGAAAAGTAACGAAAAATTGTCAATTTTGTCGTTTAAAAGACAATAACTCCTAAAAGAATTGGTCCTACAATTTTGCCCTAATTACATGAAATGTAGATTTTGATGTACTTATTTATTCATATATGCAATTTGAGTTTTTGAAATATCTTGTATAGTTTTCAAGATATAGTGCTAAATAAGTGAGAAAAAATAAATAATCCGGAAAAAGGGCAATAACTCCTACATCGGATGTTTGATCGTCTTGAAAATTTTAGGACATGTAGATCTTGAGTTGCTAAACACTTTTCTTCTGCCAAAATTTTGATATCTGTCACTATTTTTGAGTAATTTGCAAAAAAACTGTAATTTGACCCCTATGTTCTATTTTGAGCCATGACGGCCATATTTTTTTACGAATCAAAAATCTGAATGACAGTTTTGTACACATAATGCCACTGAACTGCTGACTGTAACAACTGTACCAAGTTTGGTTGCATTTGAACTTATAGTGTTGGACAAGTTAATGTTTGAAAAAGTTTACAGATGACGACAGACGCTGACAGACGACGACGGACGCCAAGTGATGACAATACCCCACATAACCTTTGGCCAGGTGAGCTAAAAAGGTGCTACCCAGCTCGTTTTTCTGATATTGAGGAAAGTATGCTAAAAAAGATCTAAAATGGCAAATTTTGGCACAAATTATCGCCCTTTGCAAAAATGAAGAAAACACACCATTTACTTGTTATATACTATTAATAATCAGAATAAAGCCAAAATTACTAAATCAAATTGTTAAAATGATATTCAAATCAAAGCCAAAGTATAAAATATGTAATAAAGAACATTTTAGCAGATATTTTTTTATCTTAAAAACCTTGTAAAACAAAGTTGTACAGTTTTTTTAAGTTTAATTTTGGCTGGTCATGAGACCAATGTCTTGCACCCCCTTAAGTAATTCTATGAAAGAAGCAAAGGTGTACCAAAGGGGTAATCAGTATCATAAAACCGTAAAGACAAAGACAAAACCGGCAGACAAAAATCATCACAACAAAACAAACCACATAACAACATAAAACACACACACATATTACAACAAAACCGCATTCAGCAACGCGAACTCAAGTCGAAACGAGAGTGAACTCAGGTGCTCCGGAAGAGTAAGCAGTTCCTGCTTGCTATAGCACACCCGTCACGTTGCCAAAGATCGATTAAGTGTTGGTCAAATTCGGAAAGGATGACATTACAAAACTCTATGTCAAACCAACATCTGTGCTCATCTGAGAGATAGAAATCCCGTATTTGTATACGAGCACATGATGTCGTCCGTAAAATTTCTTGAGTGATGACAACAACCTGGGAGCAACGTACCCCTGTGTTAACAATTTGCTTGTCAGCCGTGTGGCTCTATCAAGGAAGTCGTTGTACTCCCCACATGCTCTGGAATAGCGAATCAATTGTGATACGTAAACTCCATATGCTGGAGCGGACGGAATGTTGCTACACAGAAAGGGAAAGTTAACTATTGGAAAGTTGAAGTCATCACGTTTGTCATAGAGCTTTGTACATATTACAGAAAGCTATGATTAAAACGATAACTCCTTGTTTTTAGTTATTTAATGGACTGTTTTTTCTTGTAATAGTCCTATGTAATATGCGAACATATATTTTAATACTTTAATATATATTTATATGTAATGATTCTAATGAATAAGTTCATGTACCCATTGCATGTTGTTCTATATTCTATTTCAATATTTTGGAGAGGATCATTAACAAACTTGACTGTTCCTCGCAATGTCTGAAACAAACAATAACAACAGTTTTGTTTGGTCTTCCTTTATTGGATTTGACACACTGAATTGGGAATTGAAAGTGAGACGGGTGTACTATAGCAGACAGGAACTGCTTACTCATCCGGAGCACCGGAGTTTACTCTCGTAATCACTAGAGTTCGCGTTGTTGATTACGATTTGATTGATGTTGGTGGGTTTGTTATGTTTTGTTTTTCTTTGTGATATTTTCGTATGTGTTTTCAAATTATACAGCATAACCAAAATTACCCGGTTTATACCCATTTTGGTATTTGTATTTTGAAACCACTGGGTCGATAACCGCTGCTGGTGGACCAGAGGTTCCCTATGGTAATCACAAGTCTGGTCGTCAGACTTATCTGACACGAAATTATCTATTAAATTGTCGTTAAAATTTCCGTTTGTTAAATTCAAAATCATTTAAAACAACCAGGTTTATTTTCTTGTTCTGCACATGGTCGATATCTTCGATGCTGGATTTGGCTTCTGTTCTGTTCGAACTTTTTTTTGTTTCGAGTACTTTTCGTTCTTTAATAGTTTTCGGTTTTGACCTTCCAATGTTTTGATTCAATGCTGCTGATGAGAGGTTACTCATTGAAATATGCATATACTGCATAACCAAATTACCCGTTTTATACACGTTTTGGTATTTGTCTTTTGCCTTTTTGGCTTTTTGACACTTGCATGGCCCGTTAGTGCCCCATTGCTTCCTATATTTTTCTATACATTTCTTTAGCACATTGTTCAATAAAACAGCCATCAAATAATCGAACAAGATAAAAGCAATATCAACATGATAAGAATGATAGTAATGATAGGAATGAAGCCAAGAGAAGCATTATTGTAAGGAAGCAAGAAATCACATATATATCGAACAATGAAGTGGCTAACGACTAACATTAACAACATGAAGCTTTACTCTGGAGCAATTCCTTACCTCGTATGTGTTTCTTATGATGCTGAGTATGTTCTTAGACTCTGTCTGAAACTCTTCTGTGTACGAGCCAGGTATTTTCAGTGTTTCATAATACATCTTAGCTTTGTTACCTCCAATAAGAAATATAATATTTATGTTGTTGTCGCTGAGAGCTTGTCTGATTTGTCCGATTGATGGGTAGTCCTAGAATTAAAGATGAATTATTATAATATTTCTCAGTCTGTTTTTCCCAATAGCAGATATAATGTTTATGTTGTTGTCGCTGAGAACCTTTCTGATTTGTCCGACCGACGGGTAATCCTACAGTATGAAATGGGCATTTTAAAATCCTTAATTATAGTTATACAAACTGTCTATATTATCTATACTGTCACTACGTTTTTTTTGTAAATTTCAAGTTAGTTCATAGAGAAATTCACCTTTTGATAGGAACATGTCAATTTTCATATGTGAAAAAAAATAGGTATCTATAGTCGTGTGGTTACAGGGGAATGCCCCTCTGTTGCGACTATTCAAGACTGTTTAAGACTAGCTATGTGACAAGTCCCCGGCACTAAGACCTTTGTTGTGGCATAAACAGTGCCCGTCTTGTACCAAGATGAGACACTGATCGGAACGCTTCAAGACTTTTTATTTATGAACAGGTTTGTAATTTTCATTGCAAAAATAAAATATGCAATGTCTCCCAAGGAGGATTTGCTAAGCTCGGAGGAAGAATTCAAAACCTATCAAAGTATGTTTTCAGATAATGTTTGTCAAACGTATCACCAACCAGCACTAAAGCTCCAATCTTTGTGCAAGTTTAGGCCTATAAACGGTTTTAAAATACAAAAAACCCAAAGGATATGGCGAAAGTTGATGAATTTGAAATACAAACAAGAGGCTCCTAGGAGCCTGAATCGCTCACCTGACATATGTGCCTGAAGTAAAGGTTATTAGGCAAAATCTATTTGACTTGAAAGGGTCATAAGTTTAATAAGGAGGTCATCTGACAATATGGTTTAAAATAATGCAGTAATGATTGTACAGAGTAATATTCTTTTAATAATTTTCTTTCCTTCAACATTCTAAGAGGAATAACCTCTTAAATGAACAATATTACAATCTTGACCTTAGTTCATATTTTGTGCATCATAATATGCTTAACAATATGCAATTCACATTTCTTAAATATCTCATATAGATTTTAAGATTGAGCTTAAAACATTTTTGTAAGTGCAAAATTCATAAAAAATTAAAATAAAAGGGCAATAACTATTTTGCAGATTTTGATGCGCTAAACAATATGCAATTTAAATTTCTCAAATATCTTGTATAGTTTTCAAGATATTGATCTAAACAGATGCAAAATTTGCAAAAAATCAACAAAAAGGGCAATAAATCCTACGTGGGTTGTTGGATTTTCTTCAAAATTTCAGAGCTGGTAGATCTTGAGGTGCTGATCACTTTTATTCTTAATCAAAATTTAATTAAAGTACTGAAAGTACTGGTAGCCGGGGTAATCTACAAATTTTAAATTGTTTATGTGTAGCAAAAAATAAAAATAAAAAGCTACTTTTTGTGTAAAAGGGATATTCACAGGGATTCCAATGAAAAAAGAAAAGATTTTGAAAATCGAACCAAAATAAAAAAAAGTTGATTTTATGGGCGTGGCCTGTCTTTGGTCCCCTGTAGCAATGTTACGGTGCGATATATATGAAAAAACATTGACATATAAAGTCATATATGGGGTGCAAGAGATTATTCATGTATAAATGCTATAAAAAATAGAGCAATGAGATTTTTTATGGGAGTTGGTAGATATACTCCAAATTTATCATTATATGGTGATATGGGCTGGAAGCCTTGTATTATTAATCAATGGTCTTGTATTTTTAGAACATGGTCTCGATATACAAAAATGTGTAATGATAGAATAAATAGAAAGGTATTTTTATGGGCAAATAGATGTTGTAACAATAGAATTAAGAACTGGAATTTTAGAGTTCAAAGTAAATTCAGAGAACTTAATTTAGCACATCTATGTAACACTGATTTTATTTTTGGTAAAGGTGTAATAAGAAGTATTGAGAATACATCTTTTGATATATATAAGAATGAATGGCATAATTCACTGATTGTTAATAATCAAAGTAAACTTCGAACGTATAGATTGTTTAAAAATGAGTATGGTGTAGAGAGATATTTAAGTGTAAATATGCCTGGAAGATATAGAAGTGCCTATGCCAAATTTAGATGTGGGGTTGCGCCCATTAAGATTGAAACTGGCAGATACCAAGGTCTAGATGTTGAAAATAGAGTTTGTTTTAACAACCAGTGTATTTTACATAATTGTATTGAGAATGAATTTCATGTTTTAATGAAATGTCCAATGTACTCTGAATTACGATCTGATCTTTTTAATACAGCTTATGCAATTAATTCAGATTTTATGAATTTATCAGAAGAGGAGAAATTTATATTTTTATTTCAAAATGAAGATGTATGTTTTTATACTGCCAAAATCTGCCATGATATTTTAATGATAAGAACAAATGTTTTATATAAAAATTGATTTTATCATTGTATTTGTATATAATAGACTTTTAAACTATTTTAAATAGTCTCTCATAACTCTTTTAAGAGTGGCTCTCTGTTACTACTTTTTATTTTGTTCAATATGTTTTATGTATGTGTATATATGTAATGTAATTTATGAGAGGTGAGACTTAAATAAACTATTGTCTTGTCTTGTCTTATAAAGTTGACAGAATATAACGAAGAATTCAAAACTCCTTCGCAGTAGGCTTATCCTTTCCGACAAAAATAGGTCAAGATTATCACACTGCGCATGCTACAGGCTTGTATGAATTCCATCAAGATTCTTAATAAAAAAAATATTTGAATAAATTTTAAAAATTTTGCTATATAGTTAGCCATGAAAATATCAAATTTTATGTTATATGTTAGTACTTTTCATGGTTTTTAAATTAGAGAGTAGGGGTCAAAAAGAGGTCATTGAAAAGAAGCCCGGAAAGCCTGGTGCAGTAATTAGTGTACGGACCGTTTGGGACGGGAACTGGAACTGTGAGGAGTTTGGAAGAATTCAATAAAAAAGATTTTTCAAAATTGAATAAAAAATAAAAATTCTACAGCCGTTTTGTCAATAAACCCATCTTAGCCCTTTTTGGCCACAAACCCCAAATCACAGGGACTTGCTCCCCTCTATCAATATTTTGTTAGAGTCAATGTGCAGTACGAAAAAACATAAGGGAGATCACCTGCGTTTTCTTCAATTCGATTTTCTTGTAATACATGTAAATCATTTACTAGTATCTCATACCTTTTTTTTTATATAATTCGTTTCACAGATGATTTTCCTTTCCAAAACACCCAAATATATATTTTCATTCATTGCATTTCGGCATCAAAATCGGGCTTTGTTCGGGCAATTTGTAAAATTTGGCAATCGCTAGCATTTACGTCAAGGAAAAGTCTCGAGAGAAATGAATTTTAATGACGTTTTTACTTTCGTTTTACGTTAAATTTATTGGTAAAGTCCCGAGAATGTCTACAAATTTATTTTCTTTTTCATGTCTAAGTGATTGCCAAAATTTACAAAACTGCCCTCTAAGCTTCAGCAATATCCTTCAAGCGGGTTAGGAGGAGAAGCGCTTACGAGTTATCATGGTTATGTTGACAGCTTGACGGAAGGACGGAAAGACAGACAGACACACAGGGTGTTTCTTATATATCCCCAAACTTTGTTTGCGGGGGTATTAAAAACACGTGTGTTTCTATCACTTTTGTTGTTGTTGACCCACTGGTTCAACTGAATTGATAACATTTGCTACAGCTTATATATGTATTTGGTAGATCAGTTTATTCTGCAGGTCAACATACAACTTTCTTTGACTCTATATAGTTTATTACAAAAAAACATCTGATTTCTCTCATTCTATAGGAAAGAACTTATAAATTAACAGGATTGCTACAGATTGCCAATGTCCTCCTCCTCCACATTATAACAGTTAAAAATTTACTTTGACAATAATATTACTATTCATGTAGACTTTGTTCAACTCGAAACTCAAAATATTATTATGATACAAACATCTGAGATGAATACAACTAAGTAAAATCTGTCCTGTAACTCCTTTAGAATTTATCAATTTGAAATGACAAACGATCCAAAATTTCATCGAAATCTGTTATGCAGTACAAGAGAAGTCACACTTACAAAGTATTGCTATGACCTCAAACTTACCGATGGCGAACATTCCAATATTGTTATTTTCTCTGTCAGCTTCGTTTACAGGCGCACAATCACGATAGGAAAGACGTCAGGGCAGAAAGACAATAAAACTGTGTTTAATAAGTCTTTGCATACCTTGTTTGTTCTTCAAGATAATTAAAAATTTCCTTTTGCTTCTACAATTTTCAGAAAAAGATCGTTTTTGTAGTGCATCTTGAAAATAAATATATTCGGTGGTTCTAAAGATCGAAAATTTGGTTGATTAAAAATTTTCAATGAAAAATTACTTGGTCCAGAAACAATTTTACTGAAAATTTATTTTTAAGCCTTATTTTCAAAATCAATTATTTTAAATATGAATTTAAATATGAATTCTTCTTTAAAGAACCGTTTACAGAATCATTTTATCTGATCAAATAAAAAAATATCAGGATTTGAACTTTTGGTAAATTATCCTGCCCATCGATGTTTTATGTTGCCATCCAGTTTGACACTTATAATGAAATGCAAATTAGTGAATATGACATCACTAATAAGATCGGGGAACACTTCTATAAACAAAATATCAATCCGCTTTAATATTCTTTACTAATCAATAATTACTATCGAATCAGATAGGCGTCTTACATACTTGTACAAAATTTGAAAACTATATAAATTTTATAACATAATTGCGAGTAAGGCGACGAAAAAAAAAACAGATCTGAAAAAAGAACTATATTGCAAGCGTGTATTGGTATTTCTAATGATAGATTTTTGGTGAACTGCCGGAAAAAACCAACTGCAAGCTTACCGAAAGGCTATCGTAGCTATAGCCGTGGTTAATCGCTAGCGATTACCCCGGCTAAAAATCTGTCACCCTTTTTGAGTTATTAGCAAAAATGCAGTTTACCCCAATGTGCTATTTTTAGCAACAGCGGCCATGTTAAACGACCAATCAAAAATCCCCACACCAGTTCTATACACCTTAATGCTAATAAACAACTATACCAAGTTTGGTTCCAATTAGACTTAAAAGTGTCAGAGGAGTTAACATTTTCAATGTAATGAGGAAATGCTGTTAAAATGCACAATTTTGACGTTCTAAGGGCAATAACTCCAAAAGGAAAGGTCCTACAACGTTGCCTCTATTACATATTTTGTAGATCTTGATGCGCTTAACAATATGCAATTTAAATTTCTCAAATATCTTGTATAGTTTTCAAGATATTGAGCTAAACAGGTGCAAAATTTGCAAAAAATCCACAAAAAGGTCAATAACTCCTACATTGGTTGTTGGATTTACTTCAAAATTTCAGGGTAGGTAGATCTTTAGGTGCTGATCACTTTAACCATAACCAAAATTTTGATATCTGTGGCCGTTTTTGAGTTATTTTTAAAAAAAACTGCATTTTACCCCTATGTTCTATTTTTAGCCACGGCGGCCATGTTTTACGACGAATCAAAAATCCCGACAACAGTTCTAAGCACCGAATGCTAATAAACAACCATACCAAGTTTGGTTACAATTGGACTTATGGTGTTAGAAAAGTTAACGTTTGAAAAAGTTTACGGACGACGGACGACGGACGGACGGACGGACGACGGACGCCAAGTGATGACAATAGCTCACATGACCCTTTGGGTCAGGTAAGCTAAAAAGAAATGCGCATCAGATTGCCAAAATTCATTGCCTTAAACATTGTTATAATTTTAATAATAATATATATGATTTCCATTGAGACTTCAAAAGAAACAATTCTTTTTTAAAATAAGCCTTTTCATGCATTTGAACGAATAATTTTTAATATTATATTAAATTATTCATTCCGATGCTACAGAAAAAAAGTCACAAAAAACAAGCACAATTGATTACCAAGATTGCATCGTGTGTATACTTCATATGGATTCCAAATGGGGCTAGATGGCACTTCATGTCATGTTTTCGTACTATCCCGGCCAACTGGAATAAAAAACTGAACCCTCTCATTATTTCATTGTTTAATAAAATAAACGTAAAGCATCGAATTTTTCCATAAGAAAAAGAATATTTCATAAATCTGATACAGTTAAAAAGGTAATAATTAAACTAGAATTAAACTTGAATGATCAATCTCATAGTCCAGAGAAAATGACAAAAACGAATCAGTCATACCGGAGAATTGGTGAATCGCAATGGTCCTGACTTGGTACAGTCATTTCAAACGAAATGGTGGGTTAAACCAGGTTTTATGGCGCCAAACCTCCCTCTTCCATGAAAGAGATACAAAAGAAACAATTTATTTATTTTTCTTCGTTCTACTTAAGGATGTTCGCTGGTCAGTTTGGAAATGACAAGGTATCTAAATGTATATATTTGATGAATAGACCACAGGTAAAGGGAAAAAACGCTTTAAAAAAAAATAGGTCGCTGAACTCGTTTTCGAGATAATACTTTTAAAATTTGGCGGGAAAAGACTTTCTCTGGCTTTTTCATAGGTTTAGCATTAGTTTAAACATATTTATTTACCCTGGATTTGGAAACAAGCTTAATGCTTATATGAATCCCTCTCCAGCTAGCACATTGCGAGTGTGGCCTTTGTAGCGGCCCCCATTTTAGCATTTTAGCATTAGGCTTGTTTAAGTATAAAAAACTGTGAAAAAAATCCAGAAACAAAATAGGGCTAGCTGGGCAAAGAAATTATCGCTATTTTAATGATAAAATTCAGAGGATTCCGAAAATCTGACGGAAATCTCAAAAAATGACCAGCAACCATCCTTAAGTCTGAGGCTTATATCTTAACATAATTGTATCTAAATACTAATCATCTTGAGTTTTAACAAATAAGTAGATATTTTTTTCATAACAGGTTTTGTGTTGTTTCGATCCGTATATTTCTTTTGTGTAACGTCGGTGTCTGTTTCATGTGTTTATATTTATTATGCCTTTATTTTTTTTTATTTTAGAACGAAAGGACTATTTATGTATCTTAATACTAAACAATCTTGAATTTTTAAAATCTATATTTAATAGTATTTTCTTTTCATTAAAGGTTTCGGTTGTCTAAGCTCTGCGGTTTTTTACTGAGTATCGTCGGTGTCTGTTCATTTTTTTCTGCTTTTACTTTTTATTGTAAGAAAAAAGGACTATTTCTCAAGAAAAATAAAAATATTGCATAGATAACAATCATTACTATTTTGGGATAAATAAATTGTTTCTTTCCTACCTTTCCATCACCAGCGAAATGGTAATCAGAATCAGATGCATATACCATTATTCTTCTTGCGTTACTTCTCCACCCTATGGCGTCCTGTCAAAAAAGCAGAGAATCACAATTAGTAAAGAAAAATATCATATAATGTTCTTCTTTTTAAAAATAGATGCGAATGGGATGTGGAATCAGTGTACGCGACACAACCTACAATACAAACGACAGTTAAAAATAACTCTACAATGGAAAACAGTCAACAGCCTTCAATGTGACCAGTGGTTGCAATTGCCCGTCGTTTAAAATACAATGCGTATGATCCAACCCCAATCATAAAATGTCAAAGAAAGTTCCTTTTTGACACAGAACAGTGAATGTAAAGTCGATAAATACAAACACAAGCTTCGATAAAACCCCTGGCTTAGAACAGGCACATATAAAATAAGGCAGTGTTAAAGTCGTTTGTGTCCCAACCTTAAGTAGTTATAAATCTACAAAAAGAGGCAATTATTATGTTAGTTCCTTCCGATAAATTATCTAAACTGTTGTAGAAGGGCAGTCAATAAATACATTGTGAAAGTCAGTAGGTATCCAACAGCCACGCAACTCCTATTCTCCGGGACCCAACACATCGTGTTTCTGCAGTACAGAGTAGGAGAAGTGCAATGACACTGTGTGGCTTAACAGAAAACTAGGGTGCGTTGTCAAGAGTCCCGACCCGATATATTGTTTTCTGTTTCAAGGTTAATGTATCCCTTTTTTCAATATATAATTTCATCCCAATCATGAGATCTTTATCATATGTAGTGTAAGATAATACACACATGACTACTATTTTTTTTTATAAAAATCAAAAGCATTTATTCCATATGAGAAATGTATACCGTACTAGAAACGATCTAGCTTAGACTGACATCTTATTTTACTAACGAATTTGTTAGCAAGTCTTTAAGATTTTTATGTCTGCTGAATGCCACCATTGGTGGTTTTGGAAACAAAACTTTGCAACGAGCATTCTTACTTAATTTGCCATAATGTTTACGAAGAAGTTTATATAGTTTTCTTGATGCAAAATTAAATTTAGTAATCATTACTAATGGAATGGGTATAATCACTGGTGCAAAGCGGAGTAACTCTGATCTTTCTATGTTGAAGATTGATTCAAAATGATGATCAATTTCAATATCTTTGTAACCTCTGTTCTTTAAATGATATTTAAATTTTCCCATTTCTTGGTTAAAATCATTCAAATCAGAACAATTTCTACGATGACGGATGGTTTCTCCTCTGATTAGAGCAGAAAATACCGAAGAATTGTGCATAGAGGTTCTATGTAGGTACTGGTGTGTATTTGTTGGTTTGATATAGCTGCGAACGTCTAGCATTCCGTTTTCTCTAAACCGTGGTCCTTTGTATATAATTGTATCTAGGAAAATCATTTCGGTTTTAGATACTTCATAGGTAAATTTTAGCAGAGGATGAAAACTGTTAGCAAGCCTGAAAAAGTCATCAATTTCAGACATACACGAATTTTCTGCTACAAGAAAAAGGTCATCTCTGTACATACATAGGAATACAAATTTGTGTTTATTCTTGAAATTTTCAAGAATTTCATTTACAATTTCCATGCCCCTAATGCTACATATTTCTGGTGAACATTTTGAACCCATTGATGCTCCTATCACTTGCTTAAAATACATGTTATGGAACTCAAAATAATTGTAAATAAGTACCATAGACAAAAGAGAAACAATTGTTTCACGGCTAGGTAACTTGATGTCGTAATCTGCATGTTGAGCTTTGCTATACGCACGGGAGACTGAATCAAGGAGTTCATTGAACTCCATATTTGTGTACATACTTGTACAATCAAAGGAAACAAGAAAACAGTCCGGATTTGGACGTAGTTCTTCTATTTTAAGGATAAAGTCACCACTATCCCTAACGTACAACCAATGTTTTGTTACGATAGGTAACAAGAAATAATCAATGAATTTGCTAATTCTTTCTGTGACAGAATTGCATTGTGAGATAATTGGTCTGCAAGGAGGTAATTCATTAATTACCGCTGTTTGGTTTATTATACCTTTAATTACATCATTACTCAACTTGTGTATTTTAGGAAGTAGAAACAGACGTCCCACTCGTGGACTAACATTAGGATTGCCACACAGGAATTCATGCGTAGTCCTATCAATTTCACCCTTTTCAAACATATTGTCGACAAAAATATGCAAATCTTTTTTAATGTCATGTAAATTTGGTTGATCAACCTTCATGTAATGCATGGAACCTAATTGGCGTAAGCCTTCTTTAATGTAATGTTCCTTTTTTGAGATGACTATTGCCCCTCCTTTGTCTGATTTTGAAAATATTATATTTTCCATATTACGAAGTGACTGCAATTCGATTCTATCATCTCTAGTGAAATTATAGATGTTAGTTTTGAAGTTCAGATTGGAAACTTCGTACATAGTTAAATCTATGTAGTTTTCCAACTCAAAGCAGCCTGGTGGTGGTTGATAGTGTGAATTTTGTCGGAATGGATGTATTTTCGTATTGTTTGCGTTTCCAAAGTGAAAGCGGCATCTCATTTACCTTACAAGTTCTTTAAAATCTGCCATTACAGATTTTGCAATGTTGTATTGTTTTGGTACGGGAATACATTTTAAACCTTTCCCCAATATGATATATTGGTTGTCAGTTAATTGACAGTTAGCTAAATTATAGATATATTTTTTAGCTCTACACACCAATGCCTTCTTTTTTCTTTTAGTTTTGGCAGCTTTATTAAGCTGACGTTCTTTGCTTTTAATAACTTTATTTGCCCTATTAAATCTTCTATTTCGACCCATTGTTGAATATTTATAATCATAAATACACAACAAAAAGAATTACAAGATTCGACTGTCTGCAATCACAGACACAGAATAAATATATACTCTGTAACCTTATCACCATGACCTCTGATCACCCTATAGAGTGGAAATCCCGAAAAATGAAAACCCCAGAACTTTATAATTGTAGTAATAGTGATACATATTCACTTTACACTTGATGACATGAAACAATAAAAAGGAAACAAAATGATCTAAATAGTCATTTATATCATTCCACTATTACTGTTTGTCAAATTTTTCTAATTCCTTCTGAATTTTTTATATACGTTCTTGTCTTTTGTTGATTCTTCTGTACGCTTGTAGCCTTTGTAACGAATTTCGGCTTGAAACTCAGCTAATTTCTTATCATTAGAGTCCTTTAATTCCCCTAGTTTTTTGTACATAGTTGTTCGAGCGGCGCCGGCACTTTTAGATGTTGTTCCAATTTGGGATTTGGCTTCCCTTCTCAGCGTAGTAATAGCATCCTTTTTTTCTGCCAGTGTATTGGCCAGCACTTGTATTATTTTATCCAGGAAGAAGTTCTTGGTGTCATCTATCACTCCTAACATTGTCTCTTTAAAAATGTCATTCAATTCAGTGTTTCCCAAATCAGGGGCGCACCTTAAATTTATGTGGCAAAACGGCGGAATCTTAGATGAAGTCCGTCCATACGCTAAGCCCTCTCTGGCTTTGGCGACGTGCAATCTTTCTGTCATTATTTGTTCAATAGAATTTACCGCGTCAAACGCAATGTCCATTGGAGGTTTTCCGGCGTTTTCTGTGAGATCCGTTATGTCGATATCATCGAAATCACTATCGTCTATATCATCTGCTTTCTTTTCCTCATTAGCTTCTTGATTTGGAGGTGGAAACGAAACATCCAAGTTATCCATTTTACAGGTTCTTTTTCTAAGTTTCAGCTTGTTTCTATCACCTCTTTGCATGGTATGGGCAATCTATAGATGCCGATAAATGGGATGGTGTAGTGATGACATATATGTGGTTAAGGGTTTTCCCAAAATCTAATTAAGATTTGCAAAGTCAGCAATATTAGAAAACAGTGAAATCTAAAACTGTACAAAAAACACAATATAATGTGTGAGTCCTAGAGAAATCAAAGTACGGATCATCAAGTGATTCACGGGTAGATACCAAACAAGGCGGCAACCTTGTAACTAAATGTGAAAGTCAGTAGGTATCCAACAGCCACGCAACTCCTATTCTCCGGGACCCAACACATCGTGTTTCTGCAGTACAGAGTAGGAGAAGTGCAATGACACTGTGTGGCTTAACAGAAAACTAGGGTGCGTTGTCAAGAGTCCCGACCCGATATATTGTTTTCTGTTTCAAGGTTAATGTATCCCTTTTTTCAATATATAATTTCATCCCAATCATGAGATCTTTATCATATGTAGTGTAAGATAATACACACATGACTACTATTTTTTTTATAAAAATCAAAAGCATTTATTCCATATGAGAAATGTATACCGTACTAGAAACGATCTAGCTTAGACTGACATCTTATTTTACTAACGAATTTGTTAGCAAGTCTTTAAGATTTTTATGTCTGCTGAATGCCACCATTGGTGGTTTTGGAAACAAAACTTTGCAACGAGCATTCTTACTTAATTTGCCATAATGTTTACGAAGAACTTTATATAGGTTTCTTGATGCATAATTAAATTTAGTAATCATTACTAATGGAATGGGTTTAATCACTGGTGCAAAGCGGAGTAACTCTGATCTTTCTATGTTGAAGATTGATTCAAAATGATGATCAATTTCAATATCTTTGTAACCTCTGTTCTTTAAATGATATTTAAATTTTCCCATTTCTTGGTTAAAATTATTCATTCTTCGGAGAAATGGATTTCAAAATTACATTAGAGGAGGTGCATAAGGCTATAAAAAACTCAAGAACAACAAAGCAGTAGGATTAGATGGTATACCCAATGAAATCTTTAAAGCTGGTGCAAGCATGTTAGCACCAGTTCTTCAAAAACTTTTCAATTCTATATACTGTTCTGGAATATATCCCAGGAAATGGGCTTTATCTTATTTATGCCCAGTTTTTAAATCTGGCTGTCCTTCAAATCCTGAAAATTACAGAGGAATTGCTATAAATTCCTCCATTAGCAAGATTTTTAATAGCATACTTAACATAAGACTTGATACTCATCTGGAAAAAAATAAAATTATTCACCCATGTCAAATAGGATTTTCTAAAAAAAGCAGGACATCTGACCATATGTTTGTTTTAAAGACAATATTGGACAAATATACCAACAGAAAAGGAGGGAAAATTTATGCTTGTTTTGTTGATTTTAAAAAAGCTTTCGATAGAGTTATTCACTATGGTATTAGATATAAAATGTTAAAAAATAATATTTCAGGAAAATTTTATAATATTCTAAAAGATATGTATGTGAAAAACCATATTTCAGTAAAAGTTGAAAACAAACTCACTCCTGCTTTTAAGTCACATATTGGAGTGAGACAAGGAGATGTACTAAGCCCTAACCTATTTAAGCTTTTTATTAATGATTTACCTTTAAAACTAGAAGCAGGTTCAAAAGTAGTTGAAATAAATGGTAGAAATATAAATTGTTTAATGTATGCTGATGATATTGTTCTATTATCTACTAGCAAAAATGGTTTACAAAGTAGACTTGATATTTTAAATGAATACTGTAAAGACTGGTGTCTAGATGTAAATCTCTCAAAAACAAAAGTTTTGATTTTTAACAATTCTGGAAAATTTTTGAAAGAGTATATACATTTGAATAATGAAGAAGTAGAATGTGTTAATCAGTATAAATATTTAGGAATTACTTTCACCTCAAGTGGACTTTTTAATCTTGGAAAAGAAGAATTATATAAAAAATCTCTAAAAGCAATATTTAAGCTACAAAAATCTCTGTCATCTTGCAGTCCAAGTATAGCTACATCGATTCATCTGTATGATCACACAATAAAACCAATTTTATTATATTGTTGCGAAATAAGTGGTATATTCAAAGTAAATTCTGCAGCTTGTAAAAAACAGAATGATTATTTTTTTTGAAAAGATAACCCTTTTCTGTTTTAAAATTTAAGAAATTTAGAAAACTATATAAAGTTCTTCGTAAACATTATGGCAAATTAAGTAAGAATGCTCGTTGCAAATTTTGTTTCCAAAACCACCAATGGTGGCATTCAGCAGACATAAAAATCTTAAAAACTTGCTAACAAATTCGTTAGTAAAATAAGATGTCAGTCTAAGCTAGATCGTTTCTAGTATACATTTCTCATATGGAATAAATGCTTTTGATTTTTATAAAAAAAATTAGTAGTCATGTGTGTATTATCTTACACTACATATGATAAAGATCTCATGATTGGGATGAAATTATATATTGAAAAAAGGGATACATTAACCTTGAAACAGAAAACAATATATCGGGTCGGGACTCTTGACAACGCTTCCTAGTTTTCTGTTAAGCCACACAGTGTCATTGCACTTCTCCTACTCTGTACTGCAGAAACACGATGTGTTGGGTCCCGGAGAATAGGAGTTGCGTGGCTGTTGGATACCTACTGACTTTCACAAACGACAGTTAAAAATAACTCTACAATGGAAAACAGTCAACAGCCTTCAATGTGACCAGTGGTTGCAATTGCCCGTCGTTTAAAAATACAATGCGTATGATCCAACCCCAATCATAAAATGTCAAAGAAAGTTCCTTTTTGACACAGAACAGTGAATGTAAAGTCGATAAATACAAACACAAGCTTCGATAAAACCCCTGGCTTAGAACAGGCACATATAAAATAAGGCAGTGTTAAAGTCGTTTGTGTCCCAACCTTAAGTAGTTATAAATCTACAAAAAGAGGCAATTATTATGTTAGTTCCTTCCGATAAATTATCTAAACTGTTGTAGAAGGGCAGTCAATAAACACATTATATGATAAACCTACCGTACACACTGAAGCTTGCATCACTCCGTCAAACATCCCTTCTGTTCTATCCCTGTTAGCTGTTTCTTGTGTCGTCTCCATAGCTTCCTGGAAAATCAATATTTTAAAGTTATACAGTCGTGAAATATATTGAAAGGAGGTTGTAATTATTTATAAGCTGAGGGGGGGGGCTGGATAACTATGTGGGGGGGTCAAATGTTTTTATTTAAACAAATTGTGGTGATTAAAAATTTGATGCTGGTCTTATTTTATTTGTACAATACACATTCTATACCTACTCGGGGCTGTTGATTGTGAAATTATTGGTTAAACGGTTATAATATCAGATTTACCAAACATGAAAGTGTCAATTACATGAGACTATTTTACTAGCCATGCAAGCACCCTACTGTTTTTTGCATGCGTTGTACGGAGAGTCATTTGAGAGGAATTATATAAGTAACAAGTGAATCAGTGGTCAACTTTGATAGGGTCTGACAACTTAAGAAACAAAATCTAAAAGCATTAAACTGAATCTAATAAAATCTCAAAGTTTAAGTTTCATTTTCTTTTGGGACAAATTTCAGTACATTTTATTGAATACAATCTGAAATATGCTTTTACGCTTTTATTTCAAGCAGCACGTGAAATTTATTTAGCCCTGATGAACATGAATCAGAAAAAATATGCATTTCAAGATAGAATTGGGGATATGGAAAATGAAATTCTCTGTTTTCAAAAATTTCATTCATCCAGTGTTTAAACTGACAAATGTTAATTCCTTAAATGAGACATTATCATCAGAAAGTAATCTAACATGATAATGAAGAAAGCCAAGACGACACATTATAAGCTGTGTCTAAAGCATGTATTGATTACTAAAGACTCATCCAGCCTAAAGTTATTATGTCAAAGTAAACTACAGGAAAAGGGGTGCTGTTTAACATTAGAGGTTTGAACAGGGTGCCAACTACGCGCTTAATAACACTATTACGGAAAAATTAAAAGGGTCAATTCCTATCAAGTACACCACAACAGACATGTTTTTATGCTCAAAACAAAGTAAACAGGTCTGCATGATACAAACAACTTTAAATTTCAACATAATTATTTTCAATACAATTCTGAATTGTGTTTTAGTTAGGTATACATTACATAATTGATTTACTATCTATCTAATGAGGGGGGTCAAAGATATTTGGCTCAAAATTGACAGGGGGTCAACCATATAATTCATTATAGGTATCCTTAAAATAGGAAAACAATAGTGAAGTCAAAGTCCCAAGGATTGCTTGACTTCTAATATCTTAAAGTAATACGGTTATAAAATATAAAGAGGAAACCAAGTTTTCTAAAGCAATTTAAGTCGCTCTACCCCAAGCATTTCGCGGTACCGAAAAAAAATCAGGAGTTTCATCATCATTATCATTATCATTATATTTATGTTCTTATATTGTGTATTTCTGTTGTATCAAGGTATTTTTGCTTAACAATCTAGAATAAGAAATTTCTTACCATGAAATACGAAGAAGAATATGTATCTGAATTTTCAATTTACTGAAAGATTTGCTGAGCGTGGAATTTTTGTATTGATATCATCGTCTTTACACTTAGCCGTTCGAAAGAGACACTGGGAAATTGCATATACCTTAAATGCAGTAACATTTGAAGTCAAGTTAAGTCTGTGTATGAATGAATGAGGTGGTGCACATGTTGTGGCTGTATCACCAGGACACGGGTTCTGTAAGCTACAAAATTTTAGGTGTTTTATAATACTGTCTGTTACATATTTTTAATTCAAACGTTTAATTTGTCTACTTTCTTTCATGTATCAACGTGGTTTTGCGTCTTCAACAGTGTATGTATTGACCCTTTAGAAATCAAAACAGATGAGATATTTTTTTTGTTATTTTCAGTCTATTCAATCTCATATTAAATATTAATCTTTAATTGGAATGATTACATTTTATTATTGTCAATACTTGATTTAATCACCCGTCAATAACTCCTGATCCCTGGAACAAAATGCTAAAATTGATACATAAGTTATGACATCACTCAAAAATCTAAATAGGTGATTAGCTAATAAGTCTCCCTTTTCCAAGTGAAATGTGATATCTTCCAATGATAATATCACGACATTGACATACAAGGATATACTTACTACGCCGGTGAAGTGTGAGTGAATGGAGTTACCACCTTGTCCATTGAAGTACCATATCCAAATCTATAGTCAGTTGTTAGTTCGGCTATTGAGTTAGCTATCAATAACAAGTTTGATACCAAACACTACTAATGATATTCAAAAAGATGCTTGAACTTTCAATTAAAACTATATTAAGCTTTTATATATGTATGTGTACTGATTGGCTGTTTTCAGTTGACTGGCTATAGAAAACTATATATCAATTCAAGTTACTTATTTTATAACATAAAAAGTCTAGCGATTTATTTCAGACACTAAGGGTCGTGCTTCAAGATTAAAATCATCTCATATACATAGAAAGGGCTTTAGTTGATATTCGAATAACCCTTATTACTAGCATTTCACAAATTATTAGATGAGTCGCAGAAGCTCTTAGATTTTTTGGCTTTTATATATGCAACATAAAGAGCTCGGTCCAATTTTTAATCAGACTCAATTGATATTCAGTTATTTTGTGTTTCCATGTTTTACATGTTGTCTTTTTTTGTCCCGTTCTTGTTGGTGTTTACTGGTTTTGTTTCTGCCCTTTTGGACTTTTGACATTAGGAAACTACATTGGTACCGCTGCTTCTTTTTACAGCTGTTGAGAAGTTTAAAGCTACTAACACACATTATTTCGTGTATTTTATAACATAAAAAGCCTAGCAATTTATTTCAGAAATTAATGGTCTTGCTTCAAGATTAAAATATATATGCAATAAAATGGTGAGTCCCTGCAAGAAGAGAGACAAACAAGCATTGTTTGTATTGATTGACTTTCTACAGGAAAGATGTAAATGAAAATTTTTATAGTGATCTACCTATATCGGTTGCAAGATTAACCAACTGTTCTCTCAGATATCTCATTGTGAATGACGGGTCCACAAGAAAGTAAATATCCACTGGAAAGTTTTCAGTCACTTTATACTTGAAATCTAATTTATATATTGTATCTATAATTCCAAACAAAACAAAAAGAAAACAGAAATTCATAGCATATTGTTCATATTCATATTGTTTTTTTAAAGAAAAAAATGGCATTTCTTAATATATTTTTTAAAGGTTTTGCTAATATTATGAATTCGCCTGTGTAAAAATCAAAAATATTTTAAAACTGTTTCTATTACCTAATCAATGTCACCAAAATGCACATCGAAAAAAGTAAGAAAAGTCATTCAGTAAATATAACAATAAATAAGACATAGTAATACATACATGTAGTTTAGGCGAGAATTGTTTGGTAGTTTTTTGTATGTGTTGAGTTGTGTGTTGTTACGTTGAATGATTTTGTTTTGGTTCCACTAAAGTCAACATCTGGGACATGCATTTCCTATGAATGATCCTTAAAAAAGTCTTTGTCCAACTCATAATATTATTTTTACTGTAGTCCCGTGCGGGGCCCGGGTGGCGAATAGGCCCGCAGCAGAGCCTAGCTTGTCGTAAGAGGCGACTAAGGGTCTTGGGATTCTGACGTCGGGTCAGTGCTCAGCCCACAGAGCGACCAAGTGTGTACCCTAGGTGGCTGAATAGGGTAGCCCTCGTCCGCGGGGGTTGTCAGGTCTATAATACGGAAACCCTGACCGCCGACCATAGTGGGCCAACGTGTGTGGAGAGTGCCACGCTTCATGCACGTAAAAGACCCCTTTGTGGACCGCCCAGTAGTGCACCACATAGGCTAAATTTTCCGCCCCTACCCACCTCTCCCCTTTTTCCTGTGGTTCTTCAAAATTTACCGGTCCTTCGTTTCCCACCCCATCCCCATATTTCATTTATCATCATCATTTCATGTTCATATTATCATCCTTTTCATGTTCATCGCCTGTAAATAACCTATATAGCGTTGCACGGGCGTAAAACACCAACTCACTCACTCACTCACTCATTTTTACTGTAATAGAGTCTGTTCATATCTTTCCAACTAACATTTATTTTTACAGTTCTAGTAGAAGCTTACTTGATTGACAGGAGATTTAAAGGATGGAGTACATTACACATGAAAAATATACACTGATTTGGCATCATTAAGGCCAGAATGTTGTTGGATGGGAACATGCAGATGAAATACATTGTAATTTTAAATAGTTAGAGTACAGCTTGAGAATACTTGATAAAATGCAAAAAGAGCTTTTGAACGCCTCATGTATTATCTACCTCGAATATGTACATGCATGTAAGCTTACTTGGGAAGAGTTTAATTGTGACTTCTTGTGGCTGTATTTGAATTGGCTGCTGTACAAAGTTACCATCTCGTAACTGCTCGTTCTAAAAAAACATATAGAGTGTTAAAGAGTGTTCTTCAGTTTCCCTTAAAAGAAGCAAACAGGTATCATTAGGGCATTTGAATGTAAACTTTGAACGGACAAAGACGAAACGATAGCAAGGATGAACAGGCAACACAAAATCATACACAAAACAACCGAATTAGCAACGTGAACTCAAGTCGAATCTTCAAGTAATATAAGTACTTAAACGTTATCATATCTTATCTATATTTAGAGTAATAGATTCAAAATGTGATATATTTACACTTAATGATTAACCGGCAAAGGGACACCCTTTTACATGAAACTATATGTGAAATCACAGGGACTGGCTTCCCTCTATCAATATTTAGTTAGAGTCAATGTGAACAGAACAGTTTTTTTCGTACCGCACATTGACTCTAACAAAATACAATAAAGGTAATAACAAAACTACCGAACTTGAATGATCAATCTCATAGTCCAGAGAAAATGACAAAAACGAATCAGTCATACCGGAGAACTGGTGGATCGCAATGGTCCTGACTTGGTACAGGCATTTCAAACGAAATGGTGGGTTAAACCAGGTTTTATGGCGCCAAACCTCCCTCTTCCATTGCGATCTTAGGATCCGGTAATGACCATAGAGCACAACATAGTTGTGAGACACAATAGGGATATTGAGGTGATCATCTCAGTACAGCAGACCAGTCAAGCACTAATTAAAACAATTAACTATCATATCTTTTAACTCAATTTTGAAATTTTCTATTAGTGGCTGATAACGAAGAAAGAATTTTTTTAGTGATCGTATGAGACGTATTTTCTTATAGCCCTGCTTCAAAAGTCGGTCACGAAGAAACCGGTGTCTGATCAAAAAATCTGTGAAATGTGTGCAAGCTCTGGCATATCGAATAAGTTGAGAAATATAAACACCGTATGTAGGAGAAGTAGGTATATTGCTCTGTAGATTAGGAAAATTAATAATTTGAAAATTAAAATCGTCTCGTTTATCGTAAATTTTTGTACTGAGATGACCACCTGGGTCAAATTCGAGGTGCAAATCCAAGAAAGACGTGAAGCAATCAGATTCGGTGGTCTCTTTAATCTCCAATTCCGGAGGATATATTGAAGGAATCCAACTACCAAATGAAGTGTTATTGACAGAAAGGACATCATCAATATATCTGAATGTAAGATTAAATGACCTAGCCTCTTTCATCTTCTTGTTCTTTACGAGTCCCTGAAGAAATTCAGTCTCGTAAGAGTATAAAAACAAATCGGCGAGGAGAGGAGCACAGTTTGTGCCCATTGGAATGCCGATTTGTTGTTGAAAAATCTCTCCTCCGAAGGTGACAAATATGTTGTCAATGAGGAAATCAAGCAAACTGCAAACTTGTTCCAGTGTGTAACAAATTTTATCTTTGAAAGATGTTTTGGAAAAGAATGTAGAATTATAACCCAAATGACAACAAAGTTCCAGACAATAAATTTTGCTACGCCTGACGCGCGTTTCGTCTATTCAAGACTCATCAAAATATTGATAGAGGGGAGCAAGTCCCTTTGGTGAAATTCTGAGGTTAAAAGTAACTTAACATTTAATTAAAGTTAATTACAGGTACCTTGTTCACTTTCAAAGAAGTGCTGGAGTGGCGAATAATGTCAGATCCAGTACAGCCATTAAGAACATGGTCATTTTCTTTGCTGCAACGGCTTTCAGTGAAATTCTGAAAGTCAAACAAATATACTCAACGGGAAAGGTAAAGCAATCGTTGATGACTACACAATTTATACAAAGTAAGTAACCAGTACTGTGGTTTCATTATTTGTCGTGGGATATCAATTTTCGTGGTTTCGTGAGTGGCCCTTACCCAACGAAAAGGAAATTTAACATTGATCTGTATACTGCAGACTTTTGAATCACGAATTTAAGAATCCACGAATTAATTCTTCTTCATCAAACCATGAAAATGAATGAATCCATAGTATTCAACAAGAATAGAATAAATACGGATTAAGCGACATACAAGTAGTAAGAGACATTAAATATTTTGCCTAAATCACATGTCTTTCTATTCAAAGTTAAATAAAAGTAGAATGACCATAACCAACTTACCAATTTACTACACCACAGACACTGGATACCACTGACCAAACATTCCCCACATCTATCTCCAAAACACTCTCCATGTACAGGGTTAGCTATGAGAAAAGTTGAAAAGAACAATAAAACTGTCTGTGACAATCACAATAACCTTATAAGGTAAGAGATTTAATAAATAATATTGCGACAGTGCTCATTCTATTCAAAACTTCTGGACGGAAGGTCAAGATCTGGGTCAAACTCAATTTGATCATCAATAAACGTACTTTATATAAAATTAAAACACGATTGCACTGTCTTTAAACAATAATTCTTATGTGTGTAAAGAGCTAATTTTTGGTATGTGGGTTTATTATGATGAGTTACAGATAGAGTTTTCGTTTGCTCCAGTCTAAATTTTCACAACAATTATGGTCCTCGGAAATTATGAAAATAACAATTATGCAGACTTAAATTTAAATCCCCATATGCGTACAGTTAAGAGTTGATTTTTGGTATGTGAGTCTAACATGGTTTCCAATAACAGTTTTCAGGACTTTTTCTACCACTTTGGCTCTGAAATTTGTGTTGAATTGTTCAAACATCTCGGAGGCATCACCTGTGTCTTACAGACAAACAACATACCTTTCTGAAGTCTTATGGTGATGATAAATAAGTCGTATACTCTTTACATTGTACATTGTGTTGCAGGGCATTACTTTCTCTAATTTTAGAGTGGAGTGAGACAATTTTGTGTTATTTATGTTTTATTTGCATTATTAGTATAACATTAATCATTGCGATATCTGTGTGATGAACCCTTCAGAGTTCATTGCAACATTTTAAAAATATTTTTAAACGGGCCTAATGGGTATAAAATTGATATAATGTTAACACAAAATGACAGCATAAGCTATGAACAATCGAAGATGTCAACAACCACTAGAGACGACAACAACAACAACAACTCAAAACAATCTGAATTGACAGCAACAGCTAGAAACAATCTGAGATGACAGCAACAACCAGAGAGAGCATATCAGTGATAGAGAGCATATGAGGGTAGTCTGTAGCCTTGCTTGGTCGTTTTAAATCATGTAAGTATGACCGTAATTTAAAAACATCACAGTTCCGTCTGCCCAGTATCCAAGACCTATCTTTTTGTATCAAATTGTAGATTTTAAACATTGCTGTCTCTGCGTCACATGCGAGACAAACGTATTTTGTATTTACTTGGATATGGCTAATAGGTTGAAGTCGATGCAGAAATCAGATTCTGATCTTCGAAGTTATTTAGGAACCGACCATTTAACTTGAGGAAACGGACATTGCATTTTCCTAAAGCATAGGGTCCATATTGTTTATTAGTATTATTCTGTCATAAAAGTCCGATATATATGTTGAATGGGTGTGTAAATTATAAGAAATGTGTAAATTATAAGGAATGATTTAGTTTTGTCCGATGGAGAAATATGTCCCTTTGGCAGCGAGCCAGTAGTGGACACACATGTCCCTTTTGCAGCAAGAGGGTTAAAACAATTTTTAAAAATATTTTGATCGACGCAGCTAGGTGGAAAGATCGCTTTGTTGAATACGTAATTAAGAAGCTATGAGAAACGGTTTTAAACCATTTATTAGCTTATTATTTGTGCATCATTTTTGGTTTGCTGCTTCCAGAAAACAAACTTGGTTCTTACATTTGAGAATGTAATGCTTGAAAAATTTGGTTTTCAAATATTTAATGCATATATACACCTGGACAAACGTTAAGCACCCCTACACTTTTTTGCTTTTTCATGATTTGAAATATTTTTTCATTTTCATGATTTTGGTCAGTTTTAATCTTCAATATATGACTTTAAGGGTGTAAGCTTTCGCCTAAAAGCACATTTTCGCCTTGAAAACCGGGAGATAACTCTTCAGGAAATTAGACGCCAAAATGGCAGTTTAAAACCAAGGCTATCAGCAGTCATTAGTGCTAAAGGTAGACAAACTCGAAATTGACTCTTTGACGATAGAGTATCAATGTTTTGATTATGATTTACATTTTCAAGTGCGATTTGACAATTTATTAAAAATTTGGAGCGTCAGGCGACCATACTTTTCGAAGACCATGTTTATGTACTAAAGCCATCTTTTTTGCCATGTCGTGTTATGTAAATAAAAGATGTCTTTTTGTTTGTTACAAACATGTTGAATTGGCTTAACAGTGCATTTTTTAGTTTGCAATAAGAGATTTCAATGACTATTTAATAATGACTATTTAATAATTTAATAAATAATGGTTTAAATGTGTTTTAAAAATGTATGATTTTACAAAATCACAGGGGTGCTTAACTTTTTTCCGGGTGTATATAAGATAGAGACATATGTTGGATTAATGAACCATAGAGGTTTGATGTTTGTTTAAAAAAGTTTGAGCCTTAGGTTTCATGTGAAGAGGTCTTATGGTGCCAACTTGATAGTTCGAAGTATGAATCTCCAATTTGGTCAGATTCCATGCATGCATGACAACTGGATATTTAGATTAACTTTATATAGTTTGATTTTGTTTGTTTGTTTGTTGTTTGTTTTATGTCCAGTCAACAATATTTCAGTCATAATCAGGACAAGAACTAATTGAAAAAACAAATTGAATTGTGTAGACCCACCCAGGAAACAGCACCCATAACACAGACCCATGCATGTCATGCGAAAAATGGCCAATGTACGACCACAAACCAGAAGGAAAACGAACCAACTCACAAGACAGGCCAATGTATCCTCAACGCACCATAGGCCAATGTACCCAGAAAGTGACGAAATCTCTCCCCAAAAACTTCACACATTCTGGAACCCTTACCTATGGTGACCAACAATGAAGAACACTTACCTGAAATGGGGTCATACTAGTTAGAACACTAACCTAATTGGAATATAGCCAACCCTTACCCGATTTCACACAATCAACCATTATCTGTCGAAAAAACAATGATGAATCCTGATTGGACCTACACACACTGAAAGAGAAACGTGGGGGTAGGGTGGGAAACAAAGGAACTGTAAATTTTGAAGACCACTGGAAAAGGGGAGTGATGGGTATGGGCAGAAAATTTAGCCTATGTGGTGCACTATTTGGCGGTCCACAAAGGGATCTTTTACGTGCATGAAGCGTGGCCCTCTCCACACACGTTGGCCCACTATGGTTTGCGGTCAGGTTTTCCGCATTATCGCCTGACGACCACGCATCTCTCGATGTCAGGGCTGCCCCATTCAACAACCTGGGGCACACATCCCAGTCGCTTTGTGGGCAAAGCGGCCTGACCCCGATGTCAGGTTTCTGAGCGCTCTTTAGTGGACTTTTACCGACAAGCTTAGCGCTGCTGCGGGCCTATTCGCCTCCCGGGCCCCGCGCGGGATATATAGTTTGATCCTGAAAATATATAGATTAGATTTTTTACTCAAATTCACTTTTCCTGTTACGAATCCAAGTCCTCGGATGTTTAAGATAGAGTGTGTGTGTGTTTGTTGGTGTTTAACTCCCTTGGGCCATGTAGGGTCACCGTGGTAAGTTTTAATGGTGGTGGAAACCAGAGTACCCGGAGAAAACCATCGACCTTGGGCAAGTAACTGACAAACCAACTCACTCGAACACCAGCTGAGAAGTGATCAATTATGTGGTATTACCAGCGCCTTAGACCACTCAATCGAGGCCCCCAGTTTAATAAAGATAATTTAGTGTTAACACTATTATAGTTTTAGGAACGCTCGTCAGATACACGTTACGGTAGTTAATTTTTAAGTTTCGTGGGTTCTGAAACTACCGAAAAGAACATATTTTATTAATTTATATAAAAAATGACACACTTACCTTGAAGAAGGCCAAAACTACAAAATATCCAAATATAAACAAATAAATTTTTGATATTCATTTTATATGGATCTTCATAGCCATTTTTAATCTAATTATTTTTATCTTTGTTTAAAGCTACAATGGTGATTCGATAAATATCTTGCATTAATGTCGTCAAGCTAATTATTTAATTGTATTCTTTTATATTTCGGAATAGGGTATCACGAAGTTAAATATTTGACTATAAAGCGCCGTTGAAATTTGTTAAATTTATAAGTTGAATCTTAAACAAGAGGCCCCCAGGAGCCTGAATTGCTCACCTGGTCTGAGTCAACCCTAAACATGTAAACACTTATCTAGAGCTAAATGAGCTGAACACTTAGCAAGCAACAGCTTTTCTCTATCTACTATAGTTTCATTCTATAAGCCAAAAACATGAAAAAAACGTTATTTTAGGGGCCGTAACCCCTATAAGGAGTCATCTGACAACTTCGATCCTATGGAGACTTTTGTAGAGCTTTATGAGCTGAACATTTAAGCAAGCAACAGCTTTTCTATATCTGCTATAGTTTTCATTCACTAAGCCAAAAACATGAAAAAACGTTATTTTAGGGGCCATAACCCCTATAAGGGGTCATCTAGCAACTTCGATCCTATGGAGACTTTTGTAGAGCTTAATGAGCTGAACATTTAAGCAAGCAACAGCTTTTCTCTATCTGCTATAGTTTTCATTCACTAAGCCAAAAACATGAAAAAACGTTATTTTAGGGGCCCTAACCCCTATAAGGAGTCATCTGACAACTTCGACTCTATGGAGAATTTTGTAGAGCTAAATGAGCTGAACATTTAAGCAAGCAACAGCTAATCTCTATCTGCAATAGTTTTCATTCTGTAGGACAAAAACATGAAAAATCGCTATTTTTCAGGGGCCGTAACCCCTATAAGGGGTCATCTGACAACTTCGACCCTATGGAGAATTTTGTAGAGCTCAATGAGCTGAACATTTAAGCAAGCAACAGCTAATCTCTATGTGCAATAGTTTTCATTCTGTAGGCCAAAAACATGAAAAAACGCCATTATTCAGGGGCCGTAACCCCTATAAGGGGTTATCTGACAACTTCGATCCTTTGGAGACTTTCGTAGAGCTAAATGAGCTAAACATTTAAGCAAGCAACAGCTAATCTCTATCTGCAATAGTTTTCATTCTGTAGGCCAAAAACATGAAAAATGGCTATTCTTCACCTTTAAGGGGCTGTAACCCCTACAAGGGGTCATCTGACAACTTCGACCCTGTGGAGACTTTTGTAGAGTTAAATGAGCTGAACATTTAAGCAAGCAACAGCTAATCTCTATCTGCAATAGTTTTCATTCTGTAGGCCAAAAACATGAAAAAATGCTATTTTTCACCTTTAAGGGGCCGTAACCCCTATAAGGGGTCATCTGACAACTTTGACCAAATGGAGATTTTTGTAGAGCTTTTGATGCTGAATCAGAAGCGTGGCCTCAGATTTCCTCTATCTCTTATACTTTTTGATTTATAAGCCAAAAACAGTAGTCTGACCCCCTAGTCTATTTTTAGTAACGGCGGCCATGTTTTTTAACGGATTATAAATCAAAACACAAGTTTGGTGCAGGACACCCTAAGGATCATTCATACCAAGTTTCATTAAATTCTGTTTGGTAGTTTCAGAGGAGAAGATTTTTGAAAAATTGTTAACAGACGACGACGACGACAGACGACGACAGACGACGACGACAGACGACGACAGACGACGACGACAGACGACGACGACGGACGCCAAGTGATGGTAATAGCTCACATGGACCTTCGGTCCAGGTGAGCTAAAAAGCTTTTCAGTGAACCCAGATATCCCAAAAGTGTATAAACAATTTTCCAGTACCAAACGATTGGTTTAGAATAGTAAAGGAAGAAAATTGAGCTGAATTAAGACCAATATCTTCTGGCTGTTTTCCATCGCGAATTTTTGTATTGTAGTTGGTCTTGAAAGTTGTGTCGCGTACGCTTATTCAAAATTATTATCTTCAACATCTGTGCTTGTTTGCCAGACAAATAGAAATTTGTGTCAAAGCACATTAACTGAGACTTTGATGGCTTCCATGGCAATTTCTTGAGTGGAATAACCTTCCGATCATCAGAACTTGTAACTTAGTGATTCTAGCAGTTTGTATCTAACGCCGTTCACGAAATCCATAATGATGCCACATATTCCAAAATAAACAAGAAGTCAAATGTAAACTCGATGTACGTTGGGATTGTACAAGTACTATTGTTTATAATGTCCCGCTATTTTGACTGATACTGTCTCCAAAATCACTTTAATTTGATACCAATGGTTCTCCAATTTGGTATATTTAATGAGATACCATTTGAGATGGGCCAATAGGTATACGTACAGTGTTTATATTAAAGACTATAAGATTCAAATCGGAAATTAGTAGTAAAGAGCTTTTTTTAGTTCACCAATAGATGCACCGGTAGCTAATGATAAGAAAGAGGTAGAAAAATGGTGTTACGCCAAGAGTTAACCGCTTACACTCTCTTGGAAAATCTGGGTTTGAGAACCAATCAAATCTCAGGCATTGCTTCACTTCTGCAGGATTGAAGACATCTTCATACAATGTATCCAGTGATTTTCCTGCTTTTATTTTCACCTTGCATGTCATTAGCATTCAATTCTTTACAATCGTCTTCAAGGAGATGATTTATGAAAATATTTTAGTGCAGTCTTTTTCATAAGTTCCTTAGTGTGATTTAGAATCCTCATTTGATTGACACCAAATCGAGAGTATTAAAAATCAAAGTACTTATGATGGCCGGTGGTTTATTGTTGACAATAATGAGGCTACCAGTATGAAAGAAGCTTACTTGAGTATTTTGATAACCCAACAAAAAGCTTTGCTCGTATTGATTTATGTAATTTTGAAATCCAATACAAGAAATGAACGTCAGTATTATTTTCGCTAACAGATGCAAGGAGAAAGATGTAAAATATTCATAATTCTAATAAATATGCCTGTGAAATTGTCTTTTGCACAAAACTTACTCATGCTAATAATAAAAGCAGAGGTACCAATTGGGCATCCGAATATCAAAGTCAGAAAAGGCAGAGACAAAACCAGTAAACAAGGACAGGACGAAAAAAACATATAAAACAGGGAAACGCAAATAAACTACTGAATATCAATAAACAACGCGAACTCTAGTCGTCACGAGAGAGAACACAGATGCTGCAGAAGAGCAAATGGTTCCTGTGTGCTATAGCAAATCCGTCGCGCTGTCAATTTTCAATTCAGTGTGTCAAATCCGGTAAAAGAAGACAAAACAAACCCTGTGACATACCAATATCTGCACTCGTCTGAAAGAAAAAAAATCCCATATTTGTCTATGAGTGCATGATGACTACCGTGAAGACAGCAACCGAGGAACAATATGACCTTGTGTTAAAATGTTTGTGTCAAACGTGACGCCCTGATAAGGAAATCGATATAATTCCCGCAAGTTATCAATTTTCCGATCTCGTACAAGTATTATGTTTTGACATGTAAGGAAAAAGCATCCATTAGTAAGAAAGACAAGACGTATTCAACTAAACGAGAAATTAACATACCCGAAAAACTAGTCGGTTTCTTTACACAGAATATATATTTTCATCGATTTTTTCCCATATTTATAACATTGTTGGAATTTTTATACTGTCCGAATTACGAATGAGTATTTTTTACCAATAATGTTAACAATGTTAAAACTGAAACAAACACAACTTCGGAAGAGTTCCAAATAACTTTCTTTAGCTTTCGTTATAGACTTTTTAGTATATCAAGATTAAACGTTACTTTTTTATTTTAAATAACTGACTTGTTTTGCGCTTGCAACGTTCAATAATATAATGATATGAATATTGTGAGCTTTGTATTTGCCACCACAGTCCATTACACAGGACTAATAACGTTTGATGACAACTTCTCTAGCAGCCTTTTCTTTCGTCGCTCCTTCCTTTTCTTCCTTTTCTTCTTCTTTTTCTCGATTAATAATTCCTGCGATTCTTCTTGTGGTTCATCATTTGTATATAACGGTTTTATTTCGATTGTCGGTAACTTATGCGTTTTAAAATTGACACTAGTTTTACCGTTTCCATCTGCACATGACGCAACATTGTCCTCAATGATTTCGCTGTCATAATTTGTTTCATCTAGAGACATTGTGTATATGTTTTTATTACAAATCGGATTAGTCTCTACGATGTCATTTCTACTTCTTTCATGACTTTCGACAAGGTTGGAAACATGGTAAACGGAGGGCGATAGAGGATGGTGAGTTGGAAGGTGTTCAACAGCATCATCTGGGTTACCGTCTGTTTCTATGGAAGAGTATACAACACTTTCTTTACTACGTCTTCTGCGTAGATGGTCGTTTATCCGATGTACTGTTGGTTGGTTTGATTCAAGTACAGGGGTTACCTGCAAGAAATATATAGGTATCTTGATAATGTATAACTTTTCTATGTATGTCAAACAACAGTTCAACGGGTGAATAGCAAAACATACACTGCTTATCAAAATTTAAAACCATACCCCTTCTAGATCAAAATGCTTTCCCCTTATATACTGTTGTTTTATTATTATTCGTGGGGTATTAATTTTCGTGGGTTTCGTGAGTGGCTTTGACCTAGGAATTTGATACCTAACGAATAGGAACTTTAACATTGAAATGAATGCTGCAGACTTCAAAACCACAAATTTAAGAAAGAAGCAGAGGTACCAATGGGGTATTCGAATGTCAAAAGTCCGAAAGGGCAGAGACAAAACCAGTAAACAACAACAAGAATGGGACAAAAACAGACAACATGTAAAACATGGAAACATAAAAGAACTGAATATTAATCAACAACGCGAACTCCAGTCGAAACAAGAGTGAACTCAGGTGCTCCGGAAGAGTAAGCAGTTCCTGCTTGCTATAGCACACCCGTCGCGTTGCCAATAATCCATTCAGCGTGTCAAATCCGGTAAAGGATGACAAAACAACACCCCATGACAAACCAACATCTGCACTCATCTGAGAGATCGAAATCCCATATTTGTCTATAAGTGCATGATGTCTTCCGTAAAATTTCTTGAGTGAAGACAGCAACCGAGGAGCAACATAACCCTGTGTGAGAAATTTATGCGTCAGACGCGTCGCTCTGCTAAGAAAATCGATGTAAGCCCCGCACGCTCTGGAGTAACGAATCAATTGAAATACGTAAACTCCATAAGCTGGAGCGGACGGAATGTTCCTACACAAGAAGGGGAAGTTGACGATTGGAAAGTTGAAGTCATCACGTTTGTCATAGAGCCTTGTTGAAAGTCTTCCTTGAGAGGCAATTTCGAGATGTAGATCTAAATATGAAGCAGACTTCCTAGAATCCGTTGTGTCCTTTATCTCAAGCTCCTGGGGATATATGAGATGGAGAAAGTCACCAAATCGAGAATTATTTAGTGAAAGGAAATCATCAATATAACGGAACGTGAAGTTGAAAGAGAGAGCTAGTCTACGGTCTTTTTTGTCTAGAAGAGATTGCAAGAAGTCTGTTTCATATGAATGAAGAAACAAATCAGCAAGCAAAGGTGCACAATTAGTGCCCATCGTAATCCCTATTGTTTGCTGAAAAACACGTTTATCAAAGTGAACAAATATGTTGTAGATAAGAAAATTGAGCATTATGATTATTTGGTCTTCTGTATATCTTCTTTTTCGTCGACTAATTGAGGACAAAGTAAGTCTCAGTGTAATCGACTACCAGATATTTGTACCTGCGTTTTCCATTCTTTTTGAGAGAGAAAAACTGTGATACATCCGTTGTGGCAATCGTGATTCCAGTTGTTCATGTTGAATAGAAGTATTAAGTGAAGGTAAATCGAAATTTTGATGCTGTTACAAGAGGAAACTGATTTAGAGTTAAGAATCTCCATCAGTTCTTTCGAATTCTTCAGGATTAACATTTGATTGATACCATGACATAATAACAACAATCGTAATATTTCTTGAGGCCGGATTGAATTGCCGTAGTATTGAAGTCAACAGAACTGAAAGACGATTAGTGGAACCCTGAAATAAAGCGTCGTTCGTATGAATTTTTATGTAATTTAGGACTCAAATACAGGGATGGAATGCCATCATTGTTGGCACTAACAGAAAGGCAGAAGGAGGACATAACATATTTGTGGTTGTCAATAATTTCCTCCTTAGACAGTGTTGTAGCTGTGTGTGTGGTGCTATCGCTAGTAAAACTAATCGCTAATTCAACTGTCAGTCAATATAGTGTTTCTTGTTATTTGGTGCTTTGTCTGCAGGTACAAGAACATATTTGTCACGTTAGGTGGACAATGTTTTGACAACCTCAGCGTTGCTGAAAATGGATGTTGCCCTAGTGCTCAATGGAGCCTTTTAAAGAATTCATTCTTTTGAAAACCAACGACCTCACAGATTTAGCCCATTCTGACAAAACGTCACTTGTTTTTAATCAAAATTATTGAATTAGTTTTTAGTAATAAAGCTTAAACAATCACAAGAGAATTTTCCAAATACTTAAATTAAAATTATAAAGAAGTGAGCCATTTTCCAGACATGAATATATTATATATCAAAATTTAAATAAATTTACAAACATAAACAAATCTACTGTGGTTTCATTTATTTTCGTGTGTACCAATTTTCATGGTTAGATATAAAAGAATCAGTTCGTGGATTCAAAGAGAAAAGCATTCCCATTATCTCTTATTCCTACACTTCCACCATTGCACCTAAGGTTTTCAACTATAAACAAGTATTGCGGGATTTCCAAATCAATGACCTCAAAGCAAAACCTCCAGACTGTACCTGTGAAAAGTCCCCATTCAAATATGGTCCCTCTGGCCACGTTATCACTGGTGACCTCAACATCGCGGAAAATGACTAACTGCGCGATGTTTTGGCTAAAGGTCCTAAATATCGTGAGCCAAGACGAATCAACTGGAGCTTAAATTTCAAAACAATTATGGATTCAGTTGAGGACTATGCCAGAAAATGAGTCAAAAAGGAACAGGACAAAGAATGTGACGTTTTGTCAGAATGGGTAAAAACTGTGAGGTCATTGGTTTTGAAAAGAATCAATTCTTTGAAAGGCTAAATGAGCACAAAGTCAACATCCATTTTCAGCAACGCTAATGTTTCCAAAACATTGTCCACCTTACATGACAAATATGTTGTTGTACCTGCAGAAAAAGCACCAAATAACATCATTTTGTGTGCAGGAAACACTATATTGACTGTTTGACAGCTGAATTTGGGGTTGGTTTTACGTTTTACCAGCAATAGCACCAATCCACGATTGCTGTCTTCACTCATGAAATTTTACGATAGACATCGTGCACTCGTAGACAAATATGAGATTTCTGTCTCTCAAATGAGTGCAGATGTTGGTTTGTCGTAGAATTTTGTTTTGACTTCTTTTACCGGATTTGACACTAAACTGGAAATAAGCAACACGACGGGTGTGCTATAGCAGGCAGGGACCACTTACTCTTCCGGAGCACCTGAGTTCACTCTTGTCGCCACTGAATTCGCGTTGTTGATTTCCGTTCGGTTGATTTTGTGTTTTGTATTTCGTCGTGCTGTTTTTGTTATCAAGTGTTTTTGTTTCTAAATAAAATACAAACCAACTGCACAGACATGACAAAATATCAGAATATGTGCGCATAAGATACATCATAAATGTTTAATTTCAAATTGCAATACATCTGGCAACTGTTAATCTTAGTTCCTACTAAGTTTCCGCTATATTTTGGTTTAAGCATTTTATAATTTTGGGACATATTTGAAAAAAAACTGTATAAAGATATCTCTAGAGATAATATTTTGCTAGGATATGGATGGTCTTTTAAAAATGTAAAAAATAAAAAATAAACGACAATTTTTTGGAAATTTTAATTCTATAATACAGATAAACTAGAAGAGCAATAGTTAATGTGAACCTTTCTTTTGAACATATTTTAAACTAGCGAGAAAATATTTATACAAATATATTGTATACGTACCGCCTCAAGCTGTTCAAACGCTTTTATGTCGCTTTCATATTTTTTGTATTCCCTGTTGTCGATGAAAGTAGTTACTATTTTCCAAACAATCGTCGCCACAATAGACAGGCCAACAACCACACTCACACAGATAATTAAAAGTTCATAGGAGTCATCTGACAGCTCTTCACCTGGACAATCTGTTTCAAAATACAAAAATGATGTACTCTACAGATCAAGGATTGGACGATGTAAGCATCAGTTTAAAAAGAATAGAGAGTAAAAAGATCACTAAACTAGAACATTTTGATAAGACTTACATACTAGTATTTATGCTGTTATGAATACATTGTAATATTTCGGGTTTGTTAAATGAGTATGGGTTTTCTGTATTAGTTGCAATTGTATCAATAGTAAAATAAACTTTGTTATCTTGTTTTGTAAATTTTGGAAAGAAATTTCCACACTGATTTAATATTTCTTCAATTCGTTAAACTGATTTTACCACACAAACACTATTATTACCTCTTGATTTCTGCACCTTTACTGTAAGATTTCCTCCTCCATCTCCATCTACCGTAAAGCTTACCAGACAACCATCAGAATCAAGATACATACACTGAGAACTGTTTTCTGTATAAAAAAATATTCAATTAAAAAATCAAAAACAATAATAAAGAATATGCTCATAGGACATGATGCCCAAACTCGAGACACACGAAGGAAAAGCAACATTAAACCTAAAGGTAAATCTGTGAGGAAGGACGAATGTACGAAAGACCGGAAGTGCCATAAGTTCTTTAACATTTCTCGATTGGAACTACACATATGATAGTTCAAGTTGACATTTCTTAGTTCCAAGTTGATATTTCTCACTTCCAAGTTTACATTTCTCACTTTAAAGTTGACATTTTTTATTTCTAAGTTGACCTTGACGAATGAAATGACAAACAGACTGATGAAAAATAGTTCCAAAAACTTTATGCACCAGTCATTTTGTAGGTGTTGCATAACAGTCCGATTTCAACCCTTAATATTTAAATTATGTTAAAATTATCTGCCCTCTTTTTTACAGTCCTGTAAAAAGGTTAAAATAGTACCTTAAAATACATGACTCTAAAGTGAGATGCACTCATATATAAAATAGTCCCTTAAAATACATGACTAAAGTGAGATGCACTCATATACAATGTGCGATGTAAAACTCAGGTGTTTGATGGATCGACTGAAAATTTAAAAGGTAAGATCTTTAAAAGAAGCAAAGGTGTACCAAAGGGGTAATCAGCAATCATAAAACTGTAAAGACAAGGACAAAACCGGTAGACAAAAAATCCTCACAACGAAACAAACCACGCAACAACACACAAACATAACAACAAAACCACCTTCACCAGCAAAGTGAACTCAATTCTAATCGAGCGTGAACTGATGTGCTCCGGAAGAGTAAGCAGTTATTGCTTGCTATAGCACACTTGTCACGTTGCCAAATATCGATTTAGTGTTCGTCAAATCCGGAAAGGATGACATTACCAAACTCTATGTCAAACCAACATCTTGCTCATCTGAGAGATAGAAATCCCGTATTTGTATACAAGCACATGATGTCTTCAGTAAAATTTATTGAGTGATGACAACAACCTTGGAGCAACGTACCCCTGTGTTAACAATTTGCTTGTCAACCATGTAGCTCTATCAAGGAAGTCGTTGTACTCCCCACAAGTTCTGGAATAACGAAATACAAATGACAACAAAGGTCCAGACAATAGATTTTGCTACGCCTGACGCGCGTTTCGTCTAATCAAGACTCATCAGAGGCGCTATACCAAAAATATTGAAAACGCCAAACACTACATGATTATGAAGAGCATAGAACATTAAACCAAAAATATCAAACTGGGAAACCAAATTATTACTAAGATGATCAACCTATGTCTGGGGTAGGAAGAGCCTTAGGGTTTAGACAATTTTGAAATTTAAACGGGTAATTTAAAGCTTTGATGTGTTCTCCAACACAAACGTGTTGGTGCCGGAGCGGGCTAACCTCGGGGAATTAAAACTCCACCAGCAGTGCTAACCTTCACGTGTGTTCGAAATACAAATGACAACAAAGTTCCAGACAATAAATTTTGCTATGCCTGACATAGTTTAACTTCTGACGTCAAAATGTTGATCCAATTCTTTTTTAGGTTTGAGGCGGGGTTACCACTCTTATAGTATACGGACAATTTTGCTGAAAATATGCACGAAATTGTCCAATGGAATGGGGTTCCAAAACCACAGAATACCCTTCTGGATCCACCACTGCCATGATAAAATATAGATTTAAATGATCAATGTCTAGAGGTGTACGTAATGTGACAAATTATTGTGTTTTGTAATGAAATAAAATATTTTTGGCAATATTTAGAGACCTCAAGATCTCTTCTACGGGTCAGTTTTGAATTTGTGTAAATTTCAAATTCCTTTGTCAGAAGCGGTCATTATAAGCAATCTGATGCACGTTTATGGTATAATGCGACATTCCATTGCAAGTATATAAAATATAAATGTTAAGAATATTAAAATGTTCAAGCAAAAATTATTTTTAAATTTTAACTTTTTCATTTAGGCCATCAGGTACGGAGGTAATACAATTTTCTCGCTTGCGTTTTGATTTCGAAATAACTTCAATGATCTAAAATTGTACAGCACCAAAAGAGTGCCCACAGATACTAGATGCCTGGCTAGTGGTCAGTCTTTTTTGTGAAAGATGATCTGTGGTTGTTTAATCTTAAATTGAAGGGATTCCCTGTTTCACCTATTAATGGATGGAAGGTTTGAGATAGCCCAATTCTTGGGAGGTGGCTTTCTTCTTCAATGTAGAACCCACTAAGATGTCATGGATGTTTGGTCTTATGAAAGCAAAAACTTGGGGATGGAGAAAATTTCCTTCAATTTAATTTTCTATCAATGTCCAGTGTTTTTTTTACAGTTTGCCAAAATGTTTTTTTTGTAACCTCGAGTTGTCGTTTCTTGCAAATTTGTTCTAATTGCAAAGTTTCTTTTGCCTGTGGTCGAACAGATTCGTCTTATTATTAGTCCATCAGCCAGGTCAGGAAAAAAAGGATTCAGTGAATACCCCTTTTGACAGTTTTTTATTGCAGAAATCTAAGCACAAAGACATATATTTAATTTCTGTTTTCAATTTGAGTTTCTAAAGATGATGTATCCTCGCAAGGTGACATTACACAGCATTTGCAATTACTCCTGCTACAATTTTTTTTTGAAACAGCCTAATTCTTGGGGGGTGGCTTAAATCTTCAATATAGAAGACTCTAAGAGGTCTTCTGAAAGCCAAAACTAGGGGTTTGGGAAAAATTTCCTCCAATTTGGTGTCATTTTCTATCAATGTCCAGTGTTTTTTACAGTTTGCCAAAATGTTTTTTAAATCTGGGTGGTATGTTACAACAAGTGGATATCTGTTTCTTTTTTCCATTGTTTAGTATGAAAAAAGGCTTATTCTTTCAATGGAGTTTGCTTTATCCAAGGTAGATGCAACTTCTCTATTATTTGTGACCTCGAGTTGTCAATTTCTTGCGGAGTTGTTCTAATTGCTAAGTTTATTTGTCTGTGGTCGAACAGATTCTTCTTATTATTGCAGCCAAGAATTAAGAGTTAAGAACAATGTCAAGGACGAGTGTGTTTGTTGGCCAAATAATTATAACACAGGCACTAAGAAAGATCCAACTTTAGAATTGCTTATCTCTTCAAAAGTTTGATGTGCCACCTTGAACATAGCATCAATCTATTGGAAAATATTTCATATGTTTTAGGATTTTTTTGTAGATTTTTCCTGTTACAGGCATGTAGCAGTAAATACCAACAAGCACCATTTGACACAAAAGTATTTTATTTTTAAACATAAACCGTTTTTGGTACTGAACTTGTGGTGGGATAAGATTTGTAAGATATGATAGGGCGTTATTGTTAAAACGTTAAGAATCTAACAATATACGTCTGTGGATGTATAAGCATTTCAACCAAGTGTTTCGATTTTTTAAAAGGTTTTTAGGTAGAAGAAATAGCTGCAAAAGTATTGACATTCATGAAGAAGTTTTATCATATATTATTACATTCATTAAAGATAAATTATTTACCATTTAATTTGCTGGTGACTTTCACGTGTGGACATCTTCGCTTGCACTCCTCAGAACTAAGCAATCCAGTTTGAAAGGCAACACACGCCGCACATTCTTTGTTCTCTGCACATGGGCGACATGTCTTTAGTGCAAAATACAGAGCAAACTATGGTTAGTTATTTTATTGTGTAAAAATTACACAAAATTAAAAAGCAGATATTTTTATTGTTCAAGAAAAAAGGTAGGTTGCAAGTTCTAACACTTAAAAAAAACTTTTAGAAAAAACTGATAATAATGAATTGATTGGTTAGCTGATTAATGATTGCGGTTTGCTTTGGGCCCTTTTGGTCATAATTCAGTCATATTCAGGACATAGACATTTTTATTGACAACAAATGTTTTGATAGGATAAATTACCTGACATTCCTCACAGTGCCTTCCTTTGTAATCTCTATCACATGTACATCGTCCACATTCACATGTTCCATGTCCAGAGCACAAATTCTTTATTAGAGGAAATAAAAAAAAACGACATAAGGTTCCCAATGTTAACTTATTGGCATTTCACATGTTGATCTTATTTTCTTTACATAAAATTGGCCAGATTGCCTTAGAAATCCCAATAATCTTTAAAAATAATTTAAAGACCTAATGCAATTTAACTTTCAAAACAGTTGGTTCTGTGGCTAAATTCAAAGTCTGTCAGATAATTTTAATTTATAAACTAGTCGAAGCAGCCACGCTGCATATCCCCGCGCTACTCTGGTGTTTGATAGTATAAGGGCAAATAATTTTTACTATACAATGTATATGTGTTAAAATGAGACTTTTCCCTGGTAGTAGGAGTCATAGTAATGTAAAGAATTATGCATGACGAAGAAAAAATGTGCCCTTAGGCTACCTATGCAGCCCAGCCCCTAAGGGCATTATCAAAATTCCAAAACCTTCAGCAGAATCTACATCCATAGTGCAACTACTGAGCTAAGTTTCCGTTCTGTATTCCAAATAGCCTGGGAGGAGTTGCGTGTCGAAGGAATGTGCCCTTAGGCTACCTATGCAGCCTAGCCCATAGGGGCCATATCAAAATTCCGAAACCTTCGGCAGAATCTACATTCATAGTGCAACTACTGAGCCAAGTTTCAGTTCTGTATTCTAAATAACCTGGGAGGAGGTGCGTGACGAAGGAATAATGTGCCCTTAGGCTACCTATGCAGCCCAGCCCCTAGGGGCCATATCAAAATTCAGAAACCTTCGGCAGAATCTACATCCATAGTGCAACTACTGAGCCAAGTTTCAGTTCTGTATTCCAAATAACCTGGGAGGAGTTGCGTGACGAAGGAATAATGTGCCCTTAGGCTACCTATGCAGCCCAGCCCCTAGGGGCCATATCAAAATTCAGAAACCTTCGGCAGAATCTACATCCATATTGCAACTACTGAGCCAAGTTTCAGTTCTGTATTCCGAATAACCTGGGAGGAGTTGTGTGACGAAGGAATAGTGTGCCCTTAGGCTACCTATGCAGCCCAGCCCCTAGGGGCAATATCAAAATTCCGAAACCTTCGGCACAGTCCCCACCCACAATGCAATCAATGACCCAAGTTTCATCTTTCTACTCCCAGTGGTTACTGAGATTATCCTGGACATTAACGCCATACGTACGTACGTATGTACGTACATCGAACAGCAAAACATTATCCCCGCGCTTTCGCTAGCACGGGGATAATAAAGAATTGTTTTTGATAACAAAACTTTACAAAAAACTATACTTTGGATAATATTAAAACAATCAACGTGGGATAACCAATTTCATATATCTAAGAAGAAAAATGCAGCATGGCAAAGGCATATGGGAGATCGGAATGGTCCGTATTGGGAGAAGCAAAGAGGCACCAAGGGCGCATTCGAGTGTCAAAAGTCTGAGAGGGCAACGACGGAACCGATATACACGAACAAAAACAGCACGAAGAAACACAAAACAAAAAAAAACAACCGAACAGAAATCAACAACGGGAACTCAAGTCGTGACAAGAACTTGAATTTCAAGATCATTTATTTTAGCGAGTTAAACGAGGATGATAATGCCAAATTTCCCACTTCATTACGATCTGATGGCCAAGTAGTAACACAATACTTATCGAAATGAGACATAAAGGGATAGTCGGATAGAGTCATAATCATCTCAATACAAACAGCATAATCTAATTAAACCAATCAGGAACCATCTCATTTCACATTATTTTGAGTTTTTTTCTACTGGTGGATTACATTGAAAGAAAACATTTGAAGAGACTGGTCTAAAAACCAGTCACGGAAACAGCGGTGTCTGGTAAAATAATTAGAAGAGTTTGTATCAGTCTTAGTATATCGAATAAGTTGTGAAATATGTACACAATATGCCGTTATTATTGACAGCAGGGAATATCTTTTAGAGTTAAATGAGCATCTCTGTTTTCAAACATGATGATGATCTGGCAATATACCGTTCTTTGAAAGTTTTGTTGGGCATGTTGTGTGTGTTGTTTAGGTATCTTATACAAATATTGTCAATTCATATTTTATCTATAAGGAGGTTATGCTACTCAATGCTCTGATCTTAATAGAATAAAGTAACACTTTTTTGTGTGGCATTACCATAAATGCTAAGTTCTGATATCGATCACTTATAGTAGTGTGCTATAATAAGTCTAAAATATTTATTAAAATTCATATCTTTATATGATAAATTATACATTTTGATAAATGAAAACTGATTTACATACTGCAGAAGATAGTGAAGTACAGTTTTCAGTAGAGGTAGAACATCCACAAGTCTCTCCAGTAAATTTAGAGTTACATAAACATTCACCACACTCACACAGCCCATTGCCTTAAAAACATTATGAAAATTTAAACAAAAGTGCAATATATTAAGATATTATTTTCATTTTAAATCGTTATCTTTCAAAATAGTGTTGATAATATCTCTGATGCAAGTTGCATTACGTTTATCCCTTATGATGCATTCTTATAAAGGGTCAAAATTCTTCTTTACATTTTTTCCCAAACATACGTTTTTAAATGCTAAGACTCTAAGGATTTCATACTTGATAAGAAAATTTTATATCCATGTGCATTTTAGTTTGCTATAGTCATTTGAATAAGTCCTTTTTTGACAATTTTCCCAAATTTCATCATTTTGGGACTATTTTCATGAATTTTTATTTAAAATATCAAGCTTCAAAATCAAATTTTCTCTGAAAGTTTCCATATTGGTGGATGTGGAGATTATAAACAATTTGTCTTTGTAAACCATTTACGTCCGTGATGATATAAGAAAGTTAAGTCCCAATAATGTTTTATGCTATTTTCAATACATAATAAAATCAGTAAAAATCAGGATTTTTCAAATTGTTCTTTCATCCAAAAACCTCAAAACCACCCATTTTTTTCATGATAATTGGACAATTATATTTTCAAAAAATAAGAAAAGTAGTCATATCAATTGCATTTACATTTTGTTGGCAAAATTGTCAAAAATTAAAATTATATATACATAATTTTTGACATAATTTAGATGGGTAATCATTTGATAGAAATCCATCAAAGGTTATAAGGAAAGTTTTAAAGATTATTCACAAACGAGATTTGAACAAGACTGAAACCTCAGACGAAAACATTCTAAAAAGCAGATTTTCACTCATTCTGGGTAAAGTTCGAATTGTTTTATTCGTAATTGTTTTATGAGTGTTTAAACTATTACTGCTTAGACACATACGTCTACTTTTGTTCCGACATGACTTTATACATGCACACGATGCAGTTTATTTGTTTTTACGTGTTTTTCTACATGTTATTCATGTTATTGTCTTTTTGTTAACTGGTTTTTGTGTTCTTAAACTTCTGACATTTGCATGTCATATCTCTTAAATATGTACATACCATTGCAGAAAATCGTTGGTTTGACATATCCCCCACATGAACTGTTGCTACATTGACAGAACTGTCCAGAGAATCCCAGAGGACATTCACATCGATTAAGGTTACAGGATCCTACGTTTCCACAGATCACAGACTCCCCATTAATCCTTTAAAAAATGATAAATTTAAATAAAGGTAATAACAAAACTACCGAACTTGAATGATCAATCTCATAGTCCTGAGAAAATGACAAAAACGAATCAGTCATACCGGAGAATTGGTGGATCACAATGGTCCTGACTTGGTACAGGCATTTCAAACGAAATGGTGGGTTAAAAGTAGAGTTGATTACTACTAATTACAAATATAGCAGGCTAAACTATTAGAATTTAATTTTTCTAATCATTTTAAACATTACACAGTAAGTACACACATAAAAGTTCAATTAAGCATCTGCCACCAAACAATAAATAATACCGTTGATGACCTATGATCAAATGTCAATTGAATCAACATGGAGACTTATAACTAATTATACTTGTTTAGAAGACTGTTCGGGATATGTATGTGTAACATTTAATGTGCTTGATAAGAAACGCGAAAATAAAGAATAAGATACAGAAAATACATGTTGTTTTGATTTTTAATGAAAAGGAACAGTAAATGTCTAATAATTATAGATCCTTGATAAATTTCATTTTTTTTAAATTTCTTAATGAACATTTATGTTTACTTGATTAATCAATCAATCAATCAATCAATAATTTTATTGGAAAGAGCACAATAGAGGCGTGATCCAAGAAACATATACAAATAAGATTACAAATAGACAAGATATACATAACGCTAGAACAAGAATTGTTACCAAATGACATATGTATACATGTATATAATAGTTAATTGTAAAGTTAGATTGTTATGACAGTCGGATGGTCCCTTTGTTCAAAAGCTTCTCTTATAAAGTGACATAAACTTTTTAATTTATTTAAAGATTTAGGATTCAATATATCTAAAATTAATTCTTCCGAGACACTTTTGTTATTAGTATCATGATTAAAACAGGTATGTTTTAGTCTCAAAGTTTTATATTGAGGGCATAGTAATAAGAAGTGTGTTTCGTCTTCCACTTGGTTTTTACAAAATTTACAGAATCTTTCATGTCTTGGGGTTTTGGGTTTTGAATATCTGCCTGATTCTATGGCCAAAGAATGGGCACTAATTCTTAATTTTGTTAATTTGTTTCTCATTTCTGTAGGGACATTAAATTTCAAATAATCCTGTAATTTAAATTCTGTAAAAATTTTGCTATAAAATAAAAGTTTACCTGAAGATTCATTCTTTATCTTAGTAAATTCGGCTAATATTTTGGATTTAAAAAATTCTTGTATTTTGGTTTTAAACACAGGTTTTGAGATCTCCATGGAGTCAATATTTATATGTTTACAAATTTTAGTCAAACACTGTGTCCAAGAACTATCAGTGAAGGTTTTATCTGTTTCAAAAGCAGCTTGAAGTATATTTAAAGGACCACCAGACTGTCTTTCTATATTACATAGTCTTAAGTAATAGCCATACATTAAAGAATAGCATTTGATATATAATGGAAACATGCCTAATTCACATCTCACTGCTGTGTTGGAAGACTATAATTAGTTTGGATATGATATAATTACTTGTTTGTCAAATAATCATTAGAAATCAAATGTCCAGTTGTTTAAAGCCTTAATATATACTAATTAGCTTGGGCTAATAAATGTTTAAAGTGATATTGCCTACGAAAAAAAATATTTTATTTTTACTAACGAAAAAAGGCCAACAGTCTACTTGTTTTGTATAATTTCAAACATATGAACAACAACAAGTGGCTCCAAGGAGCCTGAATCGCTCACCTGGTCTTGATGTCAACCCTATAAAGACTTCTGTAGAGCTAAATGAGCTGAACATTTAAGCAAGGAACAGCTTTTCTCTATCTACTAATGTTTTCATTTTGTAGGCCCAAAACATGATGAAAACTATTTTTTGGGCCCATAGCCTCTATAAGGGTTCATCTGAAAACCTCAACCCTATGAGGACTTTTGTTCAGCTGAATGAGCTGAATGTTTAAGCAAGCTACAGCTTTTCTCTATCTGCAATAGTTTTCATTCTATAGCCAAAAAACACTATTTTTCACCTTTAAGGGGCTATAACCCCTTTAATGGGTCATCTGCCAACTTCCACCCTATAAAGACTTAAATGAGCTTAACATTTAAGCAAGCAACAGCTTCTCTTTATCTGCTATAGTTTTCATTTCATAGGCCAAAAACATGAAAAAACCTTATTTTATGGGCCGTGACCCCTTTAAGAAATCATTTGACAACTTCGACCCTATGGAGACTTTTGCAGAGCTAAATGAGCTTAACATTTAAGCAAACGACAGCTTCATTTTATCTGCTGTTGTTTTTAATCCATAGGCCAAAAACATTAACAAATGTTATTTCAGGAGCTATAATCCTTATAAGGGGTAATCTTACCACTTTGACCCTATGGAGAATTTTGTACAGCTAAATGAGCTGAACATTTAAGCAAGCAACATCTTTTCTCTATCTGCAATAGTTTTCATACTATAGGGCAATACATGAAAAAACGTTATTTTTCACCTGTAAGGGGCTGTAACCCCTATAAGAAGTCATCTGACAACTTGGACCAAATGGAGACTTTTGTAGAGCTTTTGATGCTGAAGCAGTAGGGTGGCATCAGATTTCATCTATCTCTTATACTTTTTGATTTACATGCCAAAAACAGTAGCCTGACCCCCATGATCTATTTATTGCAACGACGGCCATGTTTTTTGACGAATAAAACATCGAAACACAATTTTTGTGCAGGACACTCTAAGGATAAAACATACCAAGTTTCATTAAATTCTGTTCAGTAGTTTTAGAGGAGAAATTTTGAAATTTTGAAAAATTGTTAACGGACGACGACAAACGATTACGACGATGACGCCAACGGACGCCAAGTGATGGCAATAGCTCACCTAGACTTCGGTCCGGGTAAGCTAAAAATACGGCTATGGTAACTAATTGATCTAAAAATTGAAATACAATAATCACTAAATAATATTTGTAAAGCTTTACAAAAATTCATATTCATGAGCTTAATCCCGCCTTAAGCATGCGCACTGTTTTCAACTTTGTTTATAAACTTTGCTCTTCAAAATCGCGGTGGAAATATTCACGGCAAGGAAAACGCCAGAGTCGCCAAACAAAGAAAATGATATTTGTGGCTCGTATATAAATAAAGATGATTCAGATATTTCACATTGTTTTTTTTTATTTGTCACCATATTAAAGTCTTCAGGAAGAGAGCATCCGTAATAAATACACTAAAATTATATCTGTCGTCACGAATGTAAACAAAAAATCGATCAACATGGTTGAATAGTTTTGACTGAAATAAACCAAGTTATAGGCAAATTTGGTACAAAATTGATATTCAAATTTTTCTTTTATTACATTTTGGTCTAAATGACATTTAAAAATTGGGGACGAAAAAAATGTGATTTTGGTAGACAATATGCCTTCAAGAGTAGAATTGGGAATATAAATTCAATAGACTTATCATTCTATAGATGATGCAAAGTATTAAAGAAGAACATTTTTTTCCGAAAGCGCCAAAATAATACACACCAACATTAAACCTAAAACCGACAATGCAAAATATCCCAATTTACAGTATATGTTTTATAATTATACTTCAGAAGAATTTTTTCAATATAAAATACATGTCAACATTTTAACTTCTTATTAGGGTAATAGTTCCCTAATAACATTTCAAGGGGTATTTGAATGACTGGTACAGTCGTGGCTAAATAACACTGTGAAGAGTGGACAGTAGGCTTGGCTTTAGTTTTTAAGGTTACTGATTCAGATTAATAAATCAATTGTTTTCTGGTCATTTGAAAAACAGTACATTTACAAGTTTCTTCTTGGTACTTACCATTTCCATCGTCGCTTCACGGCTCGTGAAATAGTAAGTACCTCGTGTAAACAAAGGTACTGTTTCCCTCTTGACCAGTAAACGATTGTATATTACACCAAACGGATAGAATATAACACATTTTGTCATTACTTCTATATACCACCTACATTTGTGTACATCCTTCTGGTTTGATCATGGTAGCACAGTACTGCCCTGTAAATCCGTTATAACAGTGACAAATTCCACATTCAAGCCGTCCATTACCGTTACAATATGTGGCATTTTCCTCCTTTAGGAGATAAATTTCATTCTTGGATACAAATAATCTAATTATAATATAATGATGCTACAGCAGGCTTAAAAGTTTAAAAAATAAACTGGCTAAATAAATGCCTAATCAATGTCAGAACCAATGCGATATTCAATTTCTCGAGTATGACGAGTTTTGTCATTTCTCTTGACATTAGAGCTTGATCTTCCAAGTTCGATTAATTTTATTAGTACCTTTGATCTATATTGTTAATAAGCCAGTTCTGCTTAACATGTATAGCAATATTTTTGGTACAATAAAAATGTAAGGATGTACTTGTTAAAAATTTTTGACCAATGGATATTTTTGTGTACTTTTTACCGGATTAGATCCAGGTATTTACAAGGAAAGCAAAAATGTACCAAACAATACCAATGTTGAAAATAAAGAATGACAAGGCAAAACCGTTGACACAAAATGCAACAACAGCACAATATAACAGCACACATGATAGTTTAATTTCAATTAGCAATTGAAACGTGAAAAGCATCTTAATGAAACTAACTAAAACGAACGACGTCTTTCATCTCAAGTTCTTCAGTGACGACCACAACAGAGCAAAATGTCAAAACTTTCATTCGAACAAACAACAGTGACTAACGGGCTACTAAGACCAGTGTCGAATGCATTTGGCAGTAAACTTCGACTACATAAATTATATAGCTGGCCGACGACATTACGCTTGTCACATTGAATGAGTTTTGTTTGGTTTGTAATAGTGACTTACATCCGATGGAAAGGACTGACAGTCACAATCACAGACATATTCAATGTTAAGGGTAAGTTTGTCTATCAGACCTTCTGGGTATATAGATCCTGTCTCTATTCTGTCATTAGTATCAGCTGGACATTGCGTTATCTTTAAAGTCAGCCATGCTTCAAAATCAATCTGAAATGATACATGTATGTAGTTTTTTTAATAGTAAATGCCTACGAATCTATGTAATATAGGGGAATCGGAATACGGGTTTATAAGGAGTAAGCGGTGCCTCGGAAATTTGAATGATATAATCTTCATTCAATTTCACGAAAAAGGATGAAAAATTGAATTTTCACATGCATTTTCTTAATTAAGGAACCGTATTGAAATGCCTTTTCTTTATGCATACTTTAAAATGATTAAACGAGATAGGAATTATATAAAATGCCCGAAAATTATAAGGTATTTTGCTACATGCCTGCACAAAAATTCAGGAAATCGTCTGAAATGCTTTGGCTACAGAAGATGTGAGCACTCCACTAATATGTCATATATGTATTGATCGAGGATAGCCTGTTATTGTGACTAGAGCTGGTAGTTTTCGGGCATTGTTGGCTTAAACTTATAAACCTGTCACTTACCAGGTGGATATTCAATTCATGGATGCTTTACTGCAAGACTTTGTTTGGGGCAGTAAAGTTCAGGCATTTTATTGTTTTCTTTATTATTTGCTACGGATTTTTTAAATGACTATACCCTCTAGGAATTTTATAGGATGCCGGAGTCATTTAACAAAGTGCCTATATAAGACAATGCCTGTAAAATTTGTACTCAAGAATATTTACAAAAACCAGTCAATCCCACCAGATATTAATGTAAATCCCATAACTATATTTTATCCGATTTAATTCATATAATAAAGAAATGCCTATCAAATAGAAATCTCTTCAACGCTCAACCACCTTAATTTAAGTTTCGACTTTAATTTATTATAACAGTAAATGAGATTATTTAAAAATAAATGTTAAATTACTTTATGTACTACAAAACAAAGTAAATCAGCAATATTGTTGAAATGTCCTGAACATACCTCCTCCTCAGCGTTCACATTAATATTCTGGCAGGTGTTTCTAGGTCCATACTCTTCTCTCCTAACAAACCAAAAATAAAAAAAAAACTGCAAAAACCTTTCAAAAATACATCTGAAATGCTAAGAGTTCGCTTTAAGGACTTAGGAAAACCGTAGTCACATGTCAAAATATCACTGCAAATCAATACTAGCATATATTTTTTTCGATTTTGTTTAAAAATCAAGTAAGATGTGAATAACTTTTATATATCTAAATCAAAATGTTGATACAAAGTTAACTTGGTTGTGTTTCTTCATAAGAAAATCCAGTTATATATTATAACAACATTCTTTCTTCCCAAATGGATCTTACTTTATAGTTAAAGATTATTTTAAAAGTTCATACCCATTGCACGTTGTTCTGTATTCTATTTCAATGTTTTTGAAAGGGTCGTTAACAAACTTCACTGTTCTTCTTATTGACTGAAACAAGATATAATACTAGTTGTCCTATCAATATTTCTCTTGCAATTCAATAGCATACGTTGTTTAAAGATGGTTAAAATCCTAGAGGTTCATATGAGAATATTTGAAAAAGAATACACATGACACGTACAGAGAAAATGGTTATGAAATAAAATTACAATAATCAAACGAACGCAAAAAAAAAAAAAAAGATTAACGGCTTTCTGGTTGTACATGGTATAGAAAATAATGAGATTTTGAATAAGTGTACGCGACACAGCTAACAAAACAAGCGACAATTTAGAAAGTTTACAATGGACAACCGCTAGCAGCCTTCAACGAGACTAGTAGGCCCTGCTCGCCGTTCTACAATTGGCCCATGGTCTTAATAAAATGCATATAATTCAAAATCCATGTTAAACCAAATGTCTTTTTTAATTCAATGGTGAGAATTTTTTATAGGTTTAAGAAAGGTCAAAAATAGAATAAATGAACTGGGTTGATTAGTCTCGATGTCCAAGAAAAAGCACAAATTATGAAGACATACCAGGGAAAAATGAAGATCACAGTGGAATTCGAACTTACTTGGTAGAGGCATGTCAAATTGAAATGAAGAATAAAACATTTGTACCCTTATAAGTTTTTTTTTCAGATTTAGAACCTTCATTTAATTGATCAATCCAAGGTATTGAGAAGCGGAATAAGTGTTGGCGACAAAACCTACATATATAAAACGGCAGTTCATAGATGCGCAATGTTAAACAGACAACAACTTTTAACGTGACCATCGGTTGCTGCGGTATTGCAATAGGCCAAAGATAAAAAAATAATGCATACTATTCAAAGCCAATCCTAAAAATGACCCTCTTTTCCTCGACATAGAACACCTAACATAAAGACGACGAGTGCAAACAACAGCTTTGACAAAGATTTCTGGCTAGGCAAATCATATATAAAATGCATCAGGGTTTTACAAGCTTTACAACCTTCCAACTATTGATTTGTCAATAGCAATGTGACTCAAGTAATGGAAGAAACCGTAACCGGTAACCTTAAAAAGAGCACACAATGTTTTGACGCAAGTTTGCGTTACCAACTAACAGCCGAGTTGTTTTACGTGTTATTTGTAGTGATGTGTGCTCCTCAATGTCGTTCCCTTTTTGTCAACTAGACCAGGTCTTGTCTATAATTTTTCAGATTTCCTGCCTTCAATTGCCCCATGGCTACTTATTTATTCACCATACACACAAAGAAGCAAGAAACCCATTTACATCGGGCAAAAATGACAAGACGTCACATTTTGTCCAATATGCAATAAATGATAACTACAAACATGACAAAAAATATCTGAATTTTCAACAGAAAAATGCCCCTCAGTTTATAGGACATGTGCAAAATCATACAGTACCTCATACGAATTTCTGATAATACTTGGAAGATTCGTGGATTCGACAGCCAACTCCTCTGTAAACGAACCAGGAATTTCAAGTGTTACATAATAATTCTTAGCTCTGTAGTCTGGTCGATCTGCGATACGCCCTATCGCGAATATAATGTTTATGTTGTTGTAACTGAGGACTTGTCTGATTTGCCCAATCGACGGGTAATCCTATAGAATACAGAACGATTTATTTCTTCCACTTTCTAGTGCTTAGCTATAATATTATTGTACTGTAATTCCATTACAAATATTTATCCAGGACTTATTGGATATTAATCACCATTTTTAGATTGTGTCAATTTAACACGTCTTTTTATTCTTATTGATCGGTTCCGTATTGCTGTTTTTATGTAACTTCCCCGGGATTGTTCCACATGTTTTTACGATTTCAGTCTCTCTTCCGGCTTGGATTTCAACGTGTTGACTAGTCTCGATCACCCAGACGCTTATCAATAGATGATAAGAGTCTGGAACAGTCCCATTACCTATTTTGTTATGTGTACGTTCGGAGTACTTTCAGGCTTTATCATAGTGTTTGACGAAAATCACTCAACCGTATGTTCAGAATTCCGTGCCTATGGTTCAGTGAATTTATGCAAATACAACAGCGAGATAACTTCTCGAATTGATGTGAGTTGTTCTCTTATAACATAGCATTTCTTATTTTATAATTAGACATCATATTTTACATTTTTGAACACAAGTTGGTTTTGTTAACAATAAAAAAAATCGTTTTATCGTTAAATTGTACTCACGGGCGTCTACCTGGTTTTGGAAATTGTTTATGTTTATTGGAGTTAAAAATTGGGACATTCTTGATTACAGAACCATACACGTTTGACCAATCCGATTCTCGATTTTGCAGAACCAGTTGTCAAAAACCACGGAAGACCAATGAAACGTTGAGTTTTTAAAGTTGGTTCATTTCAGATTGAAATGAATTTTGTATGCTAAACACGTCATATACACACGTGGTAAAGGTTAAAAGGTATAACGATCGCCACCTAGTGGTTACGAGAAATCAATAGGTGTTTTCCCAGACTCACTACCTTGGTAGTATGAGTTTGGGTTCGAGACTACGTGTTGACACGTAACACAGGATTCTCTCTCATGTTTCCAGTTAAGATCCACCAAACGCACAGTGTAAGACATTTAATTATATTCCTTTTATCTTCCCGAGATGTCAAATTATTGTTTTATTTACACACAAACAGTGGAAAAGTAATTATTCAATTTTACTTTCATTTTTGGATTGGCTAAACCATGGAGCATATCCCGGCCTTGGATTTCGCCAACGGAAACTATTTTCAACTTAAAATGTGAACTTTAATAATTTCATTTATTGTTTATAAATTCTAGAAATCTATTATTTCGATTTATCTGTGTATTTCATGTTTCTTGAATTTTATTAATTTCGAATTTATATTTTTATCTGTACTTATGCTCGTTTCAATTATGTTTCAGTAATTTACCCTGCTGTATACATCGTGGTTAATAAATGATAGTTCCCCGGAATTTGTCGTTCAATTAGCCCCCGTATAACACTTGGTTAGCTATCTGCCTCACGGGCAGAATAGTAAATTAACTGCACCTGGTTGGTAAACATCTCTCGGGGCACCGTTGTACGACTCGCGGGGTCAACACAGCATCGCCACACCATGAATCCTGACGATGACCAGATGTCAACCACGTCCAGGACAAGGACACTCACACAAAAGGGAGAGGACCAGTATACCCAGAGAAGGGACAAGCTTTCACAAGATGTCGAGCTTCTTTGGACGATGTGTAACGCATTGTTACAGGAGACAGACAATCCACCAGCAGAGGCAAGAAAATGCCTGGAGCTAGAACAAAGGGTTGTCCAATCGTACACACGGTACAACCGACTATGCGAGGAATACCTCGGATTTGTGAAAGGCCAAAGGACAACACTGGCCAACCAAGATCTGGATGTTATAACTCCGGTCATTGACGTACGCCAACGGATGTACGAATCGGCCATAGCCAACCTTCATGAAGTGCTAGGCCAGACCAGCATGGCCAAATCCGTTAAATCCAAACGGTCAAAAGCCAATAGCGAGACCAGCTCTTGTATCTCCAACACATCTAGTCTGGCAAAAAGGACACGAGCCAAAGCCGAGGCCGCTAAGGCAGCAATAGCCTTTGCCGAGAAACAGGCGCGTATGGCTAAACAAGAAGCAGAGCTCCAAGAAAGAGCAGTGCGGGAATCTTCCCGTGTTAAAGCTGAAATGGAACAAGAAGAGGCGGAAGTTAACCGAAAAAGGGCCGAAATCAAAGCGGAAATGACCCTTCTTGAAACTCAACGACAAGCCGCCGAGCTAGAGGCTGAAGCCCGAGCTCTAGAACAGGAGAACGATTTAGAACAAGAACTAGATGATCCACTTCCGGTTCCGACCGAAGACCCGCTTGAACGGGTACATGACTATGTCCAGCAACACAGTGTTCATAGCGAACAGGATAATCGGTTGCAAGACGTGGGTAACCACGTACCTGCTATAACAACGACTAATACAACTCGCTTTGCCCGTTCTGTACACTCGGAACTGGGCCCTTCCGGACGCAACACTCAACAACGGCTAGATACGACTAAAGCCGTCACATTTAATCAGCAATCTTCATGTCACTCGCCGATTGGAGAATTTGGACTGCCGTCAGCTGCATCCACGCCAATGAACGAACATGGACATATAAATCCAGCTACCAAAACACAGACTTCCGGTTTATCTGGGCTCAACACCAATGCACCAGCCTTTACGCCCGAACAAGACTATCCCATGCTTAGGCCGTCAAGCCCCGTGGACATAACACAACCCACATCTGGTTATCGGGATACGGGTTCCGACCCGACGCCCGCTATAACAAAATTTCTATTGAGAAAGGATCTCATATTTTCCCGACTCAGTTCCTTTAATGACAAACCTGAGTCATACCACATTTGGAAGTCCAGCTTCGACAACATAATGAAAGAACTGGACGTCTCAGATTCAGAGCAGCTTGACCTACTCGTTAAGTGGTTAGGTACAGAATCCTCGAAGCACGCGGTCAGTATCCGCGCATCGAATGCCGACAACCCAGCAAGGGGTCTACAACGTCTCTGGCAAAGACTAGACGAACGATACGGCTGCCCGGAAATGATAGAAGCTTCTCTAAAATCGAAGCTAGCCGATTTCCCGAAGCTCACAAACAAAGACAATATACGTCTCTACGAGCTATCGGACATCCTGTCGGAGATAGAATATGTAAAGGAGAAACCACAGCTGAGAAATCTATTAGCTTATTTTGACTCCTCTTCGGGTATAAAACCCATAGTCTCAAAACTGCCATTTGGTCTACAAGAACGATGGACAACTAGAGCAGTAAGATACAACGAGCAGCACTCAACCTCATTTCCTCCTTTTACGGAGTTTTCCGCATTCATAAGGGAGATCAGCAGAATCAAAAACAACCCAGGCTTTACTTACGACCCGGAACCTGCCATTTCCACTCAAAAAGGGAGTTCGGCAAGGACTACATCTAAGCCCCAGGCTAAAATCAGTGTTCATAAAACCGAAACATCGAACGTGAACCAAATATCAGACAAGCTTGAGAAGTGCATTTTACATGGAACCAAGCATTCATTAAACGACTGCCGTGGATTCCGTTCCAAGCCTATGGAGGAACGCAAATCCCTGCTCAAAGACAACAAAGTTTGTTTTAAATGATGTGAGTCAACTAAGCATATAAGTCGGGATTGTCCCGTTAGTGTCTCGTGCAAAGAGTGTGGTAGTAAACAACATACCACAGCTCTTCATTTAAATAAAAACAAAACCTCATCCCAGTCAGGGTCACAACCCGCACAAAACAACGGCGGGGAGTCAGGACGTACAAACAGTGCTACTACCGTTAACACGGTCAACTCATCATGCACCGAAATTTGTAAAGAGTATGGTGGTAAATCCTGTGCAAAAATACTGCCAGTTAATGTGTTTCACAAGGACCATCCAGGAAATATAAAGAAGATGTACGCCATAATTGACGACCAGAGCAATAGGTCTTTAGCCTCTCCGGAATTCTTTCAATATTTCAATGTACGGGATGTTCCCGAAACATATACGCTATCCACCTGCTCTGGAAAAATAACTACTTCTGGAAGACGAGGGAGGGACTTTGTTGTGACAGCACTTCATGGCAGTGACCCTCTAGAACTACCAATCCTTATAGAATGTGACAACATACCCGACAACAGGAATGAAATCCCTACACCGGATATTGCCAACAAACATCCCCACTTAGGAGAGATAGCAAAACACCTATCGCCATTGGATGAAAGTTGCGGTATCATGCTCCTTATCGGACGGGATTTACCGGAAGCTCATCATGTGCATGACCAAAAGCTTGGACCCTTAAAAGCTCCATACGCCCAACGACTCAAACTTGGCTGGGTCGTAGTGGGCGAGACATGTCTAGACAAGCAGCATGCTCCAACTGAAATCAATGTTTTTAGGACATTCGTATCAACTTCCGGTCGCCCTACGGTTTTCAAACCGTGTGAAAACAACTTTGAGATACGGGAACAATTCCCGAAGGACAACTTAGGACAAGACGTCTTTATCAGGACTCCCGATGATGATAAGCCAGGGATGTCCCGCGATGACAAGCTGTTCATGAAACAGATGGACGACGAATTCGTAAGAGACGACACAGGAAGTTGGGTTGCACCCTTGCCCTTCCGAGCTACGAGACCACGCCTTCCCAACAACAGGGATCAAGCCGTTCAAAGAGCGAAAATGTTGGACACCAGTCTAAATAAAAACCCTGTGAAGAAGGCACACTTCATGGAATTCATGGGAAACATTTTGGACAACAACCACGCGGAAGTTGCTCCATCGTTAAAGGAAAATGAGGAATGCTGGTACCTGCCACTCTTTGGTGTCTATCACCCGAAGAAGCCCGATAAGATTCGGGGTGTCTTTGATTCGTCAGCGAAGCACAACGGAATCTCTTTGAACAACGTCTTGTTGACAGGTCCAGACCTAACCAACAGTTTGCTAGGTGTTCTTGTACGCTTCCGCAGGGAAAAGATCGCCGTTACAGCCGATGTGCAGCACATGTTCCATTGTTTCGTGGTTCGAGAAGACCATCGGAATTACCTACGTTTCCTGTGGTACAAGGATAACAACCCAGACAGAGAGCTCATAGAGTACCGTATGCGAGTCCATGTATTCGGGAATAGCCCGTCACCAGCAGTTGCTACTCTAGGTCTAAGGAAAGCAGCCTTGGAATCCGAGGCCAAATACGGTAGCCACGTACCGAACTTTGTAATTCATGACTTCTATGTTGACGACGGTTTAACCTCTTGTGCAACACCGGAAGAGGCGGTTACGCTCATGAAGGACACCCAGAATGCTTTAATGGAACATGGGAATCTGCGACTACACAAGTTCGCATCTAACAGCCCCGAAGTAATGGCCGCACTCCCTCTAACTGATCTGGCTAGCAACCTCAAAGACTTGGACTTAGACGCAGACGATAAGCCTCTTCAGAGAAGCCTCGGTCTGATATGGGACGTCAACACTGACAACTTCCTTTTCCAACTATCCACGGACGATAAACCAGTCACACGAAGAGGGATACTCTCCACAATCAATAGTATCTTCGATCCACTCGGATTTCTGGCTCCCGTAATTATTCACGGGAAACTCTTGCTCAGGACGCTAGTATCAGAGACAATAGACTGGGATCAGCCCGTATCGGACGAATTTGCCATAGAATGGGAGAACTGGAGGGACTCTCTACACGAAATTGAGAATCTACGCATTCCACGCACCTACGTGGCAAACCTTAACAAAGCTAACAGAAGGGAACTACACGTGTTTTCCGATGCGTCAGAAAAGGCCATTGCAGCCGTCGTGTACCTACGAACCGTTGAAACGGTTGGGAAACCACAAAGCGGATTTGTTCTCGGAAAGACTAAAGTGGCGCCAATAAGCGGCCATACTATTCCACGACTGGAACTATGTGCGGCTGTGCTTGCCGTAGAACTTGCCCAAAGTGCTATGGATCACCTTCAACTTCCTATCGACGAAGTTAAATACTATACCGACAGTCGTGTAGTTTTAGGCTATATCAGCAACGATACCCGTAGATTCTACACTTACGTTGCCAACAGAGTTGAGAAAATTCGGAAACATACCAAGCCCGACGATTGGAACTACGTCCCAACTAACTTGAACCCGGCTGATTCAGGAACCAGATTCTTTCGGCCTTCCGATATTCACGACAGCGATTGGCTTCAAGGACCGAAACAATTGCTCAACGTTCGGTCGGAGGCTTCAGATGAAACCCAACACACTCTTGTTGATCCAGAAACGGACAAAGAGATCCGACCTGTCGTCAGAGTCGCCAAAACTTGCACTATGAATTACATACCGACTTGGGAGGAACGATTTTCGAACTTTTCATCATGGTCAAAATTGACTCAGTTCGTTGCTGTTCTCAAAGCCGCGGCCCGCAAACACGGGCATAGATCCGCTTCTACGTGCTCACCTGTTGATGTTCGCCAGGACGCTGAGCTCTTCGTCTTAAAGGAAGTTCAATCCCGTACATTTGGCGAGGAGATCGATTGTCTCATACATTCGGAACCAGTTCCGCGTAAAAGTGCGATTTCTAAACTCAATCCCTTCTTGGACGAACTTGGACTTCTACGAGTTGGAGGAAGGATCGTCAAATCGGACTTGCCATTGAGGGAAAAGCTTCCCCTAGTGATCCCAGGACGTCATCATATTGCCGACTTACTCGTCCGACATTTCCATCACCAAGTGAAACACCAGGGACGACACTTCACGGAAGGAGCCATTCGAGCCGCAGGATTCTGGATTGTAGGCGCTAAACGGACCATCTCCTCCGTACTTCATAAGTGTGTCTTGTGTCGTAAACTACGAGGCAAACAGGAATCTCAAATCATGGCCGACTTGCCTGCAGATCGTCTTGAACAATCGCCGCCATTTACCAACGTTGGAGTTGACGCCTTCGGACCTTGGGAAGTGGTAGCCCGCAAAACACGTGGTGGACTCGCAAAGGCCAAAAGATGGGCCATACTCTTTACCTGCTTGGTGACAAGAGCAGTCCACATTGAAATCGTAGACGAGATGAGTTCTTCAGCGTTCATTAATGCTCTGACCCGTTTCACATCGATCCGCGGGAAAGTGAAAACCTTTCGGTCTGACCGTGGAACCAACTTCGTCGGTGCTATTGACAAAATAGGAGTTGACGCAATCAACGTCGAAGACAACCAACTGCGGAAACATCTTCTTGATTCTGGAACCGTGTGGATATTCAACGCACCCCATTCGTCTCACATGGGTGGTGCTTGGGAACGGATGATCGGGATCACTAGGAGGATTCTTGACTCTATGCTTCTTGAAAATCCAGGACGGACCTTAACACACGACGTGTTAAACACATTCATGGCGGAGGCGTGTGCCATCATCAACTCTCGACCACTTGTTCCAGTTTCATCGGACTCTGAAAACCCGCTCATCTTGACACCCTCTATGCTTTTGACGCAAAAATCAGACTATGTCTTTTCCCTTGACTCTGGGGAATCATTTTCCAAACAGGATCTTTGTCTAGCGGAATGGAGACGTGTTGGTGCCCTTTCAAACATGTTCTGGTCAAGATGGCGCAAGGAATATTTATCCTTACTTCAACAACGAAGGAAGTGGACAGAGCCACAGAGAGACATTATCGTCGGAGATGTGGTTCTTATCCGTGATAAGAACTTAGATCGTAACAAGTGGCCCACAGGACTCGTGACCGACGTCTTCAAGAGCGAGGATGGACACACCAGAAAAGCTGAAGTGCGTGTCATCGTAGACGGGAAACCCGCATCTTATACTCGACCGATAGTCGACATGATTCTTCTAGTGGATGGTAGCTTGTGACTCTCCTCATGGAACTTTTCCAGTGAACATGTGACTGTCCAAACTTGTACATAGTCAATACTTAAAGTCGACCCGTCTGGGTCCATTGTAAGGAACACGTCGTTCCTTCCCACGCCGTGCGTGGCAACGTTGGAGCAACAGATCTACTCTTCCCATTGGGCAACGCTGGAAGCCATACAACGATGGATCTCCAGAACAACAGCCGTTGGATCGTTCTCCGAACTTTACATGTGAATATATTTTGGAATTTATGTGATATTCATTTACCTGTTCCTTTGATAATGGAATCGATTGATTTTCATCTGTGTTTTGTAGAAAATTTGAGAAATATCCACGTGGATATTTGGCGGGGAGTGTACTGTAATTCCATTACAAATATTTATCCAGGACTTATTGGATATTAATCACCATTTTTAGATTGTGTCAATTTAACACGTCTTTTTATTCTTATTGATCGGTTCCGTATTGCTGTTTTTATGTAACTTCCCCGGGATTGTTCCACATGTTTTTACGATTTCAGTCTCTCTTCCGGCTTGGATTTCAACGTGTTGACACGTAACACAGGATTCTCTCTCATGTTTCCAGTTAAGATCCACCAAACGCACAGTGTAAGACATTTAATTATATTCCTATTATCTTCCCGAGATGTCAAATTATTGTTTTATTTACACACAAACAGTGGAAAAGTAATTATTCAATTTTACTTTCATTTTTGGATTGGCTAAACCATGGAGCATATCCCGGCCTTGGATTTCGCCAACGGAAACTATTTTCAACTTAAAATGTGAACTTTAATAATTTCATTTATTGTTTATAAATTCTAGAAATCTATTATTTCGATTTATCTGTGTATTTCATGTTTCTTGAATTTTATTAATTTCGAATTTATATTTTCATCTGTACTTATGCTCGTTTCAATTATGTTTCAGTAATTTACCCTGCTGTATACATCGTGGTTAATAAATGATAGTTCCCCGGAATTTGTCGTTCAATTAGCCCCCGTATAACACTTGGTTAGCTATCTGCCTCACGGGCAGAATAATTATAATCCCTTTAATATAAAGTAATTATAAAGTCCTACGAGAAAAAATGTGTGTTATCTTATCTATATGTGTTCAGATATCATGTGCGTTTTATGTTCACAATTATGACTTATTTTGTTTTATTTCAGTAAGTACATGTATTTTCACAAACTTGGAACATAACACTTTTGAATTATCTCCGTTAAATGTGTTTGCCCACTCTGGCCATTTAAACAATTGTTTTATAGAAATGTGTAATTTGACTTTGCCTACTTGAATATATGAATTGACTAAATTAAAGGTAAAAGGTAAACAAAGTTTAAGTAAACATCAACTGTTTAATTGATATATGAGATGTAGTGCACATTTATGTCGAATTTATAAAGGGGTATAAATATGTCCCTCTTATTTTAGACAATATTTGTAGCATATAAAATATTGAAAAAATACACGATTAATGTTCTGAAAAAAAATTCTCCTGTAGGATTATTGTCTGATTGATTTATCCTGTCTAGACGATAAAAAACACGAAACTCAGGTAGTTATATTATAACTACATAACGCTCTGCCTTAAAAATTAATCCGGGAAGGGTAATTTTAAATAATGTAACCCTTATCAAGCACCGTAACTGTAGATCATGTGGTCATTTGCGTTTTAATGGAGTTTTATTTTCATAAGATAACAGTGACCCAACTAATTAGACAAACAGTTCTGGTGATAACCCTGAAAGTTTTGTTTCAACAGCAAATGATAATGATTGTAACACATCTAAGGAAAAATACACTGTATATAGAGATAAACAACAATACAGTTTATTACCAATATTGTATCATGTGTATACTTCATATGGTTTCCAAATGGTTCAAGATGGCAATTCATGTCATGTTGTCGTACAATTCCCGCCAGCTGGAAAACAAAGATTACGTAAGGCATTTTCTATGAGGCTTACTTGCAAACACTTATTTCCACTTATAGTTATCTCCTATTCTTGGTTTGAAAATTTCCAGCAAAATTATTCTGATATATTCTTACCCTGCGTTGTTATGGATTTTAATTACTAATAGGCATGGCGTTTTGTTCATTGCTATGTTGTATTAAGCAAAGTACTAACTGGTTATTAACATATGTTGTTTATTAATACAAACAAGTATGATATTGTCACAAGTAGCATTCGAATCCATGATTAAAATAGGTACCTTTCCATCACCTGCAAAATGGAAGTCTGAGTCGGAAGCATACAGCAGTATTCTTCTAGCATTACTCCTCCAATCGATAACATCCTGTAAACAGATTACTTTTAAGACCTTACATGTCGGGATTGAAGAGACATACATTATATAGAGGAAAATTTCACAGTAAATTGTAATTGTCTTTTTATAGTTTCATAACCAATGAAAACAATACAAAATACAAATGCAAAAACGTGTATACAACAGGTTAATTTGATTATGCTGTATATGCATATTTCCAGGAGTAACCTCGCATCAGCAGCATTTGAATAAAAAAATAGGAAGGTAAAAAAAACCTTTAAATACTGTACTCAAAGCCAATAATGTCGAACAGGAAAGCCAAATACATCACCGAGGATATTGACCATGTGCAGTACAAGAAAATAAACCTAGGTATGTGTTTAAAATTTTTAATTTAACATTAAAAAAATTCAATGAAAAAAAAATAATTAAAATTCATTGGAAAATTCGTATCAGGCAAGTCTGACGCTGGATTATGATAACTTTAGGGGAACTCTGGTCCACCAGCAGCAGTAACAAGGAGGCCTAACCGTTTATCGAGCCATTTTGTCCGTTACGTGGTTCTACCATAGGTTAACATTACGGTTTTGTCCGTTATATGTTGCACGAGACAGTCCGTTAAGTAGTTTTATGAAAAAAAAAATCATTTATTTTTACGAAATTAACTCTGAGGCTAAAATAAAGTAAATAAGTGAAACTTGTGATAGATGTGTCCAAATAGGTTTTATTCACGAAAAATTTCCCACAAAAAACATTTTGATTTGATTTGACACTTCTTCGCAAAACGAAAAGGCGGAGACCTACCCTCTGCAAAAATGTGTCCATATAATGACGAAACATGCATTAAAATACGTTATTTTCGTCATGTAAACATTTTTTGTAGTAAGTCTTGTGCTACTTTGCACAATAAAAACATAAGAGAAGAATTTTCTGGTCCAAAATATAATTATTGGGACAAAAATGCCAAAATTGGTATTACTTTGAGAAACATGGTCCGTTAAGAGGCACGTGACGCTTTTTAGGTCCGTTAATGATGCATGTCTCACATTTTGAAAATGCAGGTCTGATGACAATAAACCTTAATATAGCGATGCCCAATTAATCCATGATATCTTTGTCAGAAGATTGTAATGATTGGTATTGTTTTATTTTTAATATAATATAAATGCCTAAAATATCTACACGAGTTTGTGGCAATGGAAATAAAAACAAATATTAAGAGGTATGTGAAAAAGCCATTGATCTGCAATTGGAGTATCACTTCAGAAAGTAGTGAGTGTATTTCTTGGACGTCAGTTTGTATGTGTGGAGTTTTGAAAATTTCGTCGGTTTCAGTACGGTCTAAAGTTCCAGAAAATGTGTCTGTGGTACAAATTCCTTCATATTTAGATATTTTTCTCCATTAACTTTTTTTATTTCCATAGTTTTTGTTCTTTTTTCTTTTCATTGCCTAAAATAAATAACCAAAACAGACTGTATTGAACCGTTTTCATTATATTTATAAATAATTAGTAGCTTATTGCTTCTTTCATATATTATATACACATGTATTGTATGTTTCAATACCGTTGTTTCGTAGAATGATCTAGAATGGTGTTACAAGTAAAACCTTTTGACAATGGTTCATTTTTAGACGTGCATATTCAAATGTATGTATTTTAGTTTGATAAATCACATGAATTTTGTCTTTTCTCCTGTATCCTAGCGTTCAGTCCTTATAGTAAAATTATGATATGTCATAGCAAACAAAACTATTTTATTCTTCTATCTATTTATGTTATTTAACGGACATAATATTTGTCACAGGCACTTAACGGACAAAATAATATGTCATCAGCCCTTAACAGACCATATTTTAAAACTTTTCCCCTATTACAAAATTATTATATAACATAGAGCATTGAAAATTAAACAGAATGTTCACACATTATTGTACTTTCTATGGATATTAACCAAAACATATGTTATGTTATATAAAAAGAGAAATTGATAAAAATGAGGTACATGTAAACATGTTTACATTTGCGACCTTTAAAATACTAAGGAGTCACACGCCTTTTCATTTTATGAAGTTTTATAGAACTATTTTTACACAAATGCAAATTTTATCAAACAGTCATTCATTTTCATTTTGACAAATGTTATTTTATAAATCTAAAATGCGTATTAATTATGATATAACAAATTAATAACTGACCTTCAGTGTTTTTTCTCGATAATACCTGGTTAACGGACTGTCACGGCGACTTTAACGGACCACAAAAACCGTTAAACACCTTTTAACGGACCATATTTCTGGATAAACGGTTAGGACTCCTTGAGTAATCGACCCAGTGATTTCAATACACAGAATAGCAAAAATATAACCTACGGTACACACTGCAACCTGCATTACACCATCAAACAACCCTTCAGTTAAGTCTCTATTAGCTGATTGTTGTGTTGTTTCCACAGCTTCCTTAAAAACAAAGCATTTCATTTTAGCTATCATCATGTATATGTTGAAATACAAATGACAACAAAGTTCCAGACAATAAATTTTGCTACGCCTGACGCGCGTTTCGTCTATTCAAGACTCATCAGAGGCGCTCTACCAAAAATATTGAAAATGCCAAACACTGTATAAATTTGAAGAGCATAGAACAGTATAACCAAAAATACCAAACTGGGGAACCAATTTATTACTAAGATAATCAACCTATGTCTGGGGTAGGAAGAACCTTAGGGTTTAGACAATTTTGAAATTTAGACGGATAATTTAAAGCTTTGATGTATTCTCCAACTCAAAAAGTGTTGGTGCCGGAGCGGGCTAACCTCGGGGAATTTGCACTCCACCAGCAGTGCTAACCTTCACGTGTGTTCGAAATACAAATGACAACAAAGTTCCAGACAATAAATTTTGCTACGCCTGACGCGCGTTTCGTCTATTCAAGACTCATCAGAGGCGCTCTACCAAAAATATTGAAAATGCCAAACACTGTATAAATTTGAAGAGCATAGAACAGTATAACCAAAAATACCAAACTGGGGAACCAATTTATTACTAAGATAATCAACCTATGTCTGGGGTAGGAAGAACCTTAGGGTTTAGACAATTTTGAAATTTAGACGGATAATTTAAAGCTTTGATGTATTCTCCAACTCAAAAAGTGTTGGTGCCGGAGCGGGCTAACCTCGGGGAATTTGCACTCCACCAGCAGTGCTAACCTTCACGTGTGTTCGAAATACAAATGACAACAAAGTTCCAGACAATAAATTTTGCTACGCCTGACGCGCGTTTCGTCTATTCAAGACTCATCAGAGGCGCTCTACCAAAAATATTGAAAATGCCAAACACTGTATAAATATGAAGAGCATAGAACAGTATAACCAAAAATACCAAACTGGGGAACCAATTTATTACTAAGATAATCAACCTATGTCTGGGAAATGACAGGAAATGAATTGTCAAAGTTCAAGTTTCAAGCATGTTAACACTAATATAATGCATATAATTAAAAAGGTTTTAAACAATAAAAAACACAACTATTAAAGTCAATAATAGTCTTTTTGTGTATTTATTTAAAATCGAATTGCCTTTGAAAGTTCGGAAACTAAAGGTATAATTTGATGAAAAATGTGTCAAAGTAAAAATGGCCAGAATTCGTTTGACAAGAAGTAAGTAAGAGACTGATCTGAAATAGAATCCCACAGTAAGGGATGCTGATGCTGCATACCAAATTTCAAAAAGGTGTGAAAAGAAGTTGATAAATAACTGTTGCAAAAATTATTCCCCCGACCGCCCTCAGCGCACCCACCCGACGGTCGACATTCACCATTTTATTATCCGGATTGTCAACCCTCAAAATCCGGCCAATATTTGAAATTATATTTAGTAGGTCTGTTGCATTTTATTCGTCGCTAATTTTACTTTAAAGAAGAATCAAAGAGGCTCCAATGGGACATTCGAGTGTCAAATGTCCGAAGGGTCAAAAACGAACAACTTTGACTGTCGGTCCACTTCTTATAGTGTACTCGTTTATCCAGAGATATATAGCCTGAACCAGAAGCAACTCTTTTTAAAATTAAGAATTTAGAATTTGTTTTTTTTAGCCTTTCTGCTTGATCTATTTGTCTTACTTTGGCCCTTCAACTTTTAGATTTAGCATCTCTAATGAGATTACTTAAGCGCGTTACACGGAACTATCATCAAATAGAACTTTGATGCAAGTTTGTTTAAATGCTAAATAGTACAATATTATTCCTTTCACGTACTCATCCTTATTTCTCATTTGTGTAATACCTTAAATGCAGTAACATTTGAAGTAAAGTTAAGTCTGTGTATGAATGAATGTGGTGGTCCACAAGTTTGTGTGTCATCACCGGGACAAGGGTTCTGTAGGCTACAAAATAAGAGGATAAATACATATTGTAGATAGTTTGTTGATGCTTTTTCATGTTCTATTCGTCTCATCCTTACAAACCTAAATATAATTTAACTATATAGTTTACTACAAAGATGTGATTAACCTGAAACAGCTTATCATGTATCTCATAAATGAAGTGGTATAGTTAAATTTTGAATGTTCTAAGTTCAAATGATTAGAGATAAAGTTAATGACGAAATAACCGAACTTGAGGGATCAATTTCAATGTCCAAGAAAAAGACAAAAACATGGAAGAAAACAGGAAACATTGGAGATAGCTATGGTCCTGACTTGGTACAGGCATTTCAAAAGAAGGAATGGGTACCGTATCAAAGATGTTGTCAAAAATACAAATACAAAAACAGGTATAAATTAAAACGGTGAACTTGGTTATGCTTTAAATCGACATTTCAAGGAGTAACGTCTCAACAGCAGCATTTGAATCCAAACATTGGAAGACCAATTGCAAATAGTCGTCACTGTGATCAAAGAATGATGCATATTTCATCATACTTTTGTCTGTGTTATATATTTTACCTTCTTTAAAGTTTATAACAAACTGTAAGGAAATAGTACATGCATTTACTATTCAAGCATCTGAAGTATTATCATTTTCAATAAGAAATAAATATTGCATCTGAAAATGTGTCGTTTGACTGAGAACGATGAACTAATTAATGATTGCAGTCTTCAATTTCTCTGGTATGTCTTTGCTATGATTGAAATTTCTTTTTGGAAAAATGAGATTGATTATCCCAGCTGTAACCTTAATTGAATGCTTAAAACATGACTGTTAAGATAATGTACTCACTATGCCTCTGAGGTATGTGTGAATGGCGTTGCTACCTTGTCCATCGAAGTTCCATACCCAAATCTATAGTTAGTTGTTAGTTCTTCTATAGAATTCGCTTTATTTGAATAGAAGCATTATGTAACAAGAGAATGTACCTGTTGTTTTTTCTTCATCAATTTTCATCAATTGATAAAGACGTTCTAAGTTTCAGTAACGGTAGTCCGTTTTATCCAAAACATGAAATTGTCTTTCCTATCAATTTTAACAAAACTTTGCATCAGTATTTATGACTATGATATAGTTTAACGTTTACTCTACAAGCTAAGCATTTATAAGTTTTTAGAATGCAGGAAGACTTTCAGCAGTAACTATATTAAGGTCAGAAAAAGCAAATGGATAGTAGGAATAAGAAATAAAAGATATTTATCAGATAAAAAGGCCAATGAGATGCTTAAGGTCTGTTTTTAAGTAAATCTTACCAATTTCTGTGGTAAGATTAAGCAGTTGTGACCTGAAATAGCGCATTGTGTACGACGGATCAACAAGAAAGTAAATATCCAGTGGGACGTTCTCAGCAACTTTATATCTAAAATCTATTTTGAACGGTATATCTAAAATTAGATAAAGAAATAAATGGGTCCATTATATAGAAGCAAACTTAAGGTTACCAATGGAGCAATCAAATGGTGTAACTTTAAAAATTCAAAGACAAAATTGATAGACATAAAATCATCGCAAAAACTATCCACTTATAAAACAAAAACTCATCTGGCAACCAAAACGCAAATTGTTCAACTTTCGATTTTTTTCCTAGTTCATTATTGAACCAGATTTCAGTTCAACATTCAAATTTTTTCTTCTTAGTTCAATATTGAACAAGATTTCAGTTCAACGCTCAACGTTCAAACAATATCTTAGTTAAATATTGGCCCACAATTACTGGTAATCGAGTCAGTTTTTAAAAAAAAAGGAAAGAAAAAAAAAACACCGGGTATGATAATTGTAAACTGGTTTAATAATGTATATTACTTGTATATTTTAAGGTGTTTTCTCTCAAAAGCACATGTCATATTTAGTATATCACAAGCTTACTTGGGGCCAGTTCAATTGTGACTTCTTGTGGTTGTATCTGGATTGGTTCCTGTTCAAAGATCCCATCTCGTAACGTCTCGTTCTGAATTAAATAATGGATTTTAAGTTGTTCTATGCGGTTCAATGCTATGGAAATAGAGAAACAATGAACATAATGCATTTATTAAAGAAAACAGATAGCCTAGGTGATAAAAGACAGGCACGAAATGATTGAGGGACGAACGTCACTCATAACTTTCGGTGTGACGAAGTTAGAATTTTAGGAAACCAGGCCCAAGCATCACAAAATTTGAAATAAATACCTAAGCTTGAGAATATATTCAACTCATTGTGTTTACTATATGGGAGTTGTGTATATTAATGAGTTGAGAATATTCTCAGACTCAAGAATTTTTATTGCTTTGTGGCACCTGGGTTGGAGACCCACCCTTTACATTTTCGCTAGCCAAGGGATACGATCCACTATCTCTCATTTCCATGGTTACGGCTAGCGAAGATGCACCCTTTATTGGAGGAATAACTGGTTTAAATTCAAGAAAATCCTTTATAAGGCTTACGATGCCTTGGTCCATCTTTGGTTATTCCCCCCTTTATGGTCAAATTCTCTATTGTTTTATAAGTCTTAAATATTTGTTTTCCCCTGCCACGTTTTATATGTGCTGATCCTACTGCCTAGTAAGTTCGGCGTCTGGTGTTCGACTCATGGCTGATTTACTAAGATGGAGATAAGATTGGAAGAAAGCAATTTCCATATGCATGTGGTAGCGCTTTGTTTACAACCCCAGATTTGTTTTATCGCGATTCTACAGCACTATATAAAACATTCTTTTGTTTAGAAAAGATCAAAAACTTTTGACACTTCCATTAACATTAGTTTTATGTTACCAGAGTCCTTCGTTTCTCGTTAAGAAAACGAAATATCAAAAATATTCGGCCATTTAAGGAAATTAAAATTTGAAAAAAGTGAAATGAAAATTTGAAGCCAAAAAGTGAAGAAGTCGCGCGATTTCTGCGAAGTAACATGACTCCGTACAAAAAATATCTGGGCGAGTGAAAACCGTTAAAGGCACTTACGTCTCTTACAATGGTGTATTTTTGTAGATAAAGGTTATAACTAAGTACCCGAACTTGGAGGTTCAATTGCAAATGTCCATGAAGAAAGAGAAAACAAGGAAGACATGCCAGAGAAATTGAAGATCGCAATGGTCCTGACTTGGTAAATGGTAGCTTAAACCAGGTTTTATGGCACGACAAACTCTTCCCCTTACATTGCAATTTTTGGATCCGGTAGTAATACAAAACACAACACGTTTAAGAAGACATAATAGAGATATTGAGGTAATCATTTCAGTACAGTAATCAGCCAAACACAATTCAAAACAACCACTAACTGTTTCGTCTAGCATAGTTTTGAATATTTCCAACAGTGGCTGATAACAAAGGAATATTTTTAGGGATTGTATAAGACGATTTTTTTATAACCTTAGTCTAATAGTCGGTCACGGAAAAAGCGGTGTCGGATTAAAACAATCTGGAAAATGTGCATACAGCCTGGCATATCGATCCAGTTGTGAAATAAAGGTAATAACAAAACTACCGAACTTGAATGATCAATCTCATAGTCCAGAGAAAATGACAAAAACGAATCAGTCATACCAGATAATTGGTGGATCGCAATGGTCCTGACTTGGTACAGGCATTTCAAACGAAATGGTGGGCTAAACCAGGTTTTATGGCGCCAAACCTCCCTCTTCCATTGCGATCTTAGGATCCGGTAATGACCATAGAACACAACCTAGTTGTGAGACACAATAGGGATATTGAGGTGATCATCTCAGTACAGCACACCAGTCAAACACTAATTAAAACAATTAACTATCATATCTTTTAACTCAATTTTGAACTTTTCTACTAGTGGCTGATAACGAAGAAAGAATTTTTTTAGTGATCGTATGAGACGTATTTTCTTGTAGCCCTGCTTCAAAAGTCGGTCACGAAGAAACCGGTGTCTGATAAAAAAATCTGTGAAATGTGTGCAAGCTCTGGCATATCGAATAAGTTGAGAAATATAAACACCGTAAGCAGGAGAAGTAGGTATATTGCTCTGTAGATTAGGAAAATTAATAATTTGAAAATTAAAATCGTCTCGTTTATCGTAAATTTTTGTACTGAGATGACCACCTGGGTCAAATTCGAGGTGCAAATCCAAGAAAGACGTGAAGCAATTAGATTCGGTGGTCTCTTTAATCTCCAATTCCGGAGGATATATTGAAGGAGTCCAACTACCAAATGAAGTGTTATTGATAGAAAGGACATCGTCAATATATCTGAATGTAAGATTAAATGACCTTGCCTCTTTCATCTTCTTGTTCTTTGCGAGTCCCTGAAGAAATTCAGTCTCGTAAGAGTATAAAAACAAATCGGCGAGGAGAGGTGCACAGTTTGTGCCCATTGGAATGCCGATTTGTTGTTGTAAAATCTTTCCTCCGAAGGTGACAAATATGTTGTCAATGAGGAAATCAAGCATACTGCAAACTTGTTCCAGTGTGTAACAAATTTTATCTTTGAAAGATGTTTTGGAAAAGAATGTAGAATTATAACCCAAAACAACAAAATTCCTTGAGTTTGAAAAGGCTTTTTCGAGAAGTTTTTTCAGGCGACATTTTAGTTTTTCGTGTGGCAAGGTAGTGTATAAAGTTGAAAAATCGAACGTTTTCAAAGAGTGAACCTCAGAAAATGATCTAGATTTAAAATGATCTAACAAATCTTTTGAGTTTTTCAAAATCCACATATGGTTAATTCCACTACGATCATAAATAGTGTCGCAGTATTCTTGTTGACCTTCTTTGACAGCAGACAAGATTTTAGTTAAATGAACGGACAGCTCTGTAGTTGAACATGATGAAGATCCAGCTATATACCTTTCTTTGTACGGATTTTTGTGAAGTTTAGGTATATAGACACCGTGTGCAGGTAAAGTAGGTATGTTACTTTCCAGGTTAAGACATAAATAATTTCAAAATTAAAGTGGTCTCTTTTATTTTATTTTTTATACTGAGATGGCCATCCGGGTCAAATTCGAAAGGTAAATTCAAGAATGACCTAAAGCAAGTGATTTCGGTTTTTTCTTTAATCTCTAGGGAGGCTATTGAAGGAATCAAATGAGATTAACACACCTTGCAGCTTTCATCATCTTTGAAAAAAAATTATTCTCGTAAATGAATAGATATAAGTAGGTAAAGGTTGAAACATAATTTGTGTCATTTGAATGTCAATAGGTTGTTGGAAAATCTCTCCTCCAAATGTGACAAATATGTTGTCAATAAGGAATAAGCATATTGCAAACTTGGTCCAATTTGTAACATACATGTATTTTATCTTTATAGAATGTTTTGGAAAAAATGTAGAATTATAAGTTAAAGCAAAGCAGTTTTTTGAATTCAAAAAAAAGCTTTTTCAAGAAGTTTTTTTTTTCAGACGACACTTAAGGTTTTTGGTGGCGATATGGTGTACAAAGCTGGAAAATCGAAAGTTTTCAAAAACTGAACCTCGGACATAAAAATTATGATAAAGTTCCAGACAAACGATTTTGCTATGTCTGACGTGTGTTTCGTCTATTCAAGACTCATCAGAGGCGATCTACCAAACATTTTGAAAAAGGCCAAACACTTTTTAAAGAATATGAAGAGTATTTTACTATAAAACCAAATATACCGTGCAGGGATACCAAATGATTATTAAGATCACCCTACAAATGTATGTCTAGGGTAGGCAGAACCTTAGGTTTTAGCGGACGACCATTTGATTTTGAGGGGGGCCTGGACGTTTTTTTAAATACATATTCTGGCCTGGAAAAAGTTGGAAATAAATAATCTGGCCTCTGTATGCAAGAAAATAAATAATCTGTCCCAAGATCGTTGCTCAAATAAGCTATTGTATGCAGAAAATTAATATTCTTGTCGCGTAGCGGCGAAAAATAAATATTCTGGCCCGCAAAATTTTGAAAATAAATAATCTGTCTCGACCGAAACTGCTAGCCCCCTCCCTCAGAATCAAATGGTTGTCCCTTTAGACAAATTTGAAATTAAAACGGATAGTTTATACCTTTGATGTGTTCACAAAAGTGTTGAAGAACACGCGGGTTAGCCTCGGGGAAATAAAACTCCACCAGCAGCGCTAACCTTCGCGGATGTTAGAAATTAAAATTACTAACAAAGTTCCAGACAATGATTTAGGTACGCCTGATCTATGTTTCGTCTATTCAAGACTCATCAGATGCACTCTACCCAAAATATTGAAAAAGCCAAACACTATATCCAGATTATGCAAAGTATTGACCAATAAAACAAAAACAAAAATACCTTAGAGGAAACCAAACTATGACTAATCAACCTACGTCTGAGGTGGGGATTACTTTGGGTTTTAGGCAATTTAGAAATGACCTAGTTTTAAAATCATCTAACAAATCTGTTGGGATCATTCGAATCCACATGTGATTGATTCCACTACGTTTATAAAAAATCAGACCATCTGATAAAAACTTTAAAATAATCGGACCATCTGATAAATACTTCTAAAAAATCAGACCATTTGATAAAAACTTCTAAAAATTGGACCATTTGATAAAAACTTCTAAAAATTGGACCATTTGATAAAAAACTTTTTAAATATTGGATCATACTCTAAAAAATACGCCCATCTGCAAAATACTTCTAAAGAATTGAACCATCTGATAAAAACTTCTAAAAAATCGAACCATCTGATAAAAACTTCTAGGAAATTGGACCATCTGATTCATTACGAGTTTCATTTCTCGTTATTACGAAATTAATTTCTCGTTATAACGACAGTTTTAGAACAGTAAAACAAACTAAAAGTATAAAAATAATTAAATTTATTAACAGGTACCTTGTCGACGTTAAAAGAAGTGCTGGAGTGGCGAACAATGTCAGGTCCAGTACAGCCATTAAGAACATGGTCATTTTCTTTGCTGCAACGGCTTTCAGTGAAATTCTGAAAGTCGAAAGTCATATTGGTAAAAGAGCATTAAAAGCAAGCAATTAGTTAACATCTTCAATATTTAAATTTTTACCAAAATGAAAAAAAAACACTCTACGATGGAAAGTACATGTATGAAAATGCATAAAAAATTGTTTCAAAGATGTAACTTACAATTATTTAGTGTTTTGTATTCAATTTGTATCTTAATTGTAATAGATTAACCATTCTAAACTTACTATTTTTTTACACCAAAGACACTGAATACCACTGACCAAACAATCCCCACATCTCTCTCCTAAACAGTCACCATGTACAGGGTTAGCTACGAGAAGAAAGAACTTTTGACTATGTGCGTCATTTTTTATTTTTTCAAAAATTCTGACCATATACAGATTTGCTTTGGTAAAACATATTATAAGAAAGAGACTATTAGGAGACGATCGAAAACAAAAACGGGACTCGCACACTTATAACTACTTAGGTTTGTCAGTTACCTGCTCATTGCCAAAGGTTTTCTTAGAGGTATCCATGTTTCCTCCAGCATTAAACTGAGCACCTAGTATAACCCCAATGTGTCAAGCAGGGTCTTAAACCTTTACAAACTGCGCAACTCTTTTATCATGTTAATGTGTATATAATCAATGTGCAAAGTTTAAACGGATGAACTTATGAACTAACGGACTTATCATGCTTATGGACTGACTTCCTGGTGAACGGATATTTAAGTATCACTATTTTCGATTTGAAAAAAAAATTATTGCTAATTTTCAAAATAAAAATGTATCGACTAACCTTGAAAGAGTAAACAACTACATAAAATGCAACCAATGCTAACAAATAGATTCTCCATTAATTGAAGTAGGTCCATATTTATTCGTCTTTGTTTAAAAGTGATATTATTACAAATATTTTGCATGGGTGCCTCTGTTTAATAATAATAAAGCTCACATTGTTTGGATATTGAGTTTCAGATTAGGTTTAAAACGTAGTATGATTTACTCTCGTTGCAAAGCTGTTCATGGTGGCCTGCTCAGGTGTAGTATTTTAGGTAATAAAATTGTAAAGAATGCAAACCTTTTTGTACTACAAATAAACTTACAAGTCACACAACAACTAAATCATAGAATAAAGGGAAGACCGAGAGAAAACATCTGATGAAAACAGTCTTATTAAGGAAAACAAAAGATTTTCAGATAAATTCATACTTTGGATAAGATTTTCCATAATATTTATATATTCTTTGCAAAATGGGTGATACCACCGTAGCCACCGGAGCCCGAAGTTAGTTTTTAAGCTAAAGAGATGTAATAAACGAGCCCGAGGTTAGTTCAAAACTAATATCGGGACCCTGTGCATCTAGCTGTCACGTCTCTTTAATCTAATTTTCAAATTTCTACATTTTATGAAGCTTGCTTCGCCCTCTATTTGAGTTAATAAACCAAAGTCATCGCAGGTAAAGCAATCAATGTGTTGGAACAAGTTGTAAGAGCTTACCCGGAGCACATGATATCACTCTCATTACATCATGAGCCTGACTTGCTGCTTGCATTACATAAGGTTATGCGTTGGTTTTGTGATGTCTGTTTCCAATTTGCATTTTTGCTTCATGCTTATGAAGACGATTTAAGTTCTAATCTAAAATGCAACTTTCTTTTTGTTTACTCTTAAATCTTAGATTTGTAATTGTTTTCTCCGCTTTGTTTAGTTTGTCTGTCCAAGTTTAACCTATTAAGGCCAATCGTAAAAATTGAAAATACGTTGCTGCTTTATAAATTATATTATAGCTTGTTCCCCAATACATGTACTGTATGAATAATGAAGACACACTTAAAAGTTCACACTTATTTTTAAATAATAACTTCGACATTTATTTTGATTATAAATTTTCATATGTTCAACCTCTTTTGCATTTATTTTCTGAAGCTCTTTATTATCGAAAACAATAAACCAGGTTTTGAATAGTATACATATTGTTGTAAAAGACATATTTCTCTTTCATTATTTTAAACATAGAACTTCCTGAATCTTTAAATAACCTTTTTCAGTTATCGAATTGGGGCATTCATGCAAAATATTTTCCTTTACAATACATAAATCTCTATTTTATCTATAAATATCTATCAATTACAAAGGAGGTTTCTCCATACGGAAGTATTTCATAAGGTCCAGAGATGGTTATAAGGACGCATTGAAAATGATAATCAAGAATTTATTTGTGAATATTTGGATTTTTTGTAGTTTTGCCATTTTTACAGGTTAGTATTAGAATTTCTAAACATTACATTACGGTGCAGGTACTTGTAAAGTAGATGGATAAGGAAAGGTAATCCCATGTTAGAAAATGTCCCCTACAGGGTATGTTCAATATTATAATATATGGTAGGTATGTATATATATGTGGTATGTTTCTCTTATATTTGGTTGCTGGTAAAGTCTACATGCATGTAGACCAACACGGTAGTGTACGCAAAGGCATCTATATTAAAGCCGCAAAAAGTAGATATAAATGCCAAAAAAAGCACTTGAAAAACCCAAACGCATAATAACATACCACTAAATACCAAATAACAAAAACTGTTGGGTGAAACGATAGTAATGCATAAAAAATCTAATGGTTAGGGATAAAATGTCAACCAGTTGTGTACAGTGGCATACAATGTATATTGTACAGGGTCTGTATAAACAATATCTCCCTCAACTTGCTCTTAAGTTGCAAATATGAAGTTGCAATTTAGTAGTTCATTTTTAGAATTTTTTGTTCCTTCATTTTCGATTTGTTACCTTGAAGAAACTAAGTCTTAGTACGTTTGAGACATGTGCGTTCCTCATGTAGAGTATACATTTTAAACAAATAATCTTTAAACAGTTGATTTTTAATTTTCTTTATTTCAATTCTTCACTACATTAATTAATTGCTTTCTTGTCTGGATTTATTTTTTCACGATCATACCCAAGGAACCGTTATCCAGTAAATGTTGGTTGTTTTGGAGAAATTTTAAATATTTCTATTACTCTATTTTGTTGACCGGGTTGGTCACGGGTCAATTATTTTGGGAGTCTTCGTTAAAATCTTACCTAAAAGACTGAGAAATTTAAGCTCTGCCCAACCTTGTGAATAAAATAGAGTAATACACGTACGTATAAATGGTCCTTTTCATATCTTCTCTTAGCTAACCCTGCACATGGAGACTGTTTTGGAGAGAGATGTGGAGAATGTTTGGTCAGTGGTATCCAGTGTCTGTGGTGTAAAAAATTGGTACGTTAACTTGATTAAATTAAACTACAAATTAAGATCGACACGTGATGAATAAAATGTGAAAAGATCTACAATTTGTAGAGAATCAAAATTCGGCTCAAAGTTTTGATGTATAATGTACACTTTAAACATTTAGTTTCTGTTGTTCAGTTAAAGTTTTCTGATGGATGCTGTTTATAAGGGCTGTTTCAAGATAAAACACCTAATGTTAAGTTATTTCGACTTTCAGAATTTTACTGAAAGCCGTTGCAGCAAAGAAAACGACCATGTCCTTAATGGCTGTACTGGATCTGACATTGTTCGCCACTCCAACTCTTCTTTCGAATTCGTCAAGGTAATTTCTTATAACATTAACTTGAATCTTGAGTTTCCAGCTTTTAAAAGCACTTACAATTTTATACAAAAACGTACTAGTACTTGTATTAATCTTATGTAAAGTAGTCATATATATTAAAATATTTATTTTTACCAATACATGCTTCGACACCTCCAGTAGTGAAAAATAGAAATACAAGTAAGATCTAAAAAGCACCATTGTTACACTTTACCCTTCTGGCATTGTCTTTCCTTACACTTCAGCTTTTACTTAAAAAAATTGTCAGGGCAATTGTTTGAAATCACATTTAATGATTTCCTCAATTTCACAGTCAAACGTCCTTAAAATCTTTAAAATGCATGTACTAAGCCAGGGCAACTTATCCGATAACGTATGCCTGCTTTTTTGTCTTTTCCTCATGGACATAACTATGATATGGACCATTTTAGTTCGGTCTTTTTAATGACCCTATATAAGAATCTTTAAATGTTTACAAAAATATATTTGACAAGTTTATGTTGAATCAAAAAGTGGTAACCATTTAAACGAAACAGGAAGAAATTACTTAACATCAGAAGGTAAAGTATAAATTACTGAAGCGAATAAGACGTTTGAACTAGGAAGTATTTGAAAATGGATCATACCAAGCATTTACATGTGTATCACCACAAAAAAAAGACATCAACTGGTCCGATCGATTATGAGATAAAATCATGTACTTATGCATTTGTGTTTTTTTTATGTTTTGTATTTCCTCGTGCTGTTCTTGTTGGTTTTTACTGGTTTTGTCGTTGCCCTTATAGACTGTACATGTTGACACTAGAATGCTCCATTGGAACCTCTTTGCTACTTTAGATAACCTTGAAGCATTAGGACAAATAATATAGGGAGCAAAAAAACGCCTCTTTTTGACATTCTTCATTTAAATGCTGAAGACAAATTATACGGCCTCCAATCTCAAAATCATTACATTGTTATGTTAGTAAAAATTGTTTGCGATATTTCCTGAATGTCTGTTTTGATTTAAATTTACTTTGCTTCAAACTGTAAATACAAGCTTAGAATAAAAAATAATGAGATATGGAATAAGTGTACGCGACACAGCCCACAATTAAACGGCAATTTAGAAAAATCACAATGGACAACCACCAGCAGCTTATACTAGTATATCATAGAAAATAGATTAAACCAAAACTTTCAAAAATGCCCTTCGATGCCCCCGGTCGTTTACTTGTGATATCAGCTCTTTATTTTTAATAAAATATGACAATAAACATTTTTTGACATTGTCAAAAGATGTAGCATTGACGTTGTTAAATCAACCGGAACATTGATGAAGAAGGGGGTCACTCAGAATCCAATGAGGATGACAAAAGGTGGTTCCAGACCAATTTTTCATAAATTCTACACCTAAGTAATAAATTTTCCGATGGAAAAGAGCTTTCCATTCTCGGTAGTTCACATCCTATGGACCCGTGCGGGGCCCGGGTGGCGAATAGGCCAGCAGCAGAGCCTAGCTTGTCGTAAGAGGCGACTAAGGGTCTTGGGATTCTGACGTCGGGTCAGTGCTCAGCCCACAGAGCGACCAAGTGTGTACCCTAGGTGGCTGAATAGGGTGGCCCTCGTCCGCAGGGGTTGTCAGGTCTATAATACGGAAACCCTGACCGCTGACCATAGTGGGCCAACGTGTGTGGAGAGTGCCACGCTTCATGCACATAAAAGACCCCTTTGTGGACCGCCAAGTTGTGCACCACATAGGCTAAATTTTCCGCCCCTACCCACCTCTCCCCTTTTCCTGTGGTTCTTCAAAATTTACCGGTCCTTTGTATCCCACTCTAACCCCATATTTCATTAATCATCATAATTTCATGTTCATTTTACATGTATCACCCTTTTCATGTTCATCGCCTGTAAATAACCTATATAGCGTTGCACGGGCGTTAAACACCAACTCACTCACTCACTCACTCACTCAATCACATCCTATGAATCAACCACTGAAACTTGAGTAAGAAATAAAAATGTTGTTCAGTATCACTCGAAAATGATTATCTCAAAACTTCATTTGTTGCTTTTCATTTTAGGAATAAAACATAATTAAACGTTGAAATTCACAATTGTCTTACTAACTAAGATCATTTAATGTATCTCCCTTCTTCACATTCAACGCAACAATGATTTCGTGCACTGTACAACGTCAGGACGTCACAATGAACCGTGACCGATTTTTTAACCGATGAAAATATAGGTCATAATCTAAGACATATAGAGTATATTAATTAAGTGAAAACTTATTGGATAAGAAGGGGTATTGCTCGCTCACTTTTCCTATATCCCTTTTTTATCCATTAAGTTTTCACTAAACTTATACTAGTTACATACACAAAAATAGCTTATTCACAATCACCTTTATTGTTTCTGTGTCCGTGCGTCCATTTTCATTTTCGTTGTTAACGTTGAAATCCTGTTGAGCTGTTTAACAATTACATTTTTTCTTGAAAACCAAAAATCCGTAAAAATTCGAGACAGTTCAGATGATGAATGTAAGATTTGATAAATACACGTGTAACATGTAACACAAATGTATGGAAAGTTTGCACGAAGTATTTTGTTTCGGCAAATTGGTTTTTCATTTGACAAATGAAATCTTAATATGACCTTAAAAGGTTCATGATGTACTAGTTTATATGCAAGACGCAAAGGTGTACCAAAGTGGTGATCAAATATCGTTAATGCGAAGACAAATACAAAGTTGGTAAACATAAAATAATCACAACCAAAAAAAAAAAAAAAACCACACACACACAAATACACAAAAAAATCTCACACTCAGCAGCAACGTGACCTCAAGTCTAAACGAGAGAGAACTAAAGTACTCCGGAAGAGTAAGCAGTTTTTGCTGGCTTTAGCACACCCGTCACTATCAATTAAGGGTTGGTCAAATCCTGTAAGAATGACAATGCTATCACTCTATATCAACCATCATCTGTGCACATCTGTGAGATAAAATTGCAGTATTTGTCTATATACACATGATGTCTCTCGTATAATATCTTGAGTGACAACACCAATTGTGGATCAACGTAACCCTGTGTTATTAATTTGCCTGTCAAAAGTGACGTTCTATCAAGGAAATCACAATACTCTCCCTAAGCCGTGGAATAACAAATCAGTTTTGGTACGTACATGTAAACGCCATAGATTTTAGCTGACGGAATGTTGCTACATAAAAAGGGAAAGTTGACGATTGGAAAGTCATGTCATCACGTTTGTCATAGCTTTGTACAAAGCCTTTCTAGGGTGTCAATTTCCAGTCCTATGTTCCTCTTTTAACTCTTGTTACGACTTGAGTTCGCGTTGTTGATTGCTATTCAGTTTTTTTTTGTTGTATTTTTGTGTTTTAGTGTTGGCTTTTCTTCGTTCATATTTACTGATTGGTAATTACTCTCATTCAAATATGATGTCAGCATCTGCTGTGTCCTTTATCACAAGTTCCTGCGGATAAGAAATGTAAATAGTCGCAATATGGAGATATTTGTTTAGTGAGAAGACATCATTAATATAACGAAAATTATCGAAATGTGGTTCGAGGATTAAAAGATAAAGAAAACTATGATGTTATCTCACATGATAAATATTACAGAAAAATAAACCAAAACAATAATGCTTTTATTGCTGTTCTTCATTGGAACTTATGCTTCCACGATTTGCAAGTTTAAGACGGCCCCTGGTTTAAGCAGAACTATGTGCTCAAGGTCGGTAATGCTACATCTGTGTATTGAAGTTCAAAAGTGCGGGATAGTAAACACTTACATACAATTTTTTGGAGGGGTAATCATAAATCGCATACCATATGTTACCTGACATAGACATCCGAAATTGGTAAAAAATAACAAATAAAAAAAGACTGGGCCTATCAATTCGTTCAATGTCTTAAAAATTTTGTGAACAGCTCATTTCTTCTCGAAATAGACTCTCAAGGAAAACTTCCAAAAAAGCTCTATGACTTCAACTTTCCAAATGGCAACTTTCCCTTCTTGTGCAATAGCAACATTCCGTCCGCTCCAGCTTATGGAGTTTACGTACCACCATCGATTCGTTACTCCATAGCTTGCGGGAATTACATCGACTACCTGCAGAGCGTCACGTTTGACGCAAAACGTATTATCACAATGTTATGTTGCTCCTCGGTTGCTGTCGATTCGTTAAAAAAACAAATTCCTTGGTAGATGTTGAAAATGATATCTGTGAGATAAGATTTAGACTTGAGATTAAAATAATTGTATAAATGGTCGTATGGATCGAGTAGCATTCTTCTATTTTCCAAATAGAGAAATAGATGTTCAATATAAACTTAAGAAAACAGGTGTTTATGTTTTGAAGCGAAACAAAAATTGTATCACACTTCATGACAGGAAATCATATCGGAGTTGTCTTTTGCGAGATTGGCGACCATGAATTATTCGATGAGCTTCCCTTTTTTTCAATTCAGAACGAGCAACTAAGAGATGGGAACGAGGTACAACAGCCAATCCAGATAGAACCACAAGAAGTCACGATTAAACTGGTCCCAAGTAAGCTTACAGCGATGTTAGAAGTCAAAAAAGAGATTCAAAATACATTGATCCTCTGGTACATAAACAATGAAAAGTAACAAAAGTTTCATTTAATGGTTACCCAGTTGGTTAGAAGTAATGTGTTCATTAGGTAAAACAAGCAAACGTAGATCCTTTGAAATTAAAAAGTGAATAATAAATTAAGAAGTATTTTTGCATAAGGGTGATAACAGATTTAAAGTTTGTTTAAGTTAAACCACTTGTGTTCAAGCTCAACCGATTGTTATTTTCGGCTCAAATGCATGCCAAATTACAATATTCAGTGTTTCCATACCTTTAAATGTCTTTTCATACACGAGGGGCAACTTACTGTTCCTAATATTCATGCCCAATATGTGTAAGATTGGTATATTTGGTAGACAATCATACGGCGTTGAATCAATGGATTAAGTAATTTTAATTAATGCAGATGGATTAAGCTCTAACCCCTGCATAAGCACTCCTGATATCCGCTTTTCTGATAAGCTAAAGTTATCCAAAGAGTGAACTTTGGTCTGATCAGGGCAGATTTTGGCTCCTTATATTGTCATGTCTGCCTATAAAACAATGTTTCAATGTTATTTTATGAGAAAATCTGAAGCATGCACAAATTATACATACGTAAGTAAATATACACATGTGCAAATGTACACACGTATGTATAAGCAAATCTGTTAAGCATTTATATGAGTTTTATGCTTAGTGTGTATTTTTATAAATTAATTCAAAATAGTAGGCTGAACCAATATGAACAATACGTATACCGGTATGTGATCTCATTACTGTCATTCTTCCTACCCCAGACATAGGTTGATCATCTTAGTAATAATATGGTTCCCCAGTTTGGTATTTTTGGTTTTTACTGTTCTATGCTCTTCATATTCATATAGTGTTTGGCATTTTCAATATTTTTGGTAGAGCGCCTCTGATGAGTCTTGAATAGACAAAACGCGCGTCAGGCGTAGCAAAATTTATTGTCTGGAACTTTGTTGTCATTTGTATTTCGAACACACGTGAAGGTTAGCACTGCTTGTAGAGTTTTAATTCCCCGAGGTTAGCCCGCTCCGGCACCAACACTTTCGAGTTGGAGAAAACATCAAAGTTTTAAGTTATCCGTCTAAATTTCAAAATTGTCTAAACCCTAAGGTTCTTCCTACCCGAGACATAGGTTGATTATCTTAGTAATAATTTGGTTGCCCAGTTTGGTATTTTTGGTTTTTACTGTTCTATGCTCTTCATATTCATATAGTGTTTGGCATTTTCAATATTTTTGGTAGAGCGCCTCTGATGAGTCTTGAATAGACGAAACGCGCGTCAGGCGTAGCAAAATTTATTGTCTGGAACTTTGTTGTCATTTGTATCTGTATACCCCTAGCTTTGCTGACCTTTGCTCATGAAACCCTGTCATAAATTAATGGTCTTCAAAATTTACAGTCCCTTTATTTCCCACCCCACCCCCGTTTTTCTTTCTCAGTGAATGTAGGTTCAACCAGAATTCAGTATTGTATTTTCGACAGATAAGGGTTGCTTCTATTTGAAACTGGGTAAGGGTTTGGCTAAATCCCACACCGGCAAATGTTCATAGTAGTATGACCTTATTTCAGGTAAGGGTTCTTCATTGTCAGTCACCATGGCATAGGTATGGGTTCCAGATTGTGTGAAACTTTTGGGGAAGGCTTTGTCACTTTTTGGGTGCATTAGCCTTATATATAATCGTGCATTGAGGTATATTACAAATACCAAAGCGCGGGTATGAACGGTTAATTTGGATATGCTATATATCGATATTTCAAGGAGTAACTTCTCATCAGTAGCATTTAGATCAAAACATGGGAAGGTCAAATTCCAAAACTGTTGAAAACGAAAAGTACTCAAAACCAAAACGTTCGAACAAGGAAGCCAAATCCAGCACCGAGGACATCGGCCATGTGCATTACAAGGAAAGAAACCTAGTGTTTTAAACAATTTTGAATTTAAAAAACGGAAATAATTTCAGCGACAAAAATATTAGAAATTTTATGGTAAATCGTGTCAGACAAGTCTGACTACCAGGCTTGTGATTACCCTCGGGGACCTCTGGTCCACCAGCAGCGGTTATCGCCCAGTGGTTTCAAAATTACAAATACCAAAACGCGGGTATGAACGGTTAATTTGGATATGCTATATATCGATATTTCAAGGAGTAACCTCTCATCAGTAGCATTTTAATCAGAACATGGGAAGGTCAAATCCCAAAACTGTTGAAAACGAAAAGTACTCAAAACCAAAACGTTCGAACAAGGAAGCCAAATCCAGCACCGAGGACATCGATCATGTGCATTACAAGGAAAGAAACCTAGTGTTTTAAACAATTTTGAATTTAAAAAACGGAAATTTCAGCGACAAAAATATTAGAAATTTTATGGTAAATCGTGTCAGGCAAGTCTGACTACCAGGCTTGTGATTACCCTCGGGGACCTCTGGTCCACCAGCAGCGGTTATCGCCAAGTGGTTTCAAAATTACAAATACCAAAACGCGTGTATGAACGGTTAATTTGGATATGCTATATATCGATATTTCAAGGAGAAACCTCTCATCAGTAGCATTTAAATCAAAACATTTGAAGGTCAAATTCCAAAACTGTTGAAAAATAAAAGTACTCAAAACCAAAACGTTCGAACAAGGAAGTCAAATCCAGCACAGAGGACATCGACCATGTGCATTACAAGGAAAGAAACCTGGTGTTTTAAACAATTTTGAATTTAAAAAACGGAAATTTCAGCGACAAAAATATAGGAAAATTTTATGGTAAATCGTGTCAGACAAGTCTGACTACCAGGCTTGTGATTACCCTCGGGGACCTCTGGTCCACCAGCAGCGGTTATCGCCCAGTGGTTTCAAAACTGCAAATACCAAAACGCGGGTATGAACGGTTAATTTGGATATGCTATATATCGATATTTCAAGGAGTAACCTCTCATCAGTAGCATTTAAATCAAAACATTGGAAGGTCAAATTCCAAAACTGTTGAAAACGAAAAGTACTCAAAACCAAAACGTTCGAACAAGGAAGTTAAATCCAGCACCGAGGACATCGACCATGTGCATTACAAGGAAAGAAACCTGGTGTTTTAAACAATTTTGAATTTAAAAAACGGAAATTTCAGCGACAAAAATATTAGAAATTTTATGGTAAATCGTATCAGACAAGTCTGACTACCAGGCTTGTGATTACCCTCGGGGAATTCTGGTTTACCAGCAGCGGTTATCGCCCAGTGGTTTCAAAATTACAAATACCAAAACGCGGGTATGAACGGTTAATTTGGATATGCTATATATCGATATTTCAAGGAGTAACCTCTCATCAGTAGCATTTAAATCAAAACATTGGAAGGTCAAATTCCAAAACTGTTGAAAAAGAAAAGTACTCAAAACCAAAACGTTCGAACAAGGAAGCCAAATCCAGCACCGAGGACATCGACCATGTGCATTACAAGGAAAGAAACCTGGTGTTTTAAACAATTTTGAATTTAAAAAACGGAAATTTCAGCGACAAAAATATTAGAAATTTTATGGTAAATCGTGTCAGACAAGTATGGCTACCAGGCTTGTGATTACCCTCGGGGACCTCTGGTCAACCAGCTGGTCTGTTTTTTGAGTTGGTTTGATTTCCGTGTGCTTTGTGGTCGTACATTAGCCCTTTTTGCATGACATACATGGGTCTTTGTTATGGTTGCTGTGTTCTGGGTGGGTCACACAATTCAGTTTGTTGTTTCAATTAGTTTTTGTCCTGATCATGACTGGAATATTGTTGACTGGACATAAAACAAACAACAAACAAACGAAAAAAACCTATAAAGACCAATGCAGCAATACAACAACTTTCTGTTCTTTATGGTGTCAAAAGATTAAAAGTGAAAGTTACATTGATGCAACTAAGACCATGCTCTAGTTGTCCCGCGACTTTCTCAACATACACTTTCGAATTATATAGACTATAATATAAAATGTAGCTTTCCGTCTGTCTGTCCTCTAAAACCTAAATCGTAGCTTCCGACTTAAGAAATTAGGAATGAAAATAACAACAAAGTTCCAGACAGAAGAAGCCTGTAGCTATTGGGTAAAAAGGTCAAAGGCCAAGGTCACAAGTTATGAAAAACTTAGAAGGTAGTGATATTGGTTCCCAAAGCATAATTTTACTCAGAAATAAGAATATTTAGGCTTATGGTGTATGAAATATGCCAATAGTGTTGGATGAATTAGGAGTTAAGGTCCCAAGTTGAGAAAAAGTTTGATATTGTAGAGTGATATTCTGCGCATGTATATCTGTTTCCGTTGGTCATCTTGAATCTCGGCGGTCATCTTGGATCTCGTCGGCCATCTTGCTTGTGGTGATGCAACATCCGGAAATTAAGGGGAGGTAATTCCGCAAAGTAACTGTACGGTAAAAGGCTTGTAACTAAGTTATACCTTGACGGATTCCTTTCGGGTTCGTTGCATTGTCTTTAGTATGACAATGTCTCTTTGATGATTTTCATAGTGGTCTTCAGTGGTCATTAGAGGCTTGACCAGTAGGTGACCATTTCCTATTTCTTGTCAAAGGTGGGGTTGTCGTATATCGTTGGAAATGTAGCAAAGTGTAGTTGCCATTTCTGAGTTGTTTGAGTCGGTAGTGGTCAGTGGTCAGTCAGGGCTTGACCATTAGGTAATCCCTTTTTCTTCCTGTTGTATACTTAGCGTGTGATATGTCATTGTAAAGCTTGTGTATATTCTTTCTTTCGTGTCAATCTAAGAGAAGTTACTCTTGGTTTCTACTGTGTTTTAAGTCTTGTATATGATACCGATTTGTAAGGAATTTGCCGGGCTTTGTGGAGTAGGCTTTAAGTACTGGTTTGATCTTTTTTATAGGGCGTTAGGGAAAACAAATCGATTTTAAGTTTCGATACTTTATTTTGAACACAGTAATAGGTTTCAGTCTTCATCCTCGTCTTCTTCACTCTCCTCGTCAGGCCTGAACTGTTTTATTTTCTCATCCAGCAGGTACTTGCTCTTCTCAGTAGCGTATTTGCAAGACTTTTCATACTCATAATCTTCATCGTCCCTCAGTCGTTTTGCCGTTTGTTTGATCTTCTTGTGGAGTGGATCTCGTGCCATTTCCATTTGCCACATAATTTTATTGACGTATCGATTTTTTTAGCTTCTCTATAGAGCGGGAGCAAATCCAAGTCAGCCTTTGATATTGCCTCTTTTTTGTGGTGACCTTTCTTCATGTATTCATCCACTTCCTTTTCGTGTTCGTCTTTGTAGCTGATCATCACTTGTCCAATAAAGCCTGTTCACGGATCAACCTGTTCTCCGGGGTAAGTTTCTTCGTCTTCATACAAGTCGTCACTCTTTTCTTATCCGTATCCTCCTTTTCCTCTTCCTCAGTTTCCCATTCCGGGTCCTCCTTCAACCATTTCGGTTCCTCCATTTTTCTTTGATGCTTCTGTTTTTTGTGTCTCTGTAGATTGAACAACTTTTGTCTTGTGTAGCCGCATTCGTCGCAATGGTACATCTTTCATTCTCGACGGCCGGGTTCTATCTGATGAGTTTTGTTCCGTCCTTGTAAATTTATTTATCAATTCTGAATAGTATAACATGTTGTTAACAGAACCCCCATTGCCGGTGCGGATTTGATCGGATCTTGTTAAATTGTCTTTCTTTCTTTTCCATACGTAGGCAAAGAATGCATTCTTCAATTTTTCTAAGCTCTTTCTCTTGTATGCAAGCTTCAATACTTTGAATCTACGCCATTCTTTAAATATTTGCTGGCAGTCTATGCAGGGCACAATTAAATTTTGTTTCGATTTATAAAACTGATCTTTTGGCTTTCTCTCGCCGCATTTTCGACAAACACGTTCCTTGTTCTCACTTTCAATGTTCATTTCTATGAGTTTTGGAAGATAATCAATTACATTTACGTGCGTCTTGTTCGAATACTTTCGAGCCATTGACAACATTGTTCATTTATTTTGCCTTTTCAAAATTGTATCGTCCAATCATCTCTCAGCATTTTATCACGTGACTTACTCTTTGCTCATCTTGCTCCTTTCCTTGCTCATCTTGCTCCTTTTCTTGCTTATCTTGCTCTTTTGCAGCTCATTTTGCTCTTTTGCCTTGCTCTTTTTACTCCTTTGCTTGCTCATCCTGCTCTTTTGCAGCTCATGTTTCTCTTTTGCCTTGCTTCTCTTGCTCTTTTGTTGCTTTTGGGGTTCGTTTGACTATTTAAGTCACTCCAGCAGCAGTAGCAGCAGCAGCAGCCGTTTTAACACCTTCTTCCCCTTCCACTTAAGCAGCAGCAACAGCAGTCATTTTACCCCCTTCTCCCCCACTCTTTCTGCTCGAGCCGCAGCAGCAGCCGTTTCCTTACCTTCTTCCTTTTTCTTCTAGTTGTGTTTTTTCTTGCCTGTGTTAATTTGTACACCTCCTTTTTTTTTGTCAAGCAGGGATTCCAGACCACTTTATACATTTAATTTTCATAGGCCCTGTGTTAAATCTGATGGCGACCCTTGTCATCCCAAGATCTCAGCAGTAAAGTCGTGTGTAATCATGCGGAACTAACGATTCCATTGAAATCATTTTGTACTTGATAGCCCAATATCTTCTTACCAGTTCAAACCGGTTTATTTTCGTCCCGATACTATCCCTTTTCAGTTCTATTTTAACACTCTGCTTCTTTCTTCCCCCATTCTAACCCTAACCCTAGATATTCCAGTTGGTAATGCTAACCCTAACCCTAAACCATAACATTAACCCTAATCTGTAACCATAACGTTAAGTTGTCTCTTTTCAGTTCTATTTTTAGCCCTTAATGTTGTCATTTTATTTTTACCCCTAACCCTAAATCTCTCTTCTATTACCCTAACCTTTTCTCTTTTCAGTTTTATTTTTAGCCCTTACCCTTATTTTTACTCTAACTCTCTTTGATAGTGTTTTCATTTTATTTCTAACCCTAACCCTAACTCTCTCTTCTCTAACCCTAACTCTTTCTCTTTTCAATTCTATTTTTTAACCTTTACCCTAATTCAAACTCTAAGTCTCTTTGTCTTTGTTGTCATTGTATTTTTAACCCTAACCCAAGCTCTCTTCTCTAACCCTTTCTCTTTTAAGTTCTATTTTTAGCCCTTATCCACATTTTAACTCTTAACTCTATTTGTCTTTGTTGTCATTGTATTTCTAACTCGAACCCTTATTCTCTCTTCTCTAACCCCAATCCTTTCTCTTTCCATTTCTATTTCTTAACCATTTACTCTAACCCAAACTTAAATTCTCCTCTGTTGTGTATAGTATTTTCACGTTCGTACTCTAACCCTAACTCTTCTGTTATGTAGCCTTAACCCTAACTCTTGATATCTTTGCACGTAGCGATCCTTTTGTTTTTAACAATTTAACAAGATTCGATCAAATCCGCACCGGCAATGAGGGTTCTGTTTATAACAACATGTTATACTATTCAGAAGTGATAGATAAGTTTACAAGGACGGAACAAAAATCATCAGATAGAACCTGGCCGTCGAGAATGAAAGATGTACCATTGCGACGATGCGGTTACACAAGCCAAAAGTTGTTCAATCTACAGAGACACAAAGAACAGAAGCATAAAAGAAAAATGGAGGAGCCGGAATGGTTGAAGGAGGAACCGGAATGGGAAACTGAGGAAGCGGAAGAGGAGGATACGGAATCAGAAAAAAGTGACGACTTGTCTGAAAACGAAAAAACTTACCCTGGAGAACAGTTTGATCCGTGGGTGGCTTTATTGGACAAATGACAGCTACAAAGACGAACACGAAAAGAAAGAAGTGGAGGATAACACGAAGAAAGGTCACCACGAAAAAGAGGCAATATCAAAGGCTGACTTGGATTGCTCCCGCTCTATAGAGAAGCCCTAAAAAATCGCTACGTCAATAGAATTATGTGGCAAATGGAAATGGCACGAGATTCACTCCACAAGAAGACCAAACAAACGGCAAAACGACTGAGGGACGATGAAGATTATGAGGATGAAGAGTCTTGGAAATACGCTACTGAGAAGAGAAAGTACTTGCTGGATGAGAAAATAAAACAGTTCAGGCATGACGAGGAGAGTGAAGAAGACGAGGATGAAGACTTAAACCTAATACTGTGATCAAAATAAAGTATCGAAACTGAAAATTGATTTGTAATCACTAACGTCCTATAAAAAAGATCAAACCAGTACTTAAAGCCTACCCCACAAAGCCCGGCAAATTCCTTACAAAACGGTATCAAATACAAGACTTAAAACACAGTAGAAACCAAAGAGTTACTTTCCTTAGATTGACACGAAAGAAAGAATATTAAACTTTTCCTTAGATTGACACGAAAGAAAGAATATAAAACTATACCTCACAAGCTTTCCAATGACATATTACACGCTAAGTATACAACAATAAGAAAAAGGGATCACCTAATGGGCAAGCCCTGACTGATTACTGACTACTACCGACTCAAACAACTCAGAAATGGCAACTACACCTTGCTACCTTTTCAATGATATACGACAACCCCACCTTTGATAAGAAATAGGAAATGGTCACCTACTGGTCAAGCCTCTAATGACAACTGAAGATCACAAAGATAATCATCAAAGAGACATTGTTTTACTTAAGACAATGCAACAAACCCAAAAGGAATCGATCATGTCGATCAAGGAATAACTTAGTTACAAGACTTTTACCGTATGGTGACTTTGCGGAATTACCTTCCCTTAATTACCGGATAATGCGTCACCGGAAGCAAGATGGCCGACGAGATCCAAGATGGCCGCCGAGATTCAAGATGACCGAGCAGAAGCAGATATGTGTGCACAGAAGATTTAAAATGGCAGACCGGAAGTTGATATGACGTCGCAAGTGGCTGCTCGTTCCGAGAAATCATAAATGATCGATGCCTATATACTATTTACATACCTATGTAAAAACTGTGCATGTAAATGGGGCTTTAGTTACGCGACTTAAATAATACAACAATGTTTTTTTTTATATGTCATAAACCTTTTTGCATTATAGATAAACCATATAAGCTAGATTTCAAATATAAAGTGGCTAAAAACTTCCCAGTAGATATTTATTTTCTTGTGGACCCGTCATACACAATGAGGACTCTGAGAGAACAGCTGGCAAATCTAACAACTGATATAGGTAGGTCTGATTAGAAATTATGTCTTCTTTCTTTCCTGAAGAAGGACTTCAATAAATTGCTTGTTTTCCTATCGTATTGCAAAGACACTTCCACCATCTTCAGTGTATATGAAATGAGTGGTGGTAACATTTTGATCTTAAAGCACGTCGACCATTTTGTTAAATAAATCAGTAGGTTTAATTCTATAAAATATGTTTTAACATTTCAACAATCAAGTAATTATTAAAACAAATCGAACTCTTTAGTTGGTAAATCACGAATAGTGACTGTAAAGAATTAGCAGCTTATCATTTTTAGGCAAGCGTTAGCTGCCTTATGTAGTCATAAGGTAACATCTGGCTTTCGCGTTTTTTTTTCTGTCTAGACGGAGTAATCTGCCTACTGTAATTCTTTATCTTCTATATTTCTTTTTGAAATATGATCTTATACGTTACAATTTTATGCATTTTTTTAAATCTCCATTTTTAAATTTAATTAATTCCTTTGCAATTTACAAAACGAACTATTTATAGATCGGCTGAAGTACATACATGAATATTTATCTGTAACTTGATTGGTCGTGAACTCTTCCTTCAAATATTGCTGTTATTTCATTGGTTTAGTGTAGGATTATTTCTGTTCATTCATAAAATTTAATACACAATAAATACACTATTAATACACGCTGGACGAGTTCATTTTTATCGCAGGGGGTAATGAATCGATACCATTTGTGTACAATACAATCATGTGCACCCTAAAGTTTATTTAATTGTAATTTAAAATATAATTGGTTATAGATTGAATAATCTTCTGTGCCAAAGAGGTGGACTAGAGTGTTCATTAACTTTTAAGATATCTGCTATTTGAGTGCTTACATATTTTGCTTGCCTATTAACGCGTTAGCTCTTTCATTCCAATACTTTATGAAAGATCATCGTCTTAAAACTATTGGAGATACAGGTAACCTGTTCAGACACTTTGTCGGTTGTCTGTTTTCATGTTACAATTTGCTCACTCTGGTATCGACACTCTTGTGTTTACGAATACTTCAAAAGTAAAGGAATCGTTTGAGTAAATTTCCAAATTATAATAATTTAATGGTTCTTCCTACCCAAGGCATAGGTTGGACTTAGGTTAATCTTAGTTGTTTTATGCTTTTTACATTCATAAGTATGTGTTTGAAATTTTTAATCTTTTGGGTGAGTCTGCCATAGACGAAACGCGTGCCAGGAGTAGCGAAATTTATTTCATGCAATGTTGCTGTAATATGTTTTGATTGAATAGATCCAAAGTATATCTATGTTTGACGTTAGAAGTACTCAGGTATAGAGTTTACAATTTTGAAAAGAGAATAATAATGAAAATTCATGACTAACAAATATTTTTCTTTCGTACGTAGCTAAATGTACATATAAATAAGGCAATTATAGATATTATTGCAAATGCACAAGTCGCCTTGTAGCCCCAATTAATGGTGAATGAGGTTTACTCAGGTATCAAGTGAAATCGTTCTTTTGTTAGTTTACAAGAGCAGGTCAACTGAAAAAGGAAAATGATTGCACAAACACATAAAACATGTAAAAGATATGAAGTTTCTCTCGCATTGTAAAGTTTTAAATAACAGTCAAAAGATCTTTTTTATTAATGTAATCGTTTTTTTTGTCATCATGTTCTCGTTTTTGATAGCTAACTCCATAGCCCAGCTAACAACTGACTATAGATTTGGATATGGTACTTCGATGGACAAGGTGGTTACTCCATTTACTCATATTTCTCCGGCGTAGTAAGTACATCTTTGTATGTCAATTTTGGTGAAATTATCACTGAAGGCCATCATATTTCACTTGGAAAAGGGAAAACTTGTAAGCAAGTTACCCGATTTTATATATGAAAAGTAGTGTCATCACTACCTATTAGGACAACGATAACAATGCTTAAAATCAGAGTTCCAAGGAGTTATTAGTGGGTGGTTAAATTTTCTAAATGGAATATTTCAGTTTAAGAAAAGATATAAGATTATAAGAAAAGAGATATATGTATGTATGTTATTAATAGAACGAAAAACACCTTTTTTGTAGCTTACAGAACCCGTGTCCTGGTGATACAGCTACAACATGTGCACCGCCTCATTCATTCATACACAGACTTAACTTGACTTCAGATGTTTCTGCATTTAAGGTATATCTTATTGCTGAATGTCTAGTCAGAATAGCTCAATGGACAGAATAGTATAAGTTAATGTCCTCATCCAACTACATTGGAGGTTAGGTGGCTTGATGTTTTTTTACTTCGCAATATTGAGGTGCAAATTTAATTAATAGGAGTATATAAAATATCCATACAAGAATTCCATGTAGAAGTGTGTATGGTTTTTCTTAAATTGTGATTTTTTTTTCAAGTAGCTGAGAAGACCTTTAGACCATAGTGATACAGAATAGAAACACCATTTTAAAATAACGCTTATATGTTTGACCTTATTGCTTAGCATATCCACAAAATTAATACATCTGAAAGAGCTAATACATGTACCACCCTTGTAACTTTGGCTACACTTTATTTTTCTTTCTATATATAACATGAATATACAATAATAACTTAAAGATATCATTTTCCAGACAGCTGTGGAAACGACAAATCAGACAGCTAACAGGGACAGAACAGAAGGGATGTTTGACGGAGTTATGCAAGCTTCAGTGTGTACGGTGGGTATATTGCATTCTGCGCGTACATGTAATAGTTTTTATTGTCAAAAAATTTGCATTTTTAAGTAAAGTATTATTGAGATATAATGTACATTTGTAGTTTACCGTGCACTGAATAAAATTTGCGATAACATGCAATATATTGATTTGTGTTCAGTTTGTAAGATAGGTTTACTGCATACTGTAAATGTTATTTGCGTTAAGACTTCGGCAAGAACTACATTATTGAAAACATTTGTATTAGCTGACCGAATGTGTAATTGTTGTTCTAATATTTTTTAAAGCAAAGACAATATTATCATTTTTTGCTAAGTTTTTGTCTGTTGCTTTTCTGACAGGACGCTATTGGATGGAGAAGTAATGCAAGAAGAATAATGTTGTATGCCTCTGATTCTGATTACCACTTTGCTGGTGATGGAAAAGTAAAAAAATGCAATAGCTTAATTTAGGCCTTTATTGTTATGGTTGTTTTTTTTATTCAACCTTTTCGTGTTTTTATAAATAGTCCTCTTTTTTTAATATCAAAAGTGAAAATTAAATGCAAAACAAGAACTAACAGACGCTGGTGATACACAATAGATGATGCAGAACTTAGACAACCAAAACCTTTCATGAAAAAATAGTTTTATTATATATAGGTTTTACACATTCAAGATTGTTTAGTATTTAGATACAACATACTTAAAATAACGACAAGAAGGAAATTGAAACTTATGTTTAAGTAAGAGTAGTATTTTTTGAGTTTCAAAAAAACTGTGTTTCTCTTAGTATCTCTTTACTGTATTAGATTTTTCAAATATTCTTTTTCTTCTGGAAAAATTCCATGCTTAATTTTTATCTTATAAAGCAATGAAATACTGTGAGGGTTCATTTATTTATTTCAGTTGGCCGGGATCGTAAGAAAACATGACATGAAGTGTCATCTTGCCCCATTTGGACACCATATGAAGTATACACACGATGCAATCCTGGTAATCAATTGTATTCGTTCATAATTTCTGCAACTCGATAAAATCATTCATTCTTATGTCTTGAAACGCTAATTTTAACGAACAATATTTCAATTGAAGATTTAAGATCTTAATGGAAATCAAAATTACAACTAAATTCAAGGCAATGAATTCTGCCACGCTTGATTGATTTTAAATAAAGGTGATAACAAAACTACCGAACTTGAATGATCAATCTCATAGTCCAGAAAAAATGACAAAAACGAATCAGTCATACCGGAGAATTGGTGGATCGCAATGGTCTTGACTTAGTACAGGCATTTCAAACCAAATGGTGGGTTGAATCAGGTTTTTGGCGCCAAACCTCCCTCTTTCATTGCGATCTTAGGATCTGGTAATGACCATAGAACACAACATAGTTGTGAGACACAATAGGGATATTGAGGTGATCATCTCAGTACAGCAGACCAGTCAAACACTAATAAAAACAATTAATCACCATATCTTTTAACTCTGAACTTTTCTATTAGTGGCTGATAACGAAGAAAGAATTTTTTAGGGATCGTATGAGACGTATTTTCTTATAGCCCTGCTCCAAAAGTCGGTCACGAAATCAATTATCTGTTTTTCTTTCTTCATATTATTTCTTATAAGTATATAAAGCAGTTTACTCTTTCCCTACGTTTGCACCAAGGTTAAAGCTTAATGCAATTGGTTGGTGATGTGTTTGGGAAACATTATCTCTCAACATACTTGGATCTGGTAATTTTCTCCAAGCTTAGCCAACGCCCCATAGGATTCGCTTTAAGAATAGTTTATCCTTTTTTCCAGGATTATCCATCAATCGGACAAATTAGACAAGTTCTCAGCGACAACAACATAAATATTATATTTGTTATTGGAGGTAACAAGGCTAAGAGGTATTATGAGACCCTGAAAATACCTGGTTCGTACACAGAAGAGTTTCAGACAGAGTCCAAGAACATACTCAGTATCATAAGAACCACATATGAGGTATGGAATTATTCCATAGTAAATCTTCATGTTGTTTGTCATGGAGTTTGTATATATTAAACGTTTGCCAGCAGTGGTCAATATATGTTTGATGTTGCCTTACAACAGGGCCCATTTTAATTCAGTACTGTCATGTTGGCTTTATCATCTTCAATTATTTGATAAACTATATAAATACCGAGCATCAACAACGCTGTTGTTAAGACCTGCAAAAAAGTATTTTCTCAATGAACGATTAGACTCATTTTGTCATTTTAACGAAGTTCTATTAAACTAAGTTACTTAAGTATTAATGCGTAGAAAAAATATATACAATCATATAAATTTGTAATAAAAAAAACTTATGTAAAGTCAGGTCAACTTAACTAAGAAACATAGGCTCTGGGCAAATGATTTTATATTGGATCATATAATTTTAAGGCAATAGTGAGTCTTGATTTTTATGATGTCTAATCCCTCAAAAAGAAAGAAAACATACCTTTACCTTTTTTAATTTTTGATGCATCATTGTTTGTTTCAGACATTGCGAGGAACAGTCAAGTTTGTTAATGATCCTTTCCAAAATATTGACATAGAATACAGAACAAACTGCAATGGGTATAAAATTATTTATCACATATGATTATATATTAAATTATAATATATGGGCACTTAAATCAATAAATCTTTTATCAAATAAATACATGTAAAAGCGGTTAATTGTTTAACCTAGTTCTTTTTAAAAGAGATTTACTTCAGAGATTTTTTCACGTTAGTCATGACACATTATTTAAATATATATAATATTTTTTTTTAAATGGCTAACATCTTACATCAAAAGTTTAGCAATGTGCTTGTTCTTAGGTTTTATAGCATGTACTTTGTCTTCATTTTTTTACCTTTGACTATACAGTGTCTTAATTGTATGAACAACGCTTTAATTTATTCATAAAATAGACGGTTTGCCAGTCCGCAGTCGTATAAAGTTTCAATTTGTTGTTACAGGAGAGTAGTGAATGGACCTAGAGACACATGTCAGAATATCAATGTTAATGGTGGTGAGGAGGTATCGTTAACAATTATTTGATTTTCTGTTCTGCTTCATACTAGTTTGTGTTTTCTTTATACATGTACATGTATTGTTTTATTAAGATGCCACTGAATAAATGTACTATTTAATGAGCATTTCGCTGCATTTATAACTACATATTGATTTTTATATTTCGGAATATTTGTTTCAAAAGAATATACATTGTAGGAGGTCTAGCTTTAAGGAATATCTTTATTAGTTGTCTGACACAGAAATTGCCCCTCGGTTGCCACTTTCACTCAAGAAATTTTATGGAAGACATCATGCGCTTAAAGACAAATATAGGATTTCAATCTCTTAGATGAGTGCCAATGTTGGTTTGTCATTGGGTTTTGTTCCGTGCGTTTACTGGAATGGACATACTGCATTGACCGTTGGCACCACCACGGGTGTGCTATAGCAAGCAGGAATTGCTTACTCTTCCGGAGCACCTGAGTTCATTCTCATTACGATTACAGTTCGCGTTGTTAAGTTATGTTCAGAAGTTTGTGTTTTCGTGTTTATAAAGATATCTTTTTCTTTCGTCCTGTTCTCGTAGGTGTAACCTGGCTTTGTCCTTGCCATGCCCATTGGTATCTCTGCTTTTTTTAATTAAAAGAATCCTGTGTTATAGAATAAAGTGTGTTTTTTTGGGGTTGAATAAACCCTGAAAGATTGTGACAGTGTTACTAAACTCTAATTTAGATCAGCTTTGAAGCATTGTTGACCTTAAAGATAACCAAATGTCCAGTTGATGCTAATAACAGAATCCAGAGAGGATCGATATACCCTGAAGGACTAGCAGACAAACTTAATCTCAACATTGAATACGTCTGTGATTGTGACTGTCAGTCACCACCTTTGGCTGTAAGTCACCAGAATAAAAACATCTTAGAATATAAACACCATTTTTTATGTGAGGGGAAATTGCCGAAGCATATATTTTTCATATGACTTCTTATAAAATAGCTTTGGTCTAAAATGAATATTTGAATTACTTTCAAATTAAATTTAAAAAGAGTGAATTTTGAAATAGAAGACGTCCAAATAACAGCTTCGACATCTAGAGAGGGAATTCGAGTCCCAATTCTCAAACCAAGTTGTCATAAACTAGAATGTTTGTAATTATATGCACAAGGCTCTTAAAATGGTCGACACTGTTCGAAATGTAATCAATTGCCACTGAACATCAAGATATGCATACTTGATAATCTCAACTTAAACTAAAACGACGAAGTTCAGGGTATCATAAATGTACCGACTTCAGCCTCCTATAGATTAAGGTATTCATATGTAATGTTCATGCTGATGTGGCTCATGATCAGCGTTGATTTTGTGTATTTATTGTTAAATCATTTGTGACTAATTAACAGGTAGACAATGCCACCCAGTGTAGCTTCCACGGCAGTTTTGAATGTGGAATCTGCAATTGTAACGAAGGATTTTCAGGACAGACCTGTGATTGTGATATTAGTAAAACTGTCGAGGAGACTTGTGGACAAAGGTGGGTAAAACTATTGGGGAGACTTATGGACTGGTAAAACTATTGAGGAGACCTGTGGACAAAGGTTGGTCAAACTATGGAGAAGACTTGTGGACAAAGGTCGCCAACTTTGGCTCACATAAGCGACATTATAACAAAACAACTTCATTGCAATACATAAAGTTGTCCTAAAATACATATAAGCAATGAGTGTCCTTCGTTTGAAACTTATATTAATGACAAATTCGAATTTTTATAGTATTATTCCAATGCGAGAACAACTGACATCTCAGACCACTTCAGGTTGGCAGAAGGTGTGGTATCCCCAGTGGGAATATCAAAATTGCAACATAGTTCAAGACAATTAATACTGCTACGCTTGGCTTGACGCGTAGTATCGCATATTTAAGACTCATTAGAGTGCTAATTACTCTACCATTGAATGCAATTATATATTCTGGTTCTTTTTAATTCAAGGATTAACGATGATACAGTGATATGTGGAAATGTTGGTGAATGTGTCTGTGGACAATGTGTTTGTCCTACAGGCTTCTCTGGAAAATACTGTGAATGTAATAATAATGCATGTGGTGGATACATCAGTAATGGACAACTTTGTAATGGTAAATAAATAAAATAGCGATAGAATTCATTTTTGTCCAAATGATTATAATGACCTATAAATAAACCTATGTTAAATTAACCATCTGGTGGTCATGGTGATAGGGATGGGTACATAATATACTAACGGAAAAAAGAAACTGTGCATCTTTTTGAAAAATCACAAATTCAAAATTTTATTTAGTATTTGATACATTTTATCACAAAAGTATTGCAAAATCATTTTTGTAAAGATGTGGACAAAAAAATTCATTTTTAGACCCCTAAAAGATGTTTTGTTTGCAGTTTGAAATCAGGGAGTGTCAATTTGAAATTCACAAAATCACACTTTGGAAAAAATGCACAGTTTTGAAATAAAGTTTTCTCTGCTGATTTTCACCAAAAACGTTTATTCTTTAAGTGGCTGAAAGTTAACAGCTTTAATTTTCATTGAAAATCTTGATTTTTCATTTTTGGGTTAAAAAAGTGGTTTTTTGAATCTCAGAAACTGGAATTACACAAATTTCGGATTTTTATCCAAATATGATCTGCATGGTCCACTCGACATTCAGTGAAAATTTCAACTCGATAACTGCATTTTTTACGATTTTCTGATTAAGAGAAATATGGGTACAATTGATTTTCAATAGACATGCACAGTTTCTTTTTTCCATGAGTATACTAATTCACAAATGGTAAAACTACCAAGTGTTTAGTTATACCACCGCTAACACCCTGTATGTCTGTCTGTCTGTCCACATAACTAATAAGGGCTTCTCCTTCTACACCGCTTGAAGGATTTTGCTGAAACTTAACATGAAGGAATAACATCATATGTAGATATGCAAGAATAATTTTCATTGCACTCGAACATCATCCAGGGGAGATACAGATGGGTCCAAACTTAACCTGTATGCAAACCAAACTTAAAAAGCAAACTTTGGTCTTAGTTCACTTTTCACTTTGTTTGGTTTACTTTAGCAAACCAAAGTTTATTTTAGTATTTACTCGAAAAGTAAACCAGACGGCTGGTTTGGTTTGGTTTGGTTTGGTTTGGTCAGAGCGAACCAAATTTTAAAAAGCAAACCAAACCAGCGCCCTAGTTTGGTTTGGTTTTGTTTGCTCTGAGCAAACCGCGAGCATGCGCAGATGATTTATATAATCGAGGTGAAAGAATGTCCAAACTATTTCACAGTTATTACATTTCATGAGCAAATATTATTCACTTAATGTCTCAATCGAATTACAAATTCTGATTTAAACATTTAACATCATATTAGGATAGGTATTTTATGAGTAAACCAACCCGGCACCCTAGTATTCTATTTTAAAGCAAACCAAACCAGCGGCCTGGTTCGGTTTGGTTTGGTTTGCTCAGGGCAAACCATGAGCATGCGCAGATGATTCAAAGAATCGAAGATATGCGACGCCCGACATCATTTTATGATATTTGCTCTCGTAAAACAAATACACATGTATGTTTTACTTGAAGAATTAATTATTATTTAGATATACATTTTGTAAACCATCATTTTAGATTGGTTTAGTAAGAGCAAACCAAACAAGCGTCAAAGTGCGGTTTGGTCAGAGCATACCAAACAGGCGTCAAAGTTCGGTTTGGTCAGAGCAAACCAAACCAGCCGCCTTTGTTTTGAGTAAACTGTGGTTTGCTATTTTGTTTGGTAAGGCAAACTAAACCAAACCAGAAATCTAAATGTTTGCTCCCCGGTTCACTTTTGTACAGGTTAGGTTTGGACCCATCTGTAATTTGTCTTAGACTTTTTAAATACCTTATTCAAGTGGAGACCTCGTAAGCGCAACTACTCCTACAACACTTGAAGGATTTTGATGAAACTTAAGGTGAAGGAAATTCATTAAAAATAGATGTGCATGGAGAATTTTGATGGCTTTTGGGTATCATTCAGGGGTGATAATTGTACTTAGACTTTTCAAATGCATTATTCAACGGGAGACCTCGTAAGCACAACTCCTCCCAAACGGCTTGATGGATTGTGATGAAACTTTACACGAAAAAAGTAAATCATCTGTAAATGTGCATGAAGAGTTTTCATCGCAATGAGACATCATTCAGGGGAGACATTTGGACTTAGACATTTTGAATATATAATTCAATGGGAGACCCGTAAGCTTAACCCCTCCTAAACTGCCTGATGGATTGTTATGAAACTTTACATGAAAGAAGTAAATAATCTGTAGATGTGCATAAAGATTTTGTATTTCCCTCGGTTATCATCGAGGAGGTATAACTGGACTTGAAATTTTTTACAGTACACAGTCCAATATGAAGCGGGGTATCCTTTTGTGAGCTCGCTCACAGTATTACTTGTTTGTATTTAAGATAACAATTTAATCCAGCCACACCTCATTAAACAATTGAATTAAAAGGAAGAATTGTAAGACTCTGTTTTTTGCACAACTACTCATCTTTTTATCTGACTTTCAAGTAGCCAACCTATGTGTTGAAGATGAATATAAATCAAGTTTAGATAAACCTCTCTTTAAAATCTTATCTGATCTGCAGGTCATGGGACATGTGAATGTGGAATTTGCAAATGTGATGCAGGATTTAATGGAACAAACTGCGACTGTCCAATATCTACAGAAACATGTAAAAGTTCAAACACTGTGAGTTTATGTTTACAGAGTTTTATGCATGACCAAACCCGTTCAATAAAGGTTATTACAAAATAAACGAATTTAAAGGATCAATATCAAAGTCAAAGTGAAACGACAAAACATGGAAGTCACACTGGAATGGTTATAGATCGCAATGATCCTGGTTTCAAATGATATGGTGGGTTAGACCAAGTTTTATGGCGCACCAAACCACCCTCTGCCAATTAAACTTATCCACGTTTTAGAAAAATGTAGGGTGTTTAAGAAGTATATGTGGGTGTATGTTTTAAAGATACCTTGCAACACTCACGAGTATTTGTTTGTCTTAAAGTAATTATGCACAAAAACTCTTCAATATGATTAAAAGGATTTGAACATTCATTTAAAGGCATATTTTCGCCTTGAATAGCGGTTGCTACCTCTTCAAGACAGAAAACCGGCAGTATGAGACTAAGGGTTTTTTAGCAGACATTCTTGCTTAAGGAAGACATATCCGAAATTGACTCTTTGAAGATAAGTTATCAGTTCGTGCTTATGATTTACATTTTGAATTGTTATTTGACAGTTTAATTACGGTTTGGACAATACTTTTCGAAAACCATGTTTATATAAAAAAGCTATGTTTTTGCCGTGTCATCTTTTGTTAATGAAAAAAAATCATTTAGTTTGTTCCGAGCATGTTAAATTATTTTTAATATTGCAAAGTCTAGTTTGCAATACAAATTGATAAAGACTACAGTTAAATAATAGTTAAAAATGTTTTGAAAATGTTTGACTGTAAAAAACATGTGGGTGGTTACCTTTTTCCAATAGTATACTAGTATGTAAATTTGGAATCTAATTGTTCCTAGAAAGTCTATTTTGCATACCTTATTACCGACATATACCTTTGTTAAATGCAAAAAAAAAATTTTATTGCATAGACACTTTGTTCAGATCGAGGAGAATGCATCTGTGGGAAATGTTCCTGTGACAGAAATTACAGGGGAAAGTTTTGTCAAGAATGTCCTGTAAGTGTATAATTATCTTAATTTTTTAATTAGTTATGGAAATTAACACATATATATGTTAGATTTCAAAGCTCAACTTGTTGCGCAGCAATGTCGAAAAGCAGGAAATGACATAATCAAATTGTAAATTGGTCACCCATGCATGTATAAGAAGGTCACAGCAAGCATATATATCGAGCTTAGTATCATTAGGAGCACATACCATACCAATTTGGATGATCGGACACTTGTATGAAACAAGAAATATACTTTGACCAATCTTCTGTAATTGGTTACAATGCAGATGTGGATCAAAGCCAGCATCTGTTGCATGCATTATGCTGAGCATCAGTAGGCACGCCTAACATACCAATATGATAAATATGAAACTTGTCAGTAAGTGGGAGTTAATTTTAAACTATTCTTCTTGGTGCGACAGCCACCGTACCTTGTTTGGTGAGCTAACTAGTGCTTGTAAAAGATCAGTAATGCAACTTTCGTTGTTATGAATTTGGTTTACTTCCGAACCCATGAATTTCGTAAATTATTTTTTGTCGAATTTCAAAGAATAAAAAATACTAGTTATAAAAAGGTGAATGTCAGGCGGCGGGTGGCGTGGCCGACGTAAAAATATTTTGGCAACAGTTTTCTTAGCAACTACTTCAACTATCATCTTTATATTTGGTATGCAGCATCAGCTTTAGGTCTGATAACGAGGCGTTGATTCAGGTCTGTCTTTCATCTACTTAGTGTCTGCCTTTGACCAATTTTTTTTCAATCACAAAACACTAAACAATTAGAGAAATAAGTAAGTAGTAAGTGAAAATAAAATTAAAAACCTGAATATCATACGAAAATCTTGTTTTCACTCTGTTTTGTATATTTCATGGTATTTTTTTGCGATTTTTAGATTAAATTAATTATTAATTTCATGACTTCATCTGTGCTACTGCAGTCTTAAAACAAGTACAGTTGCCTTTTGCTTACTTTCCTAACAGAACAAAAATATTTGTAAGAAAATGTCTTTCAGACTTGTCGAGGTTGCGAGACGAACAATCATTGTGCAGCTTGTGTGGGATTTGAAACAGGTCCTCTTGGATCGTCAGAGTGTCACTCACAATGTTCTCATGTGAAGGCTGTTGACATTCTTTCACGTAAGTGATGTAGTATTTTTGCGTCCCATCGACGAAAGAAGGGAACATGTAGTGTTCGGGTCCGGCCATCCGTTCCAAATTTAGCGAGACGGGGCATTTTGTCTTTTGGACATATTCTTGTTTTTTGATAATTTAAGAAAAGGATAAAAATAATCGTGAAAAAATAAATCGCCCGTAAAAATATTTAAGTGGGGGATTTATTATGGTTATTTTCTGAAAAAAGTAGTTGCAAATTACATATAACTGAATTTTCCTTTTAAGTGTAAGAATTTCTTTTTACTTTACAGTTGGAAACAGCACCTCCTTGTGTACCTTTCGTGATGATGAAGGATGCCAAATAGACTTCACATACCGAGATACCGGAGATTTTAATTTGGCTGTTGAGGTTCAAAATTACAAAAGTATGTTTTTTTACATGACCGTATATTTTTGACATTTTAGTGCCCCATTGGTATCTATTTGCTTTCTTCTACTGGAGTCTGCCTTCTAACTTGAAGAATTGCACAAATGCAGAATATTTCTTTATAATATGTGTACGTTTGATAAAGTGAAAAACTATCTAAAAGGCATCATTTTCATTTCAAACTTGGCTAGTTTGTGATGAGAAGTCCGTCCGTCTATAGTTAAGTGTCTGTCAAAAACCTATATCAACACTGTACATAATGAATAATATCAAAGGCAGAGTGGTTTGGTATAACAAAATTTTTTGCAAAGCGATTACGAACATGTCTAATGCAGGGAGTATACTCATTGGACTTGTTTAGATGGATACCAATATCGCACATACTCGTACATTTTTCAGCAAATATTCTGTATCATAAAAAGGGTTTTTCTAATATCCCATATCCTTGTAAATAGAATGGATTTAGATCACCCATATCCTAGTAAATTTTGCCTCATATATTCCGTATCCCATGAATAAAATAGAGGAATATCCAAATCAAATTATATCCTTAACAAACTTCATTCGTGTCTCATCAAATACTCTTTGTGGAATAACATGATGTATTCCTTACATTTTACAGCCTGTCCACCGGGAGAGCCCAGTGCTATAATTCTAGCATCAAGTGTCAGTGCAACAGTTTTTGGAATCGGTGTTTTCATTATGATTGTATGGAAAATTCTCACAACTTTACATGACAGAAAGGAGTATGACAGATTTAGAAGGGAAATAGAAGAGGCAAATAGAAGAATACAATATGTAAGATTTATTCATTTCCATCGTTTATAAAGTGAGGATTCGTGAATGCCTAAGTTTTGTATAGCTGAATTGATGGTTGTGTTCTTGTCATTAAGTGTTTTAATGTTGGGTTATTTTAAACATATTAATGACTCTTTCAAAAATATGTCATTTAGGAGATTTTCTCAAATTCCGAAGAACATTTATAAGAAAACAAAAACAGATATATTTTGATGATCTAATTCAAACATACTAAAATTTAGGACTAATACAAGTATCTATACACATCAGTTATATTTATAAAGTATCGACAGTTTAAGCATTTTTGGTCATTTACTCATAAAACACAAAGGACCATCATTTTTTCAATTTATTTTCAAAAACATGAAGATGAGATTTTTAAAAGTCAACTTGTAACTAAGTGTCAGATCGACAGTTAATATAATTTCTTAAACATTTCTTAAGGTTCTAATCAATCAGTTGTGATCCTTTGATTGATTTTTTTTACAGCAACAAACTAGTCCACTCTATGAACCTAATAGATCTGAAAACCCAACGTATCAAAACATTGAAAACGATGAACACACTTACAACGACTTGTCAGGTACACATAACGAAAATATCGAGTTGCCATCTTTTGATGTCAGACGGGATAATAAAATACAGTATGATAATCAGGAAAACAAGCCTGAGCAAAAAGGTCCACGTTTAACATTCATGATGAACGAACTGTTAGAATTTTCCACTGAAAATCACAACAATGAAGAAGCCTCTCATCAAACTTCAAACTCAAATCTGCATGATCATAAAGCTACAAATGACACGATCCTGGGAACAATTCGTGAGTTGGAAACATCGACCGGAAATGATAGCGCGGAAAATAAAGTTCCTGGGTATGAAGCTTTTTCTGAAGATCAAATGGGAAATAATCAAAAATCTGAATCTGCGGAACACAAGGGAAATACCCTTAAATCTAAAGATGAATCTGGGGAACACAAAGGACATAATCCAGCCTATGAAGATATCTCCGATGACGGAAATGTGAATGATACATCATTTGACACTCGTTCACGTAATAACAAAGGAAACAATCCATCCTATGAAGATATAACCGTTGATGCAAAGGGAGATAATCCAGCATTCAAAAATATTCCTGATAATGACAATGGAAACAAACTCCGCTATGAGGATCCGTGGGATACCAAAGCTAAAAACAAGGAGAGTAACCCAACAGATGTAGTTATAAATGATGCCCACAATAGAGTTAAGGTAGAAAATGATTATGATGAAGTAAAGACAAAAAATGCTACGCAAAATGCTGACACGGATCTCTCTGCCCTTAACAGGAACGATAACCCTGCGTTTGAAGTTGACCCAAGCGACGAGAAGGAGATACAAGATCAAGAACAAGAAAAGCCGCACGTGTACGCAAAAGTGATGAAATCATTCAAATAGAAAGCGAACTATCACTAACATATACCTTAACGAAAAAAGAAAAATAACATATTTTTTTATTTATGTATATCAAAATTTTATTGTTGCTTTATTATCGCTACATTATCTATGCAGTTTCTATAGCAATAACAGTGCTTTTAAAGAATTTTCACATTTTGTTGTATTATGTTTAATATATATATCTTATGAAGCAAAGGTATACCAAAGGGGAAATCAATATCATAAAACCGTAAAGACAAAGACAAAACCGGTATACAAAAAATCATCAAAACAAAACAAACCACACAGCAACATAAAACACACACACACATACTTAACAACAAAACCGCATATAACAACGTGAACTCAAGTCGAAACGAGAGTGAACTCAGGTGCTCTGGAAGAGCAAGCAGTTCCTGCTTGCTATAGCACACCCGTCACGTTGGCAAAGATCGGTTTAGTGTTGGACAAATACAGAGAGGATGACATTACAAAACTCTATGTCAAACCAACATCTGTGCTCATCTGAGAGATATAAATCCCGAATTTGTATACAAGCACATTATGTCTTCCATAAAATGTCTTGAGTGATGACAACAACCTGAAAGCAACGTACCTCTGTGTTAATAATTTACTTTTCAGTCGTGTAGATCTATCAAGGAAGTCGTTTTAGATGCTCTGGAATAACGAATCAATTGTGATACGTAAAACATTAATCTTTTTGTTTAGACCTGTCTTGCAGAAGAATGGTATCTTATGTGATAACGGGTTTAAATCTGTTAACGTTAAAAGATTAACGGTGAGGGAATGGTAGATGGATATTTAGAAATTAAAGTTCTGTATTTAGTGCTAGTTGCGTGTATAATAGTTCTAACTTTAATGTATGTATTTCATATTGAACTGGGCGCAATAACATTTAAATTTGGTAAAATCATGTACAGTGTAGTAGTTAGTTTTCAGAATGTCTCGGTGTCGTTTTATAAAAATACGTAGTTCGTGTTCAAAGTAGCTTGTGGACATCAATAAAGATACAATAAATAAGTAAAGCATTGTATCATTATATATATAATATATCATTAAAATCATTATATACATCATTATAAATAATGTATTTTAGAACATATACTGTAGGTTTATATTAGAAATAAACGTTGTACTGTACGTTGATATTTTTTCATCAACATAAATGATTCCCGTTGTACATAAATGACAAGTTTTTATATATCAATTCAATTCGTAGAACTGCTATAATAATTGTTGATTTGATTGTAGAAGTACTATAATTTATGTTTACTATAGGATTGTTTGGCGGTGCTAAATCGTCCATTGCGGAGCCGTTGGACCATATTTGCTTTGTCACAATTCGTAGAGAAATTAACACAAATTCTTCATTTATTGTAGAAAAGGAAATAAAGGTAATAACAGAACTACCGAACTTGAATGATCAATCTCATAGTCCAGAGAAAATGACAAAAACGAATCAGTCATACCGGAGAATTGGTGGATCGCAATGGTCCTGACTTGGTACAGGCATTTCAAACGAAGGGTGGGTTAAACCAGGTTATATGGCGCCAAACCTCCCTCATCCATTGCGATATTAGGATCCGGTAATGACCATAGAACACACCATAGTTGTGAGACAGAATAGGGATATTGAGGTGATCATCTCAGTACAGCAGACCAGTCAAACACTAATTAAAACAATTAACCAACATATCTTTTAACTCAATTTTGAACTTTTCTACTAGTGGCTGATAACGATGAAAGAATTTGTTAAGGGATCGTATGAGACGTTTTTTCTTATAGCCCTGCTCCAAAAGTCGGTCACGAAGGAATCGGTGTCTGATAAAAAATTCTGTGAAATGTGTGCAAGCTCTGGCATATCGAATAAGTTGTGAAATATAAACACCGTATGCGGGGGAAGTAGGTATATTGCTCTGTATTTTAGGAAAATTAATAATTTGAAAATTAAAATCGTCTCTTTTATCGTTAATTTTTGTACCGAGATGACCACCTGGGTCAAATTCAAAATACAGTTGACACACATCTATTTTTATTATATTTATAATATAAAGCCTCGTGATTATTCTTTTCCCTTTTTCAAAAATGGGAGATACAATTTGTAAATTAACATTTCAAAACAAACGCACAAAGATAGTTTTTAACATGTGAAGGCGACCAATTAAGTAAAATACAAAATCTATGTTATTTGTTTGCTTTAAATTTAAGGGTAAAACGTTTAAGTTTCCCATCTCATTTATATTGTGACCCATATTTAATGGCGTGTGATATCTCTATCATCTACGTCAGGCGTAGCAAAATTTATTGTCTGGAACTTTGTTGTAATTTGTATTTATCTATAACACCTCATTATATTACCCAATAATAATGTGCGAAAACCGTTGACCTGCAGGTGTGCTCTCCTATAAAGTGATATAGTCAATTTAAAAGTCACACTTTCGTAGTAATCTGAATTTTGTATTTTCTATTTTGTCATTAGCAAATAAAAAATATTTAACGATCAGACAATGTTAAAATAACCGGTACTTGTTGATACGCTCCAAAAAGGAGTGAAAATAGTTAACAATTGCAAGTCTTTATTTTTGTTTTACTATGAGGTGAAAGTAATTAATTTTTCTCAACAATAAGTACGATTTGACAAGAAATTTTACGTACAAATGTTTTTCTAAACATCTCATCTTTAAATAATATTTTTGTGATTATAAAATAAATATACCAAATTTTACGCAAGATCTAATTTAGGGACCGACCATTTAACTTGAAGGGGTATGGTTTTTTCCTAAAAAAATATTCTGAGACTTATTTTTGATGAAAAAAATATTTTGGCAGCAGGGGAAATATTCTGTTGCGATGCCTTCGAAAAAATTAATATTTTTTTTCTGACCAAAACAAAACACCAAGGCCCCCCTTTTAAGTTATATTAAATTGCCCTTCCCTTAGATGTAGAAAAAAAGAAATCATTCAAAATTGCCACTTACGCGCGGGCGTGGCTTATAGTAAAATTATATGGCCAATCAAAAAGCCCAGATTTCGGTTTGAAAAAAAGTGCAGTATGTCTCCTTTGAACGTTTGTTTATCCCGGAGATCAAGAGTAGAAAAGACAGTTGAAAGTTTCACTTGGATGGTAAGACCTACAATATTGCCCAATCATCTCATGGAGTTTTTCGATTCATTACCCCAATTTTGACGAACGCATCAGTATCAAGATTCACCTCAAATGATGAAAACATACTTATCTGGAAGACGGTTCTGCGTACTCATTTTGGAATCTTATGTTCACTTCTGCTAGATTAAAGACTTCTACCCATGACAGTGATTTTGCTGTTTTTTTTTAATTTATTTTCACCTTGCATGTCATCAGCAATCAATTCTTTACAATCGTCTTCACAGAGATGATTAATGAAACTATTTTAGTGCAGTCTTTAGAATAATTAAGAATCCTAATTTGATTAATAGCAAATCGAAATATTGAAAATCGAAGTATTTATGATGGCCGGTATTTTTTGTTGACAATGTTGAGGCTACCAGAAATGAAAGAAGCTTACTTGAGCATTTTGATAACACAGCAAACAGCTTTGGGTGTATTGATTTTTTGTAGTTTTGAAATCCAATACAAGGATTGAGTATCAGTATTGTTGTCGCTAGCAGAAAGCCAGGAGAAAGATGTAACACATCTATAATTCTAAATGATAATGTCTTTGAAAGGGCTCATGCTAATCAAACTACCGAATTTGTTCTAGCATTATGTATTGACCTATAAGGAAAACATGCATTAGTAAGAAGTCGAGACGTATTTACCTATGAAACATTGACAAGTTTGGAAAAAACTAGTCGGTTAATTTACACAGTATGTATATGTTCATCGATTAGTTTCATATACATAATATATATATATATATATATATAACATTTTTGGAAATTCTATACGTCTAAATAACAAATTAGTATTTTTTAAGCAATAATGCTTACAATTTAAAAACTGAAACAAACAAAATACAACTTCGGAACAGATCCAAATAATTTTCTTTATAGACGTTATTGAAGATGAGGAGAATACTTTTATTTCTAATCACCCACTTATTTTGCGCTTGCAACGTTTAATAATATAATAACATGTATAGTGTGAGCTTTGTATTTGCCACCACAGTGCATTACACAGGACTAATAACGTTTGGTGACAACTTCTCTAGCAGCCTTTTCTTTCGTCGTTCCTTCCTTTTCTTCCTTTTCTTCTTCTTTTTCTCTCTGAATAATTCCTCTAGTTTTTCTTCTGGTTCAACATCTGTATATAGTGGTTGGACTGCTGCATGTGCTATTGGTGGTAATTTATGTGTTTTACGATTGTTAATCATCTTACTGCTTCCATTTGCACCTGATGCCAAATTGTCCTCCATGTTTCCGCTGTCCGTATTATTTTCTTCTTGTGATATTGTGTTGTTTTTATTCAAAATCCTATCAGTCTCCACTTTGTCATTTCTACTACTTTCAAGACCTTTGGCAAGGTGAGAATCATTGTAAGCAGCTGGCGATAGAAGATAAGGCTTTAAAGGATGTTCATTAGATATACCTGGATTACAGTAAGTCTCTATAGCAGATTCTACAACACTTTCTGTACTATCTCTTCTGGGGTGATGGTCATTTATCCGATGTACTGCCGGTGGGTTTGATGCAGAGGTCACCTGTTAGAAATATGTTGGTCTTAGAAAAATAATTTTTGGGCAAGCGTCTACGTCGTGACACCTTTTGCAGTCGTTAGATTCTTGTTTTCGCCATGTTATTCAAGTAAAGACGGAATAATTTGCCTGGTATATTTTTATATGTTCTATTTGTTCTTAAAATACGGTCAAATATGTTAGAATTAAAAATATTTTTTATTCATCTTCATTTTTATACGAAAGAAGCAGAGGTACCAATGGGGTATCCGAATGTCAAAAGTCCGAAAGGGCAGAAACAAAACCAGTAAACACCAACAAGAACGGAACAAACATAGACAACATGTAAAACATGAAAACACAAAATACTGAATATCAATCAACAACGCGAACTCCAGTCGAAACAAGAGTGAACTCAGGTGCTCCGGAAGACAACAAGCTATATTGAATCTAATCCTTTAATTTAAAATATTTCTGTAATTTGATTGGTTTATACAAGTTTTTTCTGGTCCATTCATAAAATTCACTATGCAATACACGTTGATTGCATTATGCTGGACGAGATTTTTATCGAAGGCGTCTTTGAATCGGGACCATGATCTGTACACGTTACCTGTCATGCATGTGCATTCCAAAGCTTATTATTTTCCTTTAACACACGTATTATTACAATTCGAATTAAAATATACCCGACATATTAATCTGTGTCTGGTGGAAAGGTGGGATTTTCATTAACTTTGAAAGCATCTGAATAAAACCTACCTTTTCTCGCCCACAAAAAAATATTTTGTTATAGTTTTTTAACAATATATTGTAAGAGAAACAATCTTTTTAAAAAACTTTTTATTTGCTTGCCTTTTAACACTTTAGCTCTTTGATTATCAAACATGACAAACGACGTTTAAACCAGATTAGGGTTAAACAGCAAAGCATACATTTGTTGAAAATACTCATAATTTTGATCTCGATGTTACTTCAACATAGTGTAGAAGGGAAATTATGGTTTTTGTGCATGTGCCGTTGAAGCACCATGTTAATGAGTTTTTTTTTATAAATTATAAAAAGGCAATTGCACAGACATAGAAAAATGTCAAAATATTTGTGTTTAGATATATCATAAATGTGGAAAGTTTGATTGCGATTGGGTATTTTTTGCACAGGGTTCAAGGCCTAGCATTCATTAATCGTAATTCGAACCAAGTTTTACGCTATATTTAGTTTTAACATTAATAAAAAGCTATATAATTTTATGAACATCTAAAGACAATGTCATGGATAGAATTGGACTTGTCTTTTCACCCCATTTTTAAAGAACAAATTTTGAACGATACTTTTTTAATCTAACGAGAAAATGTTTCAAAACTATACAGTCTACCTACCACCTCGAGTTGTTTAAATGCCTTTATTTCGTTTTCGAACTTTTTGTATTCTTTGTTATCAATCAAAGTAGTGATTATCTTCCAAACAAATAAAATCATACACACACCAATAACGACACTACCAGATATTATCAATGGAAAATACAAGTCCTCTGATAGCCTTTCACCTGGACAAACTGTTCAAAAATACAAACAAAGATGTATCATATGGAGGAGGTAGACATCGATGCAAGAAGAATACAGGAATAAACGAAAACAAAAACTAAAATATTTTGTAAAATGCAACATTCCCAACTTCATGTTGTTAAAGATTTGAAGTATTAAATTTCTTGGTACATTGCATTAATTTTGCGATTGGCTGGCGATAATAAGACTTTCATTGCCATGAACAGTTTGTCGATTTGGCTCTTTCGTGTTTTCTGCCTTTGTAACAGTCCTTCATCTTATTTTTGCGATAATTATTATCGAGTTCAAATTTTTTTTGGAGATCTTTAAAGTGGTTAAACTTATTAAACCACACCTTTTCCATCTTTACCTTTTGATTTATGTACCTGTACTGTAAGGTTTTCTCTTCCAACTCTTTCTACCGTGAACATAACAAGACAGCTATCAGAATCAATGTACATACACTGAGAACTGTTCACTGTAAGAAAAAGTTAAGAATAATAAATTCCTACCACGCAACGTGTCTTTTTCTTCATGCAAAAGAAAAAAAAGCCAGAAGATACTCTTGAATTTTGTTGAGGACGAACGGACTCGCAGACGGACGGACAAATAAACCCAAACACCCTCTACTTTCTTCACATATTACCTTTTTGTTTATTTTATATCAACATCTTTGTTTTCACTGAAGTTAAAAAGGCCAGATAATTTAAAACAATTCTGGTTCTAACAATAAATGCGTGTTTACAAGAGACATATCAGCTAAATAACACTAATAGGAGACAGATAAAAGTCTACCGTCTAATTCACTGGTAGCCTTTACATGTTGACACCTTCGCCTGCATTCTTCGGAGCTCATCAATCCATTCTTGAACGCAACACAGGCCGCACATTCTTTGTTTTCTGCACATGGTCGACATGTCTTAAATGTTAAAGGAAAACAAGATAAGTTACTAATAAAGCAAAAGAAAAACATAATTAGTTACTAACGAAGCATGAAAATCCTAAACCATTGTAAAATAACTTTCCAATAGTTAACTTTCCCTTTTTGTGCAGCAACATTCCGTCCGCTTTCGTTATTCCAGAGCATGTGGGGAGTACAACGACTTCCTTGATAGAGCTACACGGCTGACAAGCAAATTGTTAACACAAGGGAACGTTGCTCCCAGGTTGTTGTCATCACTCAAGAAATTTTACGGACACCATCATGTGCTTGTATACAAATACGGGATTTCTATCTCTCAGATGAGCACAGATGTTTGTTTGATATAGAGTTATGTACTGTCATCCTTTCCGGATTTGACCAACATTTAATCGATCTTTTGCAACGTGGCAGGTGTGCTATAGCAAGAAGGAACTGCTTACTCTACCGGAGCACCTGAGTTCACTCTCGTTTCGACTTGAGTTCGCGTTGCTGAATGCAGTTTTGTTGTTATGTGTGTGTGTGTGTTTTATGTTGTTATGTGGTTTGTTGTGTTGTGATGATTTTTTGTCTGCCGGTTTTGTCTTTGTCTTTAAGGTTTTATGATACTGGTTACCCCTTTGGTACACCTTTGCTTCTTGAATACAATGCATTAGCTTGCTACTTTTCATGATCAAAGTAGAGTTCTGGTACAAGTAGCTTGCTACTTTTCATGATCAAAGTAGAGTTCTGGTACAAGAACTTAAACCAACATTTAGAAACAAAATGATAAGATTTTATTTATTTATCAATGATTGTTAGCGGCTTTATGTCTTGATTGCACTTGTTCAGCAATATTGAGGACAAAACAATTTTATTTTAAAAAAAGTGGAAAACTTTTTTCGTTTTAGGAAGATGAATTACCGGACATTCTTCACAGAATTCCCCTTTATGGTCTCTATCACAGATACATCTCCCGCATTCACATGTCCCATGTCCTGAGCAAAGATTCTATAAAACAGGCAAATAAAGCTATTAAAATTTCAAATTTATGGGTAAACACTTGTGAGTCGTGTACTAGAGACCGTCTTTATTACCACATTTTATGTTAAGAAACAATAATTTTGTTTTTTTATTCTAAAGTTAAAACTTATATTGTCAAATAAAGATAACAACAAAACAACTGAGCTGGGATGTTCAATTTTTTATATCCAAGAAGAAAACAATAAACAAAAACAGAGCAACGACATGCCGGTGATATGGAAGATCGCAGTGGTCCTGACTTAGTACATGCATTTCAGAAGAAACGGTGCGTTTAGCTAAGTTTATGGCACCAACCTCCCTTTTCTATTGCGATCTTAAGGTCCGGAAACTCAAAACACATTATATTAAAGTATATACATAACGCTTTGTTGTAGATGTTTTTTAATTAGCATATCAATTAAAATTAAAATTAAACATACTGTAGCAGATGTTGAGGTACAGTTTTCTGTAGATGTAGAACATCCACAAGTCTTTCCAGTAAATCCAGGGTGACATAAACATTCCCCACACTCACATAATCCATTACCTTCAAAACATGAGGCAACAATACCTTACAAATGAGGACAAAAAAACCTTCGACCAACCAACTGCATTAATCGATAAGATAGGAATCCCATGTATAATGTCTTTCATACAATTTCCTAAGTAAATACAACAACTGAGGAGCAACATAACATCACCGTAGCAATCTTTGTGCCAAGCGTGTTCTCCCTAAAATAGTTGTCGTTTGTAAGCTTCATAAGCTTGAGCGGGCGGAATGTTGCACTGCAAAAGATGGGAAAGTTGAAGTCATCACGTTTGTCAAAAAAAGCTTTTCTTGAGTGTTTTTTTTTTTTAGATATCGATCTAAATATGTGGATAACAATCTTAATATGCAGTAAACAAAATTGAACATCTAAAGGATAAAATGTGCTCACTAACAATTCGTTTAAAGCAGAGTTTATTCTGCTAAAACATATAAGTTTAGTTTTTCTCGCATTAGTTTAAGTTGGTGATTGCAATTAATTAAATGGCTCTCGTATTTTTTGTTTTCTTTGTACCTTGTGTGTTTTGTACATACCATTGCAGAAGACTCCTGGCCTAATGTATCCACCACATGAACTGTTGCTACATTGACAAAACTGTCCAGAGAATCCCAGAGGACATTCACATCTATCAAGGTTACAGGATCCTATATTTCCACAGATCACAGATTCTCCATTAAATCTTTGAGAAATGGAATTTGAAAGGTGAGTTAGTTACTACTATTTAATAATTTAGCAGGCTAAAATTTGAAATATTTTAAATCATTTAAAACATTACCCAGTTGATATGTTGAGTTTATTGTCTGTGTTGATCAAATGACAGTGTAATCAAAATGGAGGCTAAAACAAATAATGGTTGTTCAAGACGTTGTTTAAATATTTAAATTATATGTGCTCGATGATATATGCGATATATGAACATAAATTATAATGATAATAAATAAAAGAACGGAAACAGCATTTGTAGATTTTGAAACATTGCTAACCTCTTGTTAATTTAATTTAATTTTTTTCCATTCATCAAGTTTACCCGCAGAATGTATTAAAAAAATATGCATCTTGAATGATTCACTTACATTTGTTCGCAGCCTATTGGTGTGATCATGGTTGCGCAATATTGGCCTGTAAAGCCATTATCGCAATAGCATACCCCACATTCAAGGCGTCCGTGGCCATTACAATATGTAGCATTATCTACCTGCAGGAAAACATAGAATCAATACATAAAGTTGCAGTAGCAGGCAAAACTTGTCATGTCATATCTGCTGAAAAAAACAGTATTACTTACATTATGTAATATTTATTTCACCGTTAGAAGCAGTGATGAATAGAATGGGCATTTGAATGTCATAAATCGCCAAACCAGTTGATATAAAATTGCAAAGCATAAGAAAACATAATGAAAAACAATAAACTTGCAATCAGCAATGTACACTCCTGTCGGAACGATAGATAACTCAGAAAGGCAAGCTGTCCTGGCATATATTCTTGTTTGTTATAGCACAATTTTCGCCCTGCCAACGTCTGATTTAGACCTTTGACATGTTTGATGTCAATTGAACTTGAATGGATAAAAATCTTGCAACTGAACACACCACGCGACCAACATGCTGCGAAGACCAATATTAAATTTGATATAATAAGTTCTTATTTTTGGTTTTACAGTTCTATGCTCTTCATAATCATATAGTGTTTGGAATTTTCAATATTTTGGTAGAGCGCCTTTGATGAGTCTTGAATAGACGAAACGCGCGTCAGGCGTAGCAAAATTTATTGTCTGGAACTTTGTTGTCATTTGTATTTCGAACACACGTGAAGGTTAGCACTGCTGGTGGAGTTTTAATTCTCCGAGGTTAGCTCGCTCCGGCACCAACACTTTTGTGTTGGAGAACACATCAAAGCTTAAAATTATCCGTTTAAATTTCAAAATTGTCTAAACCCTAAGGTTCTTCCTACCCCAGACATAGGTTGATCATCTTAGTAATAATTTGGTTCCCCAGTTTGGTATTTTTGGTTTTACTGTTCTATGCTCTTCATAATCATATAGTGTTTGGAATTTTCAATATTTTGGTAGAGCGCCTCTGATGAGTCTTGAATAGACGAAACGCGCGTCAGCCGTAGCAAAATTTATTGTCTGGAACTTTGTTGTCATTTGTAATTCTTCCGACAGTAAAACATTTACTATCGGTTTGGGAACACATTTATCTATAACGACTTTTTATTTTGTTCGGTTTTAGTGACACACGGATAAGGGTGGCGACTGACAGTCATAATCACAGACGTATTAGATGTAAAGGTTAAGTTTGTCTACCAGTCCTTCTGGGTATATAGTAAAGTGACTTACGGGTAACGTTAATGACTGGCAGTCAAATTTACAGACATTTTCAATGTTTAATGTGTCTGTCAATCATTCTGGGTGCATAGTAAACTTACCCGAATATTTTGCTAGTCTTTAATTGTTACAGTTTTGACTTACGGCCATTGGCGTTGACTGACAGTCACAATCACAGACATATTCAATGTTGAGGATCAGTTTGTCTGTCAAACCTTCTGGGTAAATAGACCCTCTCTGTATTCTGTCATCAGCTAAAACTGGACATTTGGTTATCTTTAACGTCAGCCATGCTTCAAAGAGGATCTAAAATTATATATGCAGACCTTCCCCGGTAAAAGCCTACCAATCTGTTGAATATGAGGAAATGGTTACAGGTTCAAGACAAGTGTATATGGTTTATAGAGTATGGTATAGTGTATAAGATAGGGAAAGTAAATATCAATATTGATGATACCTATACATCGAATAAATAGGTCTTTTTATTCATTTATCGGCAAATAAAGGATAATGTGCATCCGAGTGGTTAAAATTTTAAAGGCATATTGTCTACGAAAAATTATTTTTTTGTAACACCAAAAAATTGTCGTCAGACTATTCGTTTTGTTTATTTTGAAAGATACAAACGTTCAAAATACCACTAGGGTACCTTATTACTTCAAAAATTAAAAAATATATAATATTTGTAAAGCTTTACAAAAATTCATATTCATGAGATGTAGATGAGCTGAAAGCATGCGCACTATACTTTTTTTGATTGAAAACTTCAATAGTTCTTGGACGTGGTGCATAATCTGTTTCTCGAAGTTTTAGCTCGGAAGAAATTTAAAACGGCAACCGAATATTAGAGCAACTTAATGAATTAAACTGACAATTATTGCCTGTATTAAGTTTTGAATGTGATTTAAAAGGTGACCACGAAAAATATTGGTATTTTTTCAACATATCAATGTATTCGAGGGACAAAACCCGAGATTCCGATTAGGGTCCGCGTTAAAACCACTCAGTCTTAATCTGTGTCAATGTGACGTAATGCAGGTAAATAAAATATCAATCAATATTGTCGAGCTATTTTGATCAAAATAAACTACTTTTGAGGCAAATTTTGTAGCAAATTTGTTTTTCAATATTCATTTTATTGCATTTCGGTCTAATTGACACCAAAATATTGGGGGGTAAAAAAAAATGAGTTTGCCGTAGACAATATGCCTTTAATGGTAAAATAAAGGAATTGGTGCATAATTAAGTTTTTTTTTTGTTTTGGATAATCAACTATGTCGATAAAATAAACGTATGGTTCTGTTTAAACTTCTTTTTTTTAAATACAACAAAACGAAAAGTAAATCAGTAAAAAATTCTTGATAAAGCTTTTCTTCATGATGCTCTATACAAATGGCAAACAAATACCTCCTCCCCAACGTTTACATTAATATTCCGACATGTGTTTCTTGATCCATACTCTTCTCTCCTGAATAAAAAAAAACATATCAAATTTTTGAAAAAGAGTCTGCAGAATTTTTTTTGATAAACACATGCTTTTTATTACACTGTAGCCTTAAGTAAAACAAATTCCAAATTAGAATATTATAAAACAGTAATTGATACTGGCAAACTTTTGTTATTTTGTTTAAAAATCAAGTTTAAATGTTTCAAATTACTTTTATGTATATTAATCAAAATACATGAAATATTGATACAAGATTGGTTGTAAAGACACCATCACTACAACTCCAGTATCATGTTATTAAAACATTCTTGTTAAACGAATTTAAATCGTTATTATAATAAATTATTATGTTCCTACCCATTGCAAGTTGTTCTGTATTCTATGTCAATGTTTTGGATAGGGTCATTAATTATTTTGACGGTTCCTCGCAAAGTCTGAAACAAGCAAAATAAAACACTAAGGGCGCTGGACACAGTGCAGGCGAAGTTGCCATAGATGACAGAGTATGGGTTCGATTCCAGCTCAACCCCATGCTGGATTTTCCGGTGTCAACGGCTTTAAAAAAAGATGATTTTCATCACTGTTGGCACACGGACACCCTTTCTAACTTTGCAGCTCACCATATCCATTCTATATTATACCAATTACTATACAGAGCTGTACGCAACACCATTTATCATATATATGCTTATATTACTATACCAGTTGCGATCCAATTCTCTATCTTTCTCTCCCTACCCACCTAATGTTCATCGTGTACTGTGTTACAACCTTAGATTGTCTACGAGGAGGCTTAACTAGGCAACCGAAAGCTAGATTTTTATCTAGCCTAGGTGGTCTAGTGGTCTAGGGCGCTGGACACAGTGCAGGCGAAGTTGCCATAGATGACAGAGTATGGGTTCGATTCCAGCTCAACCCCATGCTGGATTTTCCGGTGTCAACGGCTTTAAAAAAGATTATTTTCATCACTGTTGGCACACGGACACCCTTTCTAACTTTGCAGCTCACCATATCCATTCTATATTATACCAATTACTATACAGAGCTGTACGCAACACCATTTATCATATATATGCTTATATTACTATACCAGTTGCGATCCAATTCTCTATCTTTCTCTCCCTACCCACCTAATGTTCATCGTGTACTGTGTTACAACCTTAGATTGTCTACGAGGAGGCTTAACTAGGCAACCGAAAGCTAGATTTTTATCTAGCCTAGGTGGTCTAGTGGTCTAGGGCGCTGGACACAGTGCAGGCGAAGTTGCCATAGATGACAGAGTATGGGTTCGATTCCAGCTCAACCCCATGCTGGATTTTCCGGTGTCAACGGCTTTAAAAAAGATGATTTTCATCACTGTTGGCACACGGACACCCTTTCTAACTTTGCAGCTCACCATATCCATTCTATATTATACCAATTACTATACAGAGCTGTACGCAACACCATTTATCATATATATGCTTATATTACTATACCAGTTGCGATCCAATTCTCTATCTTTCTCTCCCTACCCACCCAATGTTCATCGTGTACTGTGTTACAACCTTAGATTGTCTACGAGGAGGCTTAACTAGGCAACCGAAAGCTAGATTTTTATCTAGCCTAGGTGGTCTAGTGGTCTAGGGCGCTGGACACAGTGCAGGCGAAGTTGCCATAGATGACAGAGTATGGGTTCGATTCCAGCTCAACCCCATGCTGGATTTTCCGGTGTCAACGGCTTTAAAAAAGATGATTTTCATCACTGTTGGCACACGGACACCCTTTCTAACTTTGCAGCTCACCATATCCATTCTATATTATACCTAAAACACTAATTGTTTGATGACAAGGAACAATACTATCTACAAAATGTTGTTTGAAGATGGTTACATCCCTATACTTTTTGCCAGATATTTTATTTGTGGAATATACACATGAAGTTGAAAAGAAAACAAACCTAAGAAATAGTCATCTCATTATTACTATTTAAAAACAAACACACAAAACAATAACATGAATAACAGAACTTTAGTCATCATTCTTAGAATAGTATTTCTAAGTTGAGTTTGAGGAATTTAACAAAAATATCGAACAAGGATGATCAATCTTAATGACCAAGAAGAAAAGACAAAACATGAAGAAATCAGAGGATGAATTGAAGATTGACTTGGTAGAGGCAATACAAGTGGAATTGATATAAAGTGTACATTGTTAAGGCTTTATGAAGTTATCAAACCAACTACTCAATTGGTTGATGCCAATGTAATCAGTGTAAATCAAGAAACAATGAGACGTTATCCTTTTCAAAGCCCTCGAGTCCACTATGTTACGACACAAGTTTGCGTAACTGATTGTATCTTGGTTGTGTTATGTGTTATTTGTAGTGATGTGTTTTTCTCAATATTTTTCCCTTTAAAGTCATCTTGACAGGTCCTCTTTAGGAATTTTTCAAATGTACTGTTTTTAAATGCTCCATGGGTACATCTTTGATTCGTTTATACAAAATACAAATACCAAAACGGGTATAAAAACGGTTCATTTGTTTATGCTGTATATTAATATTTCAAGCGCATACATTTGAATCAAAACAATGGAAGATCAAAAGCCAAAAGTATTGAATAAAAAGTACTGAAAGCCAAAAGATTCGAACAAAGAAGCCAAACCCAGCACCTAGGATATCGACCATGAACAAAAAGTAAGTTTATCCATTTTTACTTCATTAAAATGTCAGGACATAAAATTATAAGTAATAAAATGAGACAGGTTTATATGACCTGTTCGAAAATAAACAGTACCTCATATGAATCTCTGATTATACTGGGTAGGTTCAGGGATTCTGTATCCAACTCCGCTGTGAACGAACCAGGAATGTTCAGTGTTACATAATTATTCGTAGCCCTGTAGGTTGGTCGATTGGCATTAAGTCCTATCGCAAATATAATATTTATATTGTTGTCGCTGAGGACTTTTCTGATTTGTCCGACCGATGGGTAATCCTAAAATAAGATATATTTTTCCATTTATTACAAAAAGTACTTAACTTTAAAGGTGCCAACTAGTTCTCTATTAGTTTTTTTTATAACTTCTATGTAATGAATATTTCTTTCACCTAACAATTCTCGATCATCTCATATATCCTCAAGAACTTTAGATAAAGGACACAACGAACTCCCGGAATTCTGCTTTAGATCTACATCTCGAAAAATAGACTCACAAGGAAAACTTTCAACAAAGCTCTATGACAGACGTGATGACTTCAACTTCCCAATAGTCAACTTTCCCTTCTTGTGTAGCAACATTCATTCCACCCCAGCTTATGTAGTTTAGTTTCGAATCAAAATTGATTTGTTACTCCGGAGCTTGCGGGTATTGCATCGATTTCCTTAGCAGGGCATCACGTATGACACAGGTATTTCTATAAAGGGCCATGTTGCTCCACGGTTGCTGTCTTCCCTCAAGAAATTTTTCGGTATACACCATACAGTCGTAGAAAAATATGGGATTTCTATCTCCCATATGAGTGCAGATGTTAGTTTGTCGTAGAGTTTTGTTTTGTCTTCCTTTGTCTATCACTATTGTTACGACCAGAATTCGCGTTGTTGATTTCTGTTCGGTTAATTTTGTGTTTATGTGCTGTTCTTGTATGTGTTTGCTGGTTTTGTTGTTGCCCTTTCAGACTTTTGACACTCAAATGCCAAAATTAGCGCCTCTTTGCTTCATTCTTAATTTTATAGAACCAGATAGATAAAATTTATGTTACGGGACGGACCATTAAACATGAAGGGGGTGTCTTGGTTGTTTATTTAGGGGAAAAATTTGCCTTTTTGCACAAGACGCTAAAAAAATATTCAATATTTTTAAGGCGTCGCAACGGAATATTTTTGTCATAATAAGCATTTTATCATTATAGCAGAAAATCCTATTCAGAATTTTTTTTTTACCATCTGCTTCCAAAATATGTTTTTCTTTTATTAAAAATCATTTTCAAAATAATTATTAAAAGAAAAAACAATTAATGGCCCCCTTCAAATTAAATGGTCGCTTCCTAAAATTTAGGTATATGTATACCCTTCAACAATAGAACACATACCATGTGCATATCGAAGAAGATAAATCTGAATTTCTATTCTCATCATAAACAGCTAAGCCGGCTAGGAAGTCTTGATATTAACCCTGGTAACTTGTAGCTTGACAGAAAAGGACATTAATCTTAAAGTGTCATAGGAAATATAATTAAATATTCCCATTTTTCGTATATTATGAGTTATCTCCTATTTGCACAGTTATCTTCTCTCTCCAGAAGGTATTTTATAATCAGATTTTCTGCATTTGTTTTTTAATCTGTCCAAAATGTCCAAATGTTAAATATGATTATTTTGAAAAAAGGTATATAACATATTTTCCCTATTTAATAGGGTCGGCTGTGCCCTCTGAATAATTTTAAAAAAATTAAAACTTTCATTTTTCCCATTCACCTACCGAAATGGAGGACAACTCTTGTAAATGGGAGATGAATCACTTTTTACGAAATTAGGGAATAAATTCTACCATTTGCAGAGTAAAAATGTGCTTTCACATCTGAAAGAATTACCCGATAATTAGTTTTGGGTATCAATATAAATAACTATACAACTTATTACCAATATTGTGTCATGTGTATACTTCATATGGTTTCCAAACGGAGCCAGATGACACTTCATATCATGCTTTTGTACTATTCCGGCCAACTGAAAAAAAAAATTATGAAAAAATTATGTTAGGCATTTTCGTCCTGAAGATTTCGAGTAAAACGTGTTTATCCAAACCCAAAAAGGTATATTATTATTATTAATGGTGTATGACTCTTTGTTGGTATTTTGATATTTATTAATGCCTTTACTGATCAATTGAGCAACAAATTGTTTTTTAAGTAAAAAGAGAAATTTTATATCATAAAAATATTGTATGCATTTGAACAAACTATAAAATATAAATACCTTCCCATCGCCAGCAAAGTGATAGCCAGAGTCGGAGGCATACATCAATATTCTCCTAGCGTTTCTTCTCCAACTGATAGCCTCCTGTAAAGAAACTTAAAGAAGCAAAGGTGTACCAAAGGGGTAATCAGTATCATAAAACCGTAAAGACAAAGACAAAACCGGCAGACAAAAACTCATCAGAACAAAACAAACCACATAACAACATAAAACACACACACACATAACAACAAGCTTATAAATTGACGTGGTTTCTCCTTGAAGAGCCATTGGATTGATACTTAATATAAATCTTAGATACTTTATACTTTTTGCGACGTGTATATGATTTACATGTACATGTATTAGTATTTTTAATCTTGTACTGAGAAGTTTTTGTGTGAACATGCAGTATAAAACGCAAATACAGCGATCGTAAAGGTTTGTGAGGAGAGGTGTCATGTGGCAAAAAAACAGTTAAAAAATGCAAAAAGCAAGTGCAAATTTCAATAAAAAAAGAAAACCGTTTTATAAAGTTTCATATATCAAAACTTAATCAAAATAAATTATTTATTAGACATATGCTAAAGCAATACTTTAATAAATAAAATTTTCAAATAAAGCAAGGGAAATATTTCATTTAAAAAATGACCCAAAAAATCAAAGGTTTGTAATGAAGATTAAAAGTTTAGCTGGTGATCCCCTGTTTTATTACATAGATAGCAGTGAAATATCGAGATTTCCGAGTGAACAGAAATCGTTTATCTCACTGAGTGAAATAACTAAAAACGCGGGAACATTTAATTAACTGTTATTCGTCGTTACCTATAACGTCGTCTGTGACGTCGAAAACCATTGCGCCTGCATGAAAATAGTCCAACCGAAAATGTTCGTAATTCAACCATAAATAAAGCCCTAATTGAACATTTATATATGTAATAAATAGTATAACAAACTCAAGATTCCGAATATGGGAAATATTCAACTTGTGACCGAACAACCTTTATAATTCACTCGTGCGCCTGGCGCACTCATGAATTATTGGGTTGTTCGGTCACTCGTTGAATATTTCCTCATATTCGTAATCATTCGTTAGTTATACTATAATTATTGTATTATTTCATAATGCATTGTATCAAATCAATTTGGATTAAATGAAAAAAGAGAATTTTAATTCGTACAATTCGAAACAAGATTTTATGTCATTTTTTTGTTGTTACTTTTCCTATACGATCCATTGTAATTTGGGAAAGTTTGAACTTAAATAATTCGAAACCAAGTCCGGAAAGATGGTCCAATATTCGTAACCAATAAAGAGTATCAACTCATTATTAATATCTTTAAAATGGACATTTTACGTTTGCTTTTATTTTTGTTGTCAGATGTATTCACTAACCTTAATTATCTGTCCATCGTTTCAATTTTTTCTTTACTTTAAATAGATTTGTCATCCTTTTTTTTATTTGTGAGAGCGGATACCTTTATTTCAATACTTTTGGTTTCAACATTCCAATGTTTTGATTTAAATAAGAATTGTAACAATTGCTCCAGACAATAAATTTTTTTATAGTATCATCAGAGGCGCTCATAAAAAGGTCGAAAATGCTAAATTCTATAAAAATATGAAGGGCATACAACAATAATGCCAACCCCTGGGGTAGGAAGGTCATTAGGTTTTGACAATTTTGATAATATATAGCTTTGATATGTTCTTAAACATAACAATGTTGATGCCGGAGCGGGCTAATCTAAGGAATTACAAATACGCCAGGATTGCTAACCATCACGGTAGTTAGAAATAGAAATTACAACAAAACTCCAGACTGTAAATTTTGCTTCGCCTAAAAATGTTGAAAAAGCCAAATACTAAATGAATATGAAAGACATAGAAAAGTACGGATTTAGAAAGAAGCAAAGAGGCACCAATGGGGCATTCGAGTGTCAAAAATCCGAATGGGCAACGATGAAACCGACAAACACGAACAAGAACAGCAAGAAGAAACACAATACACAAAATAAACCGAACGGAAATCAATAACGCGAACTCAAGTCGTAACATGAGTGTACTCAGGTGCTGTGGAATGGTGAGCGGCTCTCTCTGCTATAGCACCCCCGTCGTGTTGCTAATTTCCAATTCAGTGTGTCAAATACGGTAAAGAAAGACAAAACAAATTTCTATGACAAACCAACATCTGCACTTATTTGAGAGATAAAAATCCCATATTTGTCTACGAGTGCACGATGTCTACCGTAACATTTCTTGAGTGAGGAAAGCAACCGTGGAGCAACATAACTCAGTGTCAAACGTGACGCTCTGTAAAGGAAATCGATTTTATTCTCGCAAGCTTTTGAGTAGCAAATCAACTGTGATAAGAAGATTCCATAAACCGAAGTAGACGGAACGTTGCTGCACAAAAAGGGAAAGTTGACGATCGGAAAGTTGAAGTCATCCCGTTTGTTGTAGAGCTTTGTTGAAAGTTTTCCTCGAATCCGTTGTGTCTCTTTATCGCAAGTTCCTTAGGATGTATGAGATGGAGAAAGTCACCAAATCGAGAACTGTTTAGTGAAAGGACATCATCAATATAACGGAACTATCAATTTATAACAAAACCAATCTTTGTAATTTGTCTATGCTTACCAGATGTTAAATAAAATATGCATTTACATCATAAACAAAAAAAAATACCGTTTCATTGCTACAATTATATTTCTATTAATATCTTGGCAAAACCTAAGATATTTTTAAAGTTAATATGATTACATCATAACCAAAATATGAAGGACCCAAAAGGTGCAAATGATAATACATTACAAAGTTGTCATATTTAGTTCTCAACAACATACATGACATAAACAGTAAATAAAAATAATTTTTCATAGTTGATTGTAAATGTATTTTAGATATTTTATAACCAAGGCCAACAAAACAAAATAACATACGGTACACACTGCAGCCTGCATCACTCCATCAAACAATCCTTCTGTTCCGTCTCTATTAGCTGTCTGCTGTGTCGCCTCCACAGTTTCCTTAAAGAAAGAGCAAGCTTACATTGCTGTGATCAACATACAAATGTATATTATTGAAAATAAACGAAATTATTAGTCTACGCATAAGTAAAAAGCATTGCAGCGCCGTGTAAAGAAATAATTGAAATAGTGTGCGAACCAAAAACATAATATTGTTTGAATGAATAGTCTTCTCGCATATTTAATAGTATTTAGCGTCAAATTGCTTTGAGGGTGTAGGTAGAGATAAACTACTTAGAATATCAAAATTGGTCTGTTTGCTTGGTTGATTCTACTCGTTTCCCCTGAAGAGATGACCGGGGCTGACACCAACACTTTTGTTTTGGCCATGGAGATGCATTAAAGTGTCAAATTCGTCGTTGGAATTTGCTCTAAGGCTAGAACTTTTTACACCTAAGCATTAATTAATCTTATAATGTAGAAGTTTCACATGTTTGATGTTTTGTTTCATATCCCTGTTTATTTGGTCCTTCACATTTTAGCTGATCTTTTTTGAAAGGCGTCAAGTAGACATAAAGCGCATCAGACGCAGTTGATTATCACCATCGAAACTTTGTTTTAATTATATTTCAATGTTATCTAATATACAGTATATGTATTTCGTTCTTCCTAGACTGGAAGGCCGAGTTGTGTAAGGCGCTGGTTTAAATACCACAATATTGGACACCAATTGATTACTTTTCGGGTGGTGTTCGAGCCCTGCTTATGATTTACAAAAAACGAGACTTTCCAATCTGTTTGTGATAAGGTTTGTCAGTAACCTACCCATGGCCGGTAGTTTCTTCTGGGTACTTGATTTTAATCTCCATTAAAACTGACCACCCTACATGGCATATATGCGTCAAAAAGGGCACACACAGACAAACACGTTTTTTTCATAGATGTTATGATCCCAATTTTATATAATACCTTAAATTCAGTAACATTTGAAGTAAAATTCAGTCTGTGAATGAATGAATGTGGTGGTCCACAAGTTTCTGTGTCATAATCGGGACAAGGGTTCTGTAAGCTACGAAATAAGAGGATACATATGGCTGATATAAATATTGTGAACAGTTTGTTGTTGCTTTTTCTCGCATACAATTATGTTTTATAATATATATTATGATATGCGTCCACAACCTTACGTTCAGTCTTTCAAACTGAAGTTTTGATAACCTTGGTAGGCCTTATCATTAAATAAATGAACATTTTTGGTTTAGTTAAACTAAATAGTAAACAACATTATTTGCATTGTCTGATTAAAAATCATCGATGATAAACCTTTCGCTAGTGCTACAGACATTCGGACTTCATTCGAAACAGATGAGATTATCAACAATTGCTTCGTGTTCTCTCAATGTAGCAAAAATCACGAAGTGTCGCCAAATTTATACTGTATATTCTAAATAAAAAATATATTCTAGCAAAGAAGGTATATAATTCAGATACAGAGTCATGAAGGTCTTTCCTACTGCCGGAGGACTGCAAGCATACTGCGATACTATTCATAATCGTTGTAGAATCAATCATATTTGGATTAAAAATTATGTCAGATGAAATGATTCCTGTGTTTTGCGATTCTACATGTACCACCGGGCCTTAAAACTGCAATGGAATAACATTTAGAACCATAATAAGTGCCAAGTCAGGACCAATGCTACCATTAATTTCTCCGGTGTGCAATTGCTTTCTTTTTTCTTTATTCTCGAACATTTGTTTGGTATTACCCATGTTACCTTTGTTTCAATTTGATGTTCTAGAATTGAAATGAATGTGGTATGTATGAAGTTGCTGTTATGTAGTTGAAAAGTACACAGTATTTCGATTAGGAATGCTGTATATTACATTTGTGTATGTTATGAAAGCTTACCTTTGTTTTTAAGTGTGTATAACTTTGACTAAATGAAAGGAAATATGTATATGCACTTTTTATTGAATCCTTCAATTTGAGATGTGTAAGATTTTAAATAAAACAAATATTTCCTCTGACTTAGAACAATATGATTTTGCTATTATTTGTCTTTTCTTCCATGAAACATAATATCGATCCTCCTAGTTCGGTAGTAATTGACAATTTTGAAACGATGGCTGTAAAGATGATGCACTTACTAAGCTTCTGATGTGTGTGTGAAAGGCGTTGCGACCTTATCCATCGAAGTACCATACCCAAATCTATAGGCAGTTGTTAGTTCCTCTATGGCGTTTCCTTTATATCAATAAAAGTATAATATTACAAGAAAATGTAAATACGTTTTAGTTCTTCATTTTTACTTATTTGAATTAAGTTGATAGATTTTTTTATTTTATTTGCTCTTTCAACGTGTACACTACATGCATGACATGTTTAACGTATGTAAATTGATACATTCAAAAGTTTCAGTACCAGTACACCTATTCCACATCTCATTATTTTCTATGTAGAAGTTTTCAGAATGCGAAAAGTAGAAGCAAATAAATAGTGAGAATAAGAAGACCTTAGAAATTACGATTAAAAAATAGAAAAGACAATTAGAATTGTATCCTATTTTCAAGTTAAGCGTACCTATATCTGTTGAAAGATTAGTCAATTGTGTCCTGAAATAGCGCATTGTGTAGGACGGATCTACAAGAAAGTAAATATCCACTGGGAAGTTCTTCACCACTTTATATTTTAGTTCAAGTTTGTATGGTATATCTAAAGTCAGAAATAAGATAAAAAAATTATTGATTTAATAGATTAGAATATAGCTTATACATGAATCGCTTAAAATATCAATTAAAAGCCTAGTATAATTACATAAATTAACCCCATGTAACCGGTTGTTATTTAGAGTAGTAGTTATCTAGGGTTTCTAGACGAAACTCTTAACCCCAACATACATTTAGGTATATTCGGACTTTAGGTAAGCTATCTTAAATTGATAACATCAACAGGCAAAATGCGCCAAGTTTAAATGTTTGGCAATTAAATTGCCTGACAGGTGTGCGTTGTAATATATTTGTTTTTCGTTTACCTGTAAATGGTCATAGAAAACTTCCTAAATACGTGAACATTTGTATCAAAATATCTGGTATATAGAATACCTCAGTCTAACTGGTAGATGAATAGTATTCAGCTATCAACAAATAAAATCATTAGTGAAAAAAATCTCTGATACATAAGATGTACGATGTATTTTATCCCTACATGAATACAAACAGCTTTCAGAGCAAAATTAAGAAATAACCCTCTGTTTAAAATCAGTAAAACGCCAGATGGCTGCCAGTAATTTCGTAGTAACATGAGATTTCCTATAGATTCCAGATTTTAGGATTTTGATTAGTTTTTTCAAACGTCTTTCAGTTCTGTTGACCCCAATAGTGATGACAATTAAATCTGGCCTCCTAAAATATTTTAATAATTGTTGTTTTACTAAAAATAATGTCAATCAAATTTGGATCCTAAAATCTCTAGATTAGTTTCGACTTGTAACAATATATATATCTCCGCTCCATCTTAAGGAATTTACATGTCACAACCGGTGTTATATACTAGTTGCAAAGAGAAATTTAAACCAGTAAACACTAACGAGAACAGCACGAAGAAACACAAAACAAAAAAATACAAAAAAAAAATATATACAACTAGAAATAAATCAACAAAGCGATTTCAAGTCGTAACATGAGTGAATTCAGGTGCTCCGGAAGAGTGCAAGCTTTCTATAACATACCCATCGCACTGCTAAAGATAAAAGATGACTTTCTTTCATAAAGTTTCTTGAGTGAAAACAGCAACCGAGGAGCTACCATATGTTAGCAATTTTTGTGTCAGGCGTGACGCTCTACCATGGACAAATATATAAGTCCTGCAACCTCTGGAACAACGAATCTATTGTGATACGTAAACTCCATCAGCTGGGGTGGATAGAATGTTGCTACATAATAAGGAAATTTGACGATTGAAAACTTGAAGCCGTCACGTTTGTCATAAAGCTTTGTCGAAGTCTTCATTGAGGGTCAATTTCGAGATGTAGATCTAAATATGAAGCAGACTCCCTAGAATCCGTTGTGTTCTTTATCTTAAGTTTCTCAGGATATAGGGATTGGGAAAGTCACCAAATCGAAAATTGTTAAATGAAGACATAATCCATAAAACGGTAAATGAGATTAAAAGAGAAAGGTTGTCTACGATCCATTTATACCCCCGCTTAAATATTTTAAGCGGGGTTAAATAGGGGTTAAATATTTTACCTGTGTCCGTCCGTATTTCCGATATTCTATGGTTCCGTCTGGCTGGGCACTTTTCTACTTTATACATTTAATACTTGACAGACTTCTTTCAAATTTTGCACAATGATAAAACCATGGGTTGTCGGTCTTAAATATTTTTTCTATTGTAAGGGCCCCATTTTTCAAGTGTCAAGCGCCAAGTCCCTCCAAATACCTCAAAAATGAATGTCAAAACCAATTGAGATTCCAACCCTATAACCATATACATTTATAATCCTTATTGTAAGACAAATCAGGGGTTTGGAAGTGTCATGCCCCACGACTTCAAATGACACAGTATTTAATATCTTGAATATCATTGAAATCCCCATCCTCTAATCATATTTATTTTTTTGTACTATTGAGTGTGCTAAGGGGGTCATTCCCATATCTCAAAAATGACAAAATACTAAAATATCTTGAAAACCATTGTAATCCCCGAGCTATGACCATACATTTTCATAGTCAGTATGAAAAGACGAATCCTTTGGCACCTTAGAGGAGGTATTAGGGTCGTTTCTTTCTCGCCTCATCTTAATGACAACATACTTAGTCGGACAGGATTCCATGGGAGTCATGATTGGGAAAGTTAACGTCGTTTTTGAGACTTAGTACAGACATTTCAATTAGAAAAAAAAACTCATGCCAGAAAATTTGACGGCTAGCCTCGTGATTGTGGTCTTCCAGTAGCGGTTATCGACTCAGTTGTTTCAAATACAAAATACCAAAGCAGGTGTAAAAACTGGTTATGATGTTTATGCATATTTTACGGAGTTGCCTCTCATAACGCTTGTTTTACGATTAAATGTTTAATAATAAAAATTACAATAAATTTTGCTACACCAGACATGCGGTCTGATAATTCAGAACTCTTCAGAGGAGCTCTACGAAAAGTTGAAAATGACAACCACTATATGAATATGAAGAGAATAGAACTATATACTTAATTTGCCGACCTATACACCAAATTATGACTACAACCAAATAATGTCTGAGGTTAAAAAAAAACTTTAGGATTTTAACCATTCGGATAATTTTAAAGTTACGATGTGCAAATAATATTTTCGACTTATATAATTACATGCACATGTCATAATGAGTAAATGGTTATCTTACTTGGAACTAGTTTAATCGTGACTTCTTGTGGCTGTATCAGGATCGGCTGTTGTACAAAGTTTCCATCTCGTAACGTCTCGTTCTGAATTTTAAATAATGTATTGTTTATAGAAGTCTTTCTCTCCGTTCATGGCAATCGTATCGTGTTATGGATAAGTAATTTGAATAATATTAATGTCCAAATCTATTTATGGATGTACATAATATCATTGTTGGAATCTCCTTGACATTAAGGTTTATTGTGGCAACATTGTCACTTACATCTTTATGTGATTTAGTTTGTATACATTTAAATGTATATCATTAAAATATAACACGAAAATAAGTTGAAACTGTGTGTGTATGTAACATCGAAATTTTTTTAAAAATCGGATCATCTGATAATACTTCTACAACATCGGGCCATCTGACAAATTCTTCTTAAATCAAAATCATTATAGATACAGAGACCTCCTTGTTTGTGAACACGACCTACATGTATTATTTATTCTGTATCCATGTAATTGACTTTTAACTGATTTTATCCTATTTTGATTTTATCCTTTCTGTTTGTGGATTTAAACACATTTCTAACACAGGCACATGCTTGTCTCGTAACGATTAAAAACTTTCTTTTTTAATGGATTTAAACTTTACTTACACCTTTTGGCTTATAAAAATGGTTAAAGAAATTCATCGTATTTATAAGTTGATTAACCATGCTTGTATCAAATGTCCCTAGACTAAGGCGAGATAGAATATACATAAATAATAAACTTTAAGATTTGGATTTCAGTTCACATACATAGGAGCAATTTTAGAACAGTAACAATCTAGACGTATAAATTCAATCTAATTTAATTACAGGTACCTTGTCGACTCTTAAAGAAGAGCTGGAGTGGCGAACAATGTCAGATCCTGTACAGCCATTAAGAACATGGTCATTTTCTTTGTTGCAACGGCTTTCAGTAAAATTCTGAAAGTCAAAAGTCAAAATGGTAAAAAGTGCATTGAAAGCAAGCAATTTAAAACACTTAATATTTTACCACATTAGATTGACATATTAACAAATTGAAAAAAAAACTACAGTATAATAGGAAGTACATGTATTTAAAAGCATACATTTTTTTTCCAAGACGCAAGTTACAAATATTTTGTGTTTTCGTATACAATTACCCATATTCAAGTTGTAATAGATTAACCGTTCAAAACTTACCAATTTACTACACCACAGACACTGGATTCCACTGACCAAACATTCTCCACATCTATCTCCAAAACAGTCTCCATGTACAGTCTTAGCTACGAGAACAAAGAACTATCAACTGTGCGAATTATTCTTGAATTTCTCAAAAACAGTAACCATTCACAGATTTGCCTTTGTAAAACATAAGATGAAACTATTATGATTAGAGTCAGTAGATTAAAAAACAGGAATTTCAAACCTATATAGGATTAAGTTTTGTCAGTTGCCTATTCAGTTTCTGCGGATGTTTCAGTTTCCTCTGTCATTAAAACTTTACAACTGAGCACCCTGTGTAGCCCTACGTGATGAAAAGGGTCATACTTACAGCGCAAACTAGCTTTTTAATCATGTAAATGTGCACATAATCACTGTGCAAAGTTTGGACGGATGAACTAATGGACTAATAGATTATCATACTTGACTTTAAGTATCACTTTTTTCTATTTCTTTTGAAACTTCCTTGTAATTCATTTTCATTCAAAATAAGAAAAGATCGTACTCACATTGAAAAAGTATACATGTCCAACTACACAAAATACAAGAAATGCTAATGAACAAATTCCTCATCATTTAAATGAGTCTCTATTACCATCTCTGGTTCTAATGAAATTCTTCTATGTAATATGTAGTGCAAAATATGTATATTATAATACTTTACATATTTTGGATGAATGCCTCTGTTAAATTATAGTTTGGTTTAATATTTGGATATTGAGTTTCATGTACGGTTAAAACATAATTTGATTTAACGCCTTCGATAACTCCAGCGTATTTTGGGAAATAAAATTGTAAAGTAAACATATCAAAACTATTAGCTAAATCGTACAATTTGAATATAAATTGAAGCGAAAGCTGTACAAAAACCTGTTGATAAAAGGCGGATAAAGGTCAAGAAAAGATTTTCGGACAAAATTTTACTTTCGATAAGATTGTCCATAATATTTGTAATTTCTGATTTGTTAACGTCTGAAACACGCGTAACCTACAAGTTGTATAGGTTCTTACATAAATTCTTTGAAAAGACAGGCTAATTTTTCTCAAATGTTTTCAATATTTTTCCTTTTGCAAGAGGAACGCAGCGGAACAAATCAAAAGATAAAAAAAGGATATTGCCGGTTTTCCAAGAACGCGTGTAAGTACCTATTTCTTCCGCAAAAATAAAATATCCTAGGTTGCTTCATTCCAAAATCGCGAAGGTTTGATATAACATTGCATTTCATTGGTCAACGTTACCAATTACTATCAGTACCGACGGTTTTTATTTGTCATTTGGACAGTGTAAGATCGCTGCTTGTGCTAGCATCTCAAACTTAATCTACATTTACGGAAGAATCTTAAATCTCATTATGAAATATTTACCCTACAAGCTTGAATCGTCCTCTATTTTAGTTGAAAACCCATATTCATCGTTGGTTTCGCAATTGATGTGTTGGAACAAGTCATAAGTGCTAACCCTACACAGGCAAAATGTTGACTGCGTTTAACGTGCGTCTGGTGTATGTTAAATTGGCGTTTCTAACCGCGTACGTCTGACACACGTTAAAAATTTATCTTGGCAATATTCTCATTTCATAATAAAACACACTAAATAAATAACTTACTAACTTCATACATTTTAGGAAACTATATGTCTGACGTATGGTAAACGTACTTCTTTATTTCTTCTTTCGCTTCGTGTTTCTATAGATTATTTTAGTTTTGAACTAGAAAATCCTTCTTTTTATGGTTAAATCTTAAATGTAATATTGTTTCCTCTGCTTTGTTCACTTCATGAAATTTGTCTCTCCAAATTTAACCAATTCTTAAAAAATGAGAGATCCAGAACGTCTAAATCAACAGTGAAATACAAGAACACAATAAGCTCCATACATTCTTTGTAGCTCGTAAAATACTAGTCGTCACTGTGTACATATAACGTGTATAAAGAACATTTTTTTATGAGTCATTAGGACAAATTGAAGTTTTTTGAAGAAAACCTTAGTATATGTACAGCTTAAGCGGCATATCATCAAGACAAATAAAGTATAGTTAGACCTAGATATAGACACATCTTATTATATTGGCACATTTGTTAAGTTGAAGATAGAACAGGTTTTTTTCGGTATAATTGTTTTTGCTTTTAAGTGTATTTTGAATTTGGACAAAATAAGGGTACTAATAGCAGAACTTAAAAATAGTAGAATTAACAATAGAAATTTTATCAAAAGTTATTAAGAAATAATTATATCTAGGTCCTGCTACGATTGTTTTAGGCAGAGCCTTATAGCGTCATAAAGCTATCTGATTTTCGCGTTTTTTTCCGTCTAGACAGGGTAAATCGGTCAGTCAATATTGCTACCAGAGGATCTATTACAGAACATTATTCGTGTATTATATTTTAAATGTTATACGTATTGTCTAAAACAGGAGGTACATATTTATACCCCCAACATAAATGCGATATAAATGTGCACTACATATCGTGTATCAATACTCGTTGACGTTTACGTATGCATTTTTGACCTTTGACCTTTGATCAAGTGGGCGGAGCTTAGTTCCAGATTTCTTAACAAATGTGTAAGTGTGCGGAGGAAACAAACAAAACTGATGTGATATGTTTCAAGTTTATGAAACACAGATCGTTCTTTAATTTTAGTGCTTAGATTTAGCTCTGCCTTTAAACGCTTTAGCGCTTTGATTTTGTTTTCTATATGCATGTTTTTCCGTACACATACTGAAAAATCGATTTAAACTTAAGCCATTTTGAGGTAAACATATACATGAACCTTAAATGAGAGACGTTATATTGTAAAAATTGACTAGAATTTGTTTATTTGATTACAGTCTGTTTTCTAAAACAATATGAATAAGGAAGACACGTTGTAACTAAATAATTTTCAATATTCATTTTGATTATTAATTATCTTAGTTTTCAACTTCATTTGCATTTTGTTCCAATAGAAAATAAAGAGATGTGGAATAAGTGTACGCGACACAGCTCACAATTAAATGGCAATTTAGAAAAACCACAATGGACAACCGCCAGCAGCCTTCAACGAGGCCATTTGGCACTGCTCGCGGTTCTGCAATTGGTCCATGGTCTAAAAAAGATGCATATTATTCAAATCCAGCCCTGAAATAGTCACAGATAGACCCCCTTCTTAAACAAGGAACGGAAAACATAAAAAAGACAAGTACAAACGAAAGCTTTGTCAAATATTTCTGGCTTAGGACAGGCACATGTAATATGTGGCGGGGTTAAACTAGTTTTTTGGGCCAAGTCTTTATTGTCAAAAGCAATAATAGGCTTTGTTTTGAATATACCTTTAGCTACCAAAAATATTTCTCTTTTATCATATCAAACAGAAAACTTCCTGAAACTTATAACCCTTTTCAATTATTGAATTGGGGCATTCGTGCAAAATATTTTTCATTATAATACATAGAATTGTATTTTACCTATAAATATGTATCAATTACAAAGGAGGTTTCTCCACGCGGAAGTATTTCATTAGGTCCAGAGATGGTTATAAGGACGCATTGAAAATGATAATCAAGGATATAATTGTGAATATTTGGATTTTGTGTAGTTTTGTCATTTTAACAGGTTAGTACAACGATTTCGAAATTGATTTACATTACGGTGCAGATACTTGTAAAGTAGATGGATTCCCATGAGTAAATTCCCTCGATAGAAAATGTCCCCTACGGGGAATATTCAACAGGTCGAAGATTTTACCTTTTAAGGATAATGTTTTCGTCTAACTTTTAACCAATAGTTTTTGAGAGAGTATAAATAACTACGATCGCCAACACGTGCTTTTAAAATTTTATGAAATAATTAAATAAAACATGACGCGCAAAACAAATCTTTAAATGAGCGGTGAAAACATTGGTTGTTGTATTTGTATTAATGTCATATTAAGAATATACATATTAGACAAACGTTTTCCCTCCAAACAGCTTTGACAAGTAGGGAGATTTTATGGCCATGTTTACCTTTTTGATTGTCCATTTACCCATGATAAACGCAATAACGTTTCAAGCCAATGATATTTGGTATTCGCGAAATGTGAGCGAGGAAATTAAAGAATATATGTTTAAGTTAGGAACTTTTTTATCGAACTGACGAAAAAGTTTTACCATTTTTCCTCATTAGAAAGGTCATTTTTTAACAATTTCGATTCATTAATAGGTCAATCGAAATCTAGAAGACCCGACCTGTTCAATATTATAATATATGGTAGGTATGTCGTATGTTCGTCTTATATTTGGTTGCTGGACGGTTATGTTTTTAAAGTCTACACGTATGTATGCCAACACGGTAGTGAATGCGAAGGCATCTATGTTAAAGCCACAAAAAAGCATCTATAAATGCCAAGAAAATCATCTATAAATGCCAAGAAAACATCTATAAATGCCAAGAAAATCATCTATAAATGCCAAGAAAACATCTATAAATGCCAAGAAAATCATCTATAAATGCCAAGAAAAGCATCATAAAAACCCCAAACGCTTAATTGCAGTTTGTCATAGGGTTTGGTTTGTGTTCCCTTTACTGGATTTGACACACTGAATTGGAAATTGGCAGCGCGAGGGTGTGCTATGGCAGGCAGAAACTGCTTACTATTTTTGAGCATCTGAGTGCACTCTAATTACGACTATAGTTCGCGTTGTTAGTTGATATTCAGTGTGTTTCCGTGTTTTAGATGTTGTCTTTTTTTTCGCCCTGTTTGTGTTTACTGGTTTGTCTCTGCGTTTTCAGACTTTGACATTTGGACGCCCAATTGGTACCTCTGCTTGTTAATAGCATAACTGTTATAACATCAGACTGAAATACCAAATAAAGTCAAAATGATTGATGAAACGATAGTAATGCATAAAAAATAAAATGTTAAGGGATAAAATGTCAACCAATATTTTACAGTGGCATACAATGTTTATTTTACAGGGTCTGTATAAACAATATCTCCCTCAACTTGTTCTTAAGCTGCAAATATGAAGTTGCAATTTAATAGCTCATTTTTAGAATATTTAGTTCCTTAATTTTCGATTTGTTGTCTTAGTATACGTTTGAGACATGTGCGTTTCTCATATTGAAACAAATAATTGTTGAACAGTTGATTTTTTATTTTCTTCATAGTTAATTTTCCAATACATTGATTGCTACCTTGTCTAGTTTAATTCTTTCATGATCAAACCCAAGGAACCGTTATCCACTTAATGTTGGTTGTTTAAGAGATATTGACACACACAGTATAAATGGTCCTTTTCATGTCTTCTCTTAGCTAACCCTGTACATGGAGATTGTTCTGGAGAGAGATGTGGAGATTGTTTGGTCAGTGGTATCCAGTGTCTGTGGTGTAAAAAATTGGTACGTTAACTATAGTAAATTATATATACTGCACATTACGAAAAAAAACAGGTGATCAATTAAATGTGTATGTAAAATAACGTACATTTCGGCACAAGTTTTTGATGTTTATTTACAATCTTAAACTTAAGTTTCCGTTGGTCAATTGAAGTTTTTTTTTGTATACTGTTTACATCGGTTATTCCTATATTACATTTTGACTTTCAGAATTTCACTGAAACCCGTTGTAGCAAAGAAAATGATCATGTCCTAAATGATTGTTCTGGATCTGACATTGTTCGCCACTCAAGCTCGTCTTTCGAATTTGTCAAGGTAATTGCTTATTGCATTAACTTGAAAGTTGAGTTTCCAGCTTTTCTTTAAAAGCACCAACAATTTAATACAGTAACGTACCAATTCCTGTATTTATATCATGTGTTAAGTAGAACTATATACTAAAACATTTATGTTTACCAACACATGCTTCGACATGCCCGGTAGTAAAAAATAGAAATACAAGTAAGATCTAAAAAGCACCATTGTCACACTTCATTAACCTTACATTGTATTTCCTTACACTTCAGCTTTTTCTTTAAAAATTGTCAAGGCAATTGTTTGAAAGCACATGAAATGTTTTCGGCAATTTTACAGTCAAACGTCTTTAAAACGCATGTACATGTACTGAGTCAGTATTGATTTATCCGATAACGTTCGCTTGGTTTTTTGTCTTTTCTTTTAGACAAAATTATGATATGGATCATTCTAGTTAGGTCTTTACTGACCTTTTCTAAGAATCTTTAGATTTTTTGGGGGACATGTATCTGACCAATTGATGTTGAATCAAAAAGTGGTAACCATTAAAATGATACAGGAAGAAATTTCTTAAATTCAGATTGTAAAGTTTAAAATTACTTAAGCGTATTTGACGATTCGAACGAAGAAGTATTAGAATTATAATGAACATACACATTTTTTAAGATGCGTATCACCACAAAATAAGACATTAAATGGTCCGATCCCGATCGATTATGAGATAAAATCATTCACTTATACATTTGTATAATTTTTATGTTTTGTATTTCCTCGTGCGGTTCTTGTTCGTGTTTATCGATTTTGTCGTTGCCCTTGTATACTTTTGACAGACACTAGAATGGTTAAATGGTGCCTCTTCGCTTTTTAGAACACTTTAAAAACCTTTAAGCAAAAGAAAAAATAATAAAGGGAGCAAAAAAACGCATCTTTTTGACATTCTTCCTTTAAATACTGAAAATAAAAGAATAAAAATCAATTGCACGGCCACCAATCTCGGAAATCAAAACATTACGTTGTGTTAGTAAAATTTGTTTGTGATATTTCTGGGATGTCCGTTTTGATATCAATTTACCTCGCCTTAAACTGTAAGTACAAGTTAAGTCTGCTTATGCTAGTATATCATTGAAAATAAATAAAAACAAAACTTCCAAAAGTGTTATTCGATGCCCCCGGTCCATTCGTTGAAAACTTTAGATTTTTCAACTTCGGACACCACATTGCCACACGAAAAACTTAAGTGTTGACTGAAAAAACTTATTGAAAAGGCCTTTTCGGATTCAAGGAACTTTGATGTTTTAGGCTATATTTCTACATTTTTTCAAAGAAGCAAAGGTGTACCAACGGGGTAATCAGTATCATAAAACCGTAAAGACAAAGACAAAACCGGCAGACAAAAAATCATCACAACAAAACAAACCACATAGCAACATAAAACACACACACACATAACAACAAAACCGCATTCAGCAACGCGAACTCAAGTCGAAACGAGAGTGAACTCATGTGCTCCGGAAGAGTAAGCAGTTCCTGCTTGCTATAATACACCCGTCACGTTGCCAAAGAACGATTAAGTGTTGGTCAAATCCAGAAAGGATGACATTACAAAACTCTATGTCAAACCAACATCTGTGCTCATCTGAGAGATAGAAATCCCGTATTTGTATACAAGCACATGATGTCGTCCGTAAAATTTCTTGAGTGATGACAACAACCTGGGAGCAACGTACCCTTGTGTTAACAATTTGCTTGTCAGCCGTGTGGCTCTATCAAGGAAGTCGTTGTACTCCCCACATGCTCTGGAATAGCGAATCAATTATGATACGTAAACTCCATATGCTGGAGCGGACGGAATGTTGCTACACAGAAAGGGAAAGTTAACTATTGGAAAGTTGAAGTCATCACGTTCGTCATAGAGCTTTGTACAAAGCCTTCCTTGTGTGTCAATTTCGAGAAATAGATCCAGATATGAAGCGGACCTCCTAGAATCTGTAGTGTCCTTTATCTCAAGTTCCTTCGGATATATGAGATGTAAATAGTCACCAAATCGAGGATTGTTTAGTGAAAGGACATCATCAATATAACGAAATGTGAGATTGAAGGATAAAGCAAGTTTGCGGTCCTTTTTGTCTAGAAGTGATTGTAAGAAGTCAAAAACAAAAAGTTCAAAAACATCTTTTAAAGATAAGATTTGTTACACTTTGGATCAAGTTTGCAGACTGCTTGATTTCCTTATTGGCTACATATTTGTCACATTTGGAGGAGAGATTATTCAACAATAAGTCGGTATTCCAATGGGCAAAAAGTGTGCTCCTCTCCTCAGCGACTTGTTTTTAAACTTTTACGAAACCGAATTTCTTCAGGAACTCGTAAAGAACAAGAAGATGAAAGAGCCAATGTCATTTGATCTCACTTTCAAATATATTGGTGACGTCCTCTCTGTCAACAACTCGTCGTTTTGGCAGATGGATTCCTTCAATATATCCTCCAGAGCTAGAGATTAAATAAACCACCGAATCCTCTTGCTTTACATCGTTCTTGGATCTACATCTCGAATTTGACACGGGTGGTCATCTCAGTACAAAAATTGACGATAAAAGACACGATTTTAATTTTCAAATTATTAATTTTCCTAACTTGAAAAGTAACATACCAAGGTAACCTACATACGGTGTCTATGTTTCCAAACTCATTCGATACGCCAGGGCTTGTAAACATTTTTCAGAACTTTGGATCCGACACCGCTTTCTCCGAAACCGACTATTAGACCAAAGTTATGAGAAAATACGTCTTATACGATCTCTAAACAATTTCTTTCTTCGTTATCAGCCACTTGCTTTGATTAGTGCTTGGCTTATTGATGTACTGAGATGATCACCTTAGCATCCCTAATATGTCATCACAAACCTGTTGTTTTTTGTGTGACTACCGGACCCAAAGATTGCAATGGAAGAGGGAGGGTTTGCGTACCTTAAAATCTGGTTTAACCCACCATTTCGTTTAAAATGCCTGTACCAAGTCAGGACGATTGCGATCTTCAATTTTTCCGGTATGTATTCCTTGCTTTGTCTCGTCTTGTGGACATTTGAGATTGATTCTCCAAGTTTGGTAATTTTGTTATAACCTTTGTTTTGTGATATCAGCTCTTTATTTATATTTGCAGTGCCATATGTCTTCTGAATTTTTATTCTACTAGCTACTCGTCTATTTTTGTTGTCAATTTCTTTCAATGCTTAATTTGATTATTTTGAAAAAAATACGCACTTTTATATTCCACTTAATATGTTTTTTAAGGCTTTCATCAACTTATATATTGAGTAAAAGTTAATTGATCATCATTATAAACATTTGTTGTGAGGTGTACCATTGTGTTGTCAATTGCGATATTGTTATGAGTTGCAAGCAGTAAGACATTACGTAGTTAAAAAGTTAGGACATGAGGTAACAAAACAAATACCATTAATACCACGGAGCTTTTTTGTGCACAGTACTCTCAATAATGGTAACTTTATTCCCAGTTAACTTTTTTTCAAAATTGACTGTATTTATAAAAGTATTTTCCAAAAAACGTTGCGAACAAAATAAAATGGGATGAGGAGCAAAGTACTATTTCACATTTTATTTCCTTTTGTATCACCGTGTGCTGAGTTAAGCCACTGTTCTAGATGGTTATTAGATTTATATTTTTTTTCGTCAAATCAGATTCTGATCAATGATTCATTAAGGTCGGAAATTCTCATGGAAGACCATTGGATGTCCTTAGGCAATGAAAAGTTCTATTTGATAAAAAAAAAGATCCCAATTATAGCAAAATCGACATAACTGGAGTTCTTCTAAACCTTTAAATGGCAAAAATAAACTGTAGGCAAAACCAGATTTTTTTTCGAAAAAGATGGGGTCAATTAAAGTTTAATGATGATGAAAAATGGGGGATCCAGACCAAAAGTTCATAAAATCTACACCTAAATAGTAAATAATCCGATGGCAAGGAGCCTTCCATTCTCGGTAGTTCAAAACATATCAATCATCCGCTGAAACATGGGTTAGAAAAAAAGTCGCCCAGTATCACTCGAAAATTATAATCTCGAAACTTCATCTGCCGCTTAGGAATAAAACATCATTTTACGTTGAAATTCGCACCATTCTTACAATTCAAGATCATTTAATGTACCTTCTTTACATTCAACGCAAAAATTATACAATGATTTCTGGAACTGTACAAATTCATGACGTCACAATGAACCTTAACCGAGTTTTTGACCAATGAAAAATATGTTTAGTTTAAACATATTTTATTTGTAAGTTATACAAAATGGATTGGACACAAGTAAATGCATACTTAGGACGTCCTCTCCGCAATACAGAAATATACATTACAGCAAACACACAAGGTACAAGAACGTGCATTAAATAATATTTTGGGGTTAAATCACATGTTTAGAAGGGGGGTGGAAAGTGCTGACTTTTGTGGATGTTGGTCTACCAAAGATAACATTTAAGTTATATTGAAGCGTTCAGATCTCTTAATGAAGTCGAAAACTTCTTTCAATATAAGAATATTTTCGTCGTAAGAAAGATTCAAATCCATGTGTAAGTATTTCAACACTTGTAGGATTTGGAAGCCAGTTTAATTTATTCAAAATACAAATGACAACAAAGTTCCAGACAATAAATTTTGCTACGCCTGACGCGCGTTTCGTCTATCCAAGACTCATCAGAGGCGCTCTACCAAAAATATTGAAAATGCCAAACACTGTATGAATATGAAGAGCATAGAACAGTATAACCAAAAAAGTTGAGCTCTATGGTGATGGTATAGAGGGCACACTAAAAAAAAATAATGATTCGCATCTTCTATTGGAAATCCACATCTACAAGATGGATTTGGTACAAGATTTGCTTTATGCAAGTCGTTGTTTAGGTACGAAGCGGAACATCTTAACTGAGTGAGGATAATATTAAACTTCCGTGGGCCATAAGAATAGTGTCTTGGCACAACACCGTTAGTCAATCCCGACGCAGTCAAAGCATTCTTGAAAGCTCCTATCGTAGGTGATTTTCGAATAGAAATGTCAAGGTTGTTCAAATGTCTAATAGTATTTGGAATGAAAGAGTTGTTTGTTACTGATAGTCTACAAAAATGGAAGTACTATATCTTCACCATTACGTAGAGGATAAGCACTTAGACTTTGAACTTTCGGAGGAATGAGATTATTCAAATAGTTAGGGGTCTCATGGTTTTGTATTTTATAAAATAAATTAAGACGTCGTTTGAGTCTTCTATCAGCCAATGTTTCCCAACCTATTTCATAATACAATGTCTCTAGTTTGGTAAACAAAGGCAGTCCTGTTACAATACGAGCAGCTTCCATGTGTAGTTGCTCAAGTTTGGAGACATTACCGATGCCACAGTTGTCCCAGACTTCGGATGCATATTCAAACATTGGTCTAATAAATACAAGATATAGTTTTTCTAAATTATCACGACTAAGCTGATATTTCAATCTTCTTAGTACGTTGAGATGTTTAGTTACACTAGAAATGATATTTTGAACATGGGTGTTCCACTTGGCATCACTACTAAAAGTAAGTCCTAGGTGTTTATGACAACTAGATATAGGAATCGACACGCCATTAAGTGTAAAAGAGATGTCATTGTGAAAAATATGTCATAATCTAAGCAAGATCTTATTGGATAAGAAGGTGCCTCACTCGCTCACGCTCCCTCTGTTTCTTCTTTACGTTACGTTTTCATTTAATATACTCTAACTGATACTTGTTACACACACATATATATGTGTTCTTGCGTCCATTTACATTTTCGTTTTAAGCGTTGAAATCCCGTTGAGCTGTTTATCATTAATTACATTTGGTTGCTTGAAATCCGATGAGCCGTAAACAGTCGTAAAAGTTTGCATCCTGTATTTTCTATAAAATGTTATCCCATGGTATTTGTTTTTTCTACCATTTGTTTTACAATTGACATGTTGTTTTTCAACGATGTAAAATTTTATAAATACATGTGTTACATGTTACACTTATGTATGAAAAGTTTGTCAGATTTTTTTATTTTTGGGCAAATGTTTTTTTTTTCATTTGATAAATGAAATCTAAATACGACCTTAAAGGATCATGAAGTTCAAGTATATATGCAAGACGAAAAAAAGCAAAGGTGTACAAAAGCGGTGATTAAAGTCGTTAATACGAAAAGACAAATGAAAAGTCGATAGACATAAAATCGATCACAACAACAACACAAACACAAAGCAAACAAAAACACATATGTATAGCAACAGCGTGATCTCAAGTCGAAACGAGATGAAGCAATTTTTGCTTGCTATAACACACCCGTCACGTTGTCAACTATCAATTAAGGATGTGTCAAATCCGGTAAGGATGACAATATTAATACTCTATGCCAACCATCATCTGTGCACATCTGTGAGATAGAATTCCAGTATAATGTATTTGTCTACAACCACATGACGTCTCCCGTAAAATATTTTGAGTGTGTGACGACAACAATTGTGGATCAATGTTAAGTATTTGCCTGTCAGAAGTACGTGACGCTTTATCGAGGAAATCAAAATATTAGCTCTGGAATAACAAATCAGTTATAGTAATTTAACAAAATAGGCTGGAACTGGCGAAGTGTTGCAACATGAAAAGGAAAAGTAGACGACTGGAAAGTCAATGTCATCACGTTTGTCATAGAGCTTTGTAAAAAGCCTTCTTAGTGTGACAATTTCGAGACGTTAGTACCTGTGTTTATTCTTGTTACAACTTTTAGCGTGAATGATTTCTATTCATTTATTTTGTATTTTTGTACTTCTGCATCTTCAAAAGTTCAAATATGAAGTTCCAAGAATCTGCTGTGTCCTTTATCAGTTCCTGGGGATAAGAAATGTACATAGTCAAAAATTGAGAATTGTTAAGAGAACAGACATGATCAATAAAACAAAATGTGAGATTAAAGGATGGGAATGTGATGTTATCTCACGTGATAATTATAACAGAAACAACAAAGCAAAGGAATAGCACTATTATTTCTGTTTTTCTTTGGTACTTATGCTCGCAATAACTGCAAGTCTATGACAGCCCCTGGTTTTCGTTTAAGCAGAACTCTGTGCTGAATTTCAGTAGCGCAACATCTGTGCATTGAAGTTAACACTGATTCTTGAGATTATACATGTATAGAATAATGACACTTATTGTAACAAATGACCATATTGATCGAATAGCATTCTTATATTTTCCAAATAAAGAAATAGATGTTCAATATAAACTTAAAAAACAGATGTTTACGTTTTGAAGCGAGAAAAAAATCGTATCAGACTTCATAACAGGAATTAAATCATATCGGATGAGCTTCCATTTTTCAATTCAGAACGAGCGACTAAGAGATGGGAACGATGTACAACAGCCAATCCAGATAGAGCCGCAAGAAGTCACGATTAAACTGGTCCCAAGTAAGCTAACAGCGATGATAGAAGTCAAAAAAAGAGGTTCAAAATACATTGATCCTCTGGTACATAAACAATGAAAAGTAACAAAAGTTTCATTTAATGGTTACCCAGTTGTTAAGAAGTAATTTGTTCATTAGGTAAAACAAGCAAACGTAGATCCTTTGAAATTAAGAAGTGAATGATAGAATTAAGTTGCATTTATGTTCAACCACTTGTGTTCAAGCTCAGCCAATTCTCAATGTTACCTCAAATGCCAAATTTCAAGTTTCATATGCAGTGTTTCCATAGCTATAACTGTCTAACTATACACCTTAACAAATTACCGTTCCTCATATTCGTGCGTGTAAGATTGGTATATTTTGAAGACAATCATACGATATTCAATTGATAAGGATAAAGTAATTTAATTGATGCAGATGGGTTACTGTAAACTAATTTATTTTCGCGACTACAAAATTTCGCGTTTTATCGCCAAAGGGCAATTTCGCGGCTATTTAATTTTGCAATTCTTGGTCAACAGCAATAATATTACTATGAAAAAGAGTAAGTTCGCGACGATATCTTTTTGCAAATTTCTGCTCCATTGCGAAATTCGTGAATATAAATCGCTCGCGAAAATAAGGTAGTTTACAGCAAGCTCTAACCACTGCATAACAAGACCTGATGTCCGCTTTTCGTTGGCCTGATCAGGGCAGATTTTGGCTCATGACAACATGTCTGCCTATAAAACAATGTTTCATTGTGATTTGATAAGAAAATCTTAACTATGCAAATACCACAACAATGTTCTATTTTTATGTCATAAAACTTTTTTTGCATTATAGATAAACCATATAAACTAGATTTTAAGTATAAAGTGGCTAAAAACTTCCCAGTAGATATTTACTTTCTTGTGGACCCGTCATACACAATGAGAACTCTGAGAGAACAGCTGGCAAGTCTTACAACTGATATAGGTTGGTCTGATTTAAAATCTTTATTTTTTCTTTCTTTCCTGAATAAAGAACGTCAATGAATTGCTTATTTTCCTATCGTCTAACAGAGACCCTTCCACTATCTTTAGTGTACATGAAATGAGTGGTGGTGACATTTTGATCTTAAAGCACGACGACCATTTTGTTCAATAAATCGGTAGGTTTTATTTTATAAAATATGTTTAAATATTTCAACAGCCAAGTAATTAGTTGGTAAATCACAAATAGTGACTTTAAAAATTAACAGCTTATCATTTTTCCAATACTTGATGAAAGATCAAACTCTTAAAACTATTGGAGATACAGGTTACCTGTTCAGAAACTTTGTCGGTTGTCTGTTTTCATGTCACAATGTTTGAGATTTGCTCACACTGATATCGACACTCTTGTGTTTACGAATACTTCAAAAATAATGGAATCGTTTGAGTAAATTTCCAAATTTCCAAATTATAATAATTTAATGGTTCTTCTTACCCCAGGCATAGGTTAATCTGAGTTGATTTATGGTTTTCAAATTCATAAATATGTGTTTTGAATTTTTACTCTTTTGGCTGAGTCTTTCATTAACTAAACGTTTTAACGCATGCCATTAGTAGCAAAATTCATTTCATGTAATGCTGCTGTAATTTGTTTTCAAATGATATCTATGTTTGGCGCTAGAATTATTCAGGTACATGTATAGAGTTTACAATTTTGAAAAGAAATTGATAATGACATTTCATGACTTACAAATATGTTACTTTCAAACGTAACTTAATGTACATATAAATAAGGTAAATACAGATGTTGTTGCTTATGCACAATCACTTGTAGCTTCAATTAATAGTGAATGAAGTGAAGTCGTTCTTTTGGTCGTTTACAAGAGCAGGTCAACTGAAAAAGGAAAATGATTGCACATACACATAATGGATATGAAGTTTCTCTCGCTTAATAAAATTTTAAATAACAGTTAAAAGACCTTTTCATTAATGTAATTGTGTTTTTGTCATCAAATTTTCGTTTTTGATAGCTAACTCCATAGCCCAACTAACAACTGACTATAGATTTGGATATGGTACTTCAATGGACAAGGTGGTAACTCCATTCACTCATATTTCACCGGTGTAGTAAGTACATCTTAATATGTCAATTACGTGAAATTATCACTGAAGGCTATCACATTTCACTTGGAAAAGGGAAAACTTGGAAGAGGGAGGTTTTGCGCCATAAAATCTGCTTAAACCCACCATTTTGTTTGAAATGCCTGTACCAAGTCAGGACCTTTGCGATCCACCCATTCTCCGGTATAACTGATTCGTTTTTGTCATTTTCTCTGGACTATGAAATTGATCATTCAAGTTCGGTTGTTTTGTTATTACCTTTATTGTTAACAAGTTACAACAAGTTACCCGATTTTATATATGAATAGTAGTGTCATCACCACATATTAGGGCAATGATTAGAATGCTTAAAATCGGAGATCGAATAAGTTATTAGTGAGTGTTTTAATTTTCTAAATGAAATATTTCAGTTTAAGATAATTAAAATATAAGACTATCAAAAAAGAGATATATGTATGTATGTTATTAATAGGACGAAACAATTAGTTTATTAAACACCATTTTTGTAGCTTACAAAACCCATGTCCTGATGATGCAACCACAACATGTGACCCGCCTCATTCATTTATACACAGACTCAACTTGACTTCTGATGTTTCTGCATTTAAGGTATATCTTATTGCTGAATGACTTGTCAGAATGGCTCAATGGACAGAATAGTATAACTTAATGTCCCCATCCAACTACATGGGAGGTTAGGTGGCTTGATATTTTTTGACTTTTTGCCATCGCAATATTGAGGTACTAATTTTGTTGATAGGAGTATAAAAAATATCCATAAAAGAATACCATGCACATCAAACATTTGATAAAGTGTGTGTGTTTTTTTTCCTCTAGTAGATGAAAAGACCTTTATATCACAGTAAAACAGAATAAAACTACCATTTCAAAATAACGCTTATATGTTTTACTTGATTGCCTACCATTTCCAGAAATGCATCTGATAGGGCTAAAGCCATCTTTGTAACTTTGGCTACACTTAATTTTATTTCTATATATAACATAAATTTTTAAACAATTTCCAGAGAGCTGTAGAGACAACCAATCAGACAGCTAATAGGGATAGAACAGAAGGGATGTTTGATGGAGTGATGCAAGCTTCAGTGTGTACGGTGAGTATATTTTAAGAGAGCTATGGAAACGATCAATCAGACAGCTAATAGGGACAGAACAGAAGGGATGGTTGATGGAGTGATGCAAGCTTCAGTGTGTACGGTGAGTATATTTTAAGAGAGCTATGAAAAAGATCAATCAGACAGCTAATAGGGACAGAACAGAAGGGATGGTTGATGGAGTAATGCAAGCTTCAGTGTGTACGGTGAGTATATTTTTAGAGAGCTGTGGAAAAGACCAATCAGACAGCTAATAGGGACAGAACAGAAGGGATGGTTGATGGAGTAATGCAAGCTTCAGTGTGTACGGTGAGTATATTTTTAGAGAGCTGTGGAAAAGACAAATCAGACAGCTAACAGGGACAGAACAGAAGGGATGTTTGATGGAGTAATGCAAGCTTCAGTGTGTACGGTGAGTATATTTCAAGAGAGCTGTGGAAACGACCAATCAGACAGCTAACAGGGACAGAACAGAAGGGATGTTTGATGGAGTGATGCAAGCTTCAGTGTGTACGGTGGGTATATTGCATGAAGTTGTACCAAAGGTGTATCAAAGGGGTAATCAACATCATAAAACCGGAAAGACAAAGACAAAATCGGTAGACAAAAAATCACCAGAACGAAACAAACCATACAACAACAACAAAAAAAAAACACACACACACACACATTTTACAACAAAACTGCATTCAGCAACGTGAACTCATATTGCACATGCATGTACTACGATTTTGAATGACAGAATTTTGGCATTTTTAAGTAAAGTATTATTGAGATATAATGCACTTTTGTAGTTTACCTTGTACTGAATAAAACTTGGGATAACATGCAATATATTGATTTGTGTTCATTATGTAAGACATGTTTACTGCATACTGTACATGTAATGTGTGTGTGCATTTGTGTGTTGCTGTTTAACGCCCTTTATCGACGCACATGGGCCATGTAGGGCGGTCAGTTTTATTGGTAGATGAAACCGGAGTACCTGGAGGAATCCACCGATCTTTGGCAGGTAACTGACAAACCTAATCACATACATGTAGTTTGTGTTATGACTTTAACAAGAACTACAGTTTTGAAAACATTTGTATTGGCTGACCAAATTTTTAAATTTGTTCTAATATTTTTCATAGCAAATAAAATATAATTATTAAATTTGTTTAATACTTTTTTGACAGGAAGCCATTGGATGGAGAAGTAATGCAAGAAGAATAATGTTGTATGCCTCTGATTCTGACTATCACTTCGCTGGTGATGGAAAGGTAGAACAAGAAATACATGCTTACCTAAGCCCTATATGGTTACGGTTGTCACTAATGCAAATTGTTGGATTTAACCAAATCATCCGGTTTGATACCTTTTTGGAAGTTGTATTTTGCAACAAAAAACCTTTAATGAAAAGAAAACTTAATGTCTATAGTTTTTTACAAATTCAAGATAGTTAAATAAATAAATCATTTCAGGTAATGTTAAATAACGTTTAAGCAAGAAATCGACAATAATACAATTATGTTAGATGAAGCCTTATGATTTCTTGAATTTCATCTTTAGAGTTTCACAAACAAAACAAAACTTGTGTCTATTGGTATAATTTGACTGTATCAGATTTCTCTAAATATTTTCTTCTTCTTTGAAAAATCTATAATTCAATTTTATTTTAGAAAACAAAGAAATAATGTGCAATTTCATTGTTTTTCTATTTCAGTTGGCGGGGATCGTAAGAAAACATGACATGAAGTGTCATCTAGCTCCATTTGGAAACCACATGAAGTATACACACGATGCAATCTTGGTAATCAATTATGTTGGTTTTAATTCTCTTTACTCTTTAAATTCATTCATTCCTTGTTAAAAGCTTATTCCAAAAAAATCAATGTTTCCTTTAATTTCTCATCTAAGAATTCTATTGAAATCAAAATGTCAGCAAAGTTCAAGGCAGTCAAGTCTACTTAGCCTGACGTGCGGGCTGCTGTTCTTATTCTATTCTAAAAGCAGTTATCTTTTTTTTCTTTCATTATATTGTTTCTAATAAGCATTTAAAGCATTCAAATCTCATGGAACTATTTCCCTGCGTTTTCAGAATGGTTAAAGCTTTGGTACATGTTGATGCCGAGTCTGGGACACATTATCTAAGAAAGACTTGGATGTGTTTTGACTTTTGGCCTTGAGATGAGCCGACACCCAAAAGGGTTTATTTTTAGAATAAATCATCTTTTATTTAGGATTATCCATCAATCGGACAAATCAGAAAAGTTCTCAGCGACAACAACATAAATATTATATTTGTTATTGGAAGAGACAGACTGAGGAATATTAAGAAGTATTATGAAACACTGAAAATACCTGGTTCGTACACAGAAGAGTTTCAGACAGAGTCTAAGAACATACTCAGCATCATAAGAAACACATATGAGGTACGGAATCATACAGTCAAACCTGTATATATAGGGCACCCATGGGACGATAAAATCATTTGTCTTTTATAAGCAGGCGCCCTTTATATAAAGGTTCATTTTGGTTGTATTGTTCATAAAAGGGATATTTTTAGGTGCCCTTAATAGGCAGTGATTTGCTATATACAGGTGTTCTTTAAGGCATGTTTGACTGTATATGTAATTTTGTGCTTTCCTACAACAAGGCTCTTTGGCTTCATACCTATCATGTTGATATTGCCTCAATCATTTAATAAACTGTATTACAGCCTGGCATCAATAACGTTGATGTTTGACCTGCAAACAAAAGATAAAATAGGAATAGTAGTAATGTATAACAGCTCTAAGATGGCATAGTTATATAATAGAATTTTTGTCAATGAACGATCAGAATCATAGTGACATATTAACGAAGTTTTATTTCAATAAGTTTCTCAAGTAATGTATGTATTAGATACAATACATATGTAACAGAAAAACAAGCCGGTTACACCCGTTACCGTACAGTTTTTTCCGCTCGAGGAATCAGGTCAAAGTCCGAGGCGCTTGCGCCGAGGATTTTGCCTGATTCCGAGCGGAAAAACTGTTCGGTAATGGGTTTACCGGTTTGTTTTTCTGTTACAATTGTTTTGTATCTGACTTGTACGACGCCGAAAAAGATATATAAAAATTGCGTAATAATTTATTTATTGTATGAATTGATTAATTGCCGTAAAATTTGTGTTTATATACATTTAAACCACCTGAATTATACCTTAGCCAATGTGGTCTAGTGGGAAGATGAAGGTTAGAATGACATTGTATATGATGGTTCAAATCCTGTTCAAACACTTTCTTTGCATGTCAGTTTTTTTAGCCTAAGATTACCAAATTCTTACACATTAAGAGTAAGAAATTTTTTAAAGAATACATCTTTAAAGGAATTTGTTTGTAAAAAAAAGCAAAAAAGCACCAATTGTGTATTCCAGTGTCAAAAGTCAAAAAGGGCAACGACAAAACCGACAAACACAAAAATAACAGCATAAGGAATCACAAAACACAAAAAACACAAATTAAACCGAACAGAAATCAACAGCGCCAACGAAACGAAAATATGACTTAGTTTCTAAAGGAAAAAAAATTATAATAATGAATTTCGTCTTCATTCAAAGTTATTGAAAACATACATATAGCTTTCCAAAATTTTAACAAACTTAATATATCGATTGATTATTTTCTTAAAAGCAAACTCTAGATATTGCCATAAAAAGAAAAATGTAGGACATAAAACATAAAACTGTTGATACTGATAAGTTGTTTGCCGTAATTGAACGGATTGGTTCTGTTTTTGTTTTTTTGTTTTTTTTGTGTGTGAAACGTTTCAAAATCAACACTATTTGAAGCAGCCACGCTGCATATCCCCGCGCTACTCTGGTGTTTGATAGTATAAGGGCAAATAATTGAAAGAAATAAACTATGACTATAATGAGCATTACTACTACTATCAAATGTATATGTATTAATATGAGACTTTTCCCTGGTAGTGGGAGTGATAGTAATGTAAAGAATTGTGCGTGACGAAGGAATAATGTGCCCTTAGGGACCCTATGCAGCCCAGTTTCTAGGGGCCATATCAAAATTCCGAAACCTTTGGCAGAATCTACGTCCATAGTGCAACTTCTGAGCAAAGTTTCAGTTCCGTATTCTAAATAACCTGAAAGGAGTTGCGTAACGAAGGAATAACCCTTAGGCTACCTATGCAGCCCAGTCCCTAGGGGCCATATCAAAATTCCGAAACCTTCAGCAGAATCTACATCCATAGTGCAATTACTGAGCCAAGTTTCAGTTCTGTATTCCAAATAACCTGGGAGGAGTTGCGTGACGAAGGAAAAATTTGCCCTTAGGCTACCTATGCAGCCCAGCCCCTAGGGGCCATGTCAAAATTCCGAAACATTCGACAGAATCTAAATCCATAGTGCAACTACTGAGCCAAGTTTCAGTTCCGTATTCCAAATAACCTGAAAGGAGTTGCGTAACGAAGGAATAACCCTTAGGCTACCTATGCAGCCCAGTCCCTAGGGGCCATATCAAAATTCCGAAACCTTCAGCAGAATCTACATCCATAGTGCAATTACTGAGCCAAGTTTCAGTTCTGTATTCCAAATAACCTGGGAGGAGTTGCGTGACGAAGGAATAATTTGCCCTTAGGCTACCTATGCAGCCCAGCCCCTAGGGGCCATGTCAAAATTCCGAAACATTCGATAGAATCTAAATCCATAGTGCAACTACTGAGCCAAGTTTCAGTTCCGTATTCCAAATAACCTGGGAAGAATTGTGTGACGAAGGAATGTGCCCTTAGGCTACCGATGCAGTCCAGCCCCTAGGGGCCATATCAAAATTCCGAAACCTTTGGCAGAATCTACATCCATATTGCAACTACTGAGCCAAGTTTCAGTTCCGTATTCCAAATAACCTGGGAGGAGTTGTGTGACGAAGGAACAATGTGCCCTTAGGCTACCTATGCAGCCCAGCCCCTAGGGGCCATGTCAAAATTCCGAAACATTCGGCAGAATCTAAATCCATAGTGCAACTACTGAGCCAAGTTTCAGTTCCGTATTCCAAATAACCTGGGAGGAGTTGTGTGACGAAGGAATAATGTGCCCTTAGGCTACCGATGCAGCCCAGCCCCTAGGGGCCATATCTAAAATTCCGAAACCTTTGGCAGAATCTACATCCATATTGCAACTACTGAGCCAAGTTTCAGTTCCGTATTCCAAATAACCTGGGAGGAGTTGTGTGACAAAGGAACAATGTGCCCTTAGGCTGCCTATGCAGCCCAGCCCCTAGGGGCCATATCAAAATTCTGAAACCTTCGGCAGAAACTACATCTATAGTGCAACTACTGAGCCAAGTTTCAGTTCTGTATTCTAAATAACCTGGGAGGAATTGTGTGACGAAGGAATAATGTGCCCTTAGGTTACCGATGCATCCCATCCCCTAGGGGCCATATCAAAATTCCGAAACCTTCGGCAGAATCAACATCCATAGTGCAACTACTGAGCCATGTTTCAGTTCTGTATTCCAAATAACCTGGGAGGAGTTGCATGACGAAGGAATAATGTGCCCTTAGGCTACCTAGGCAGCCCAGCCCCTAGGGGCCATATCAAAATTCCGAAACATTCGGCAGAATCTACATCCATAGTGCAACTACTGAGCCAAGTTTCAGTTCCGTATTCCAAATAACCTGGGAGGAGTTGCGGGACGAAGGAATAATGTGCCCTTAGGCTACCTATGCAGCCCAGCCCCTAAGGGATCTATCAAAATTTCGAAACCTTCGGCACAGTCCCCACCCACAATGCAATCAATGACCCAAGTTTCATCTTTCTACTCCCAGTGGTTACAGAGATTATCCTGGACATTAACGCTATACGTACGTACGTACGTACGTACGTACATACGTACATCGAACAGCAAAACATTATCCCCACGCTTTCGCTAGCGCGGGGATAATAATTAAAACCAAAACCAAAATATACAAGATACAGATGACAACAAAGTTCCAGACAATAAATTTTGCAACGCCTGACGCGCGTTTCGTCTATTCAAGACTCATCAGAGGGGCTCGACCAAAAATATTGAAAATGCCAAACACTGTATGAATATGAAGAGCATAGAACAGTAAAACCAAAAATACCAAACTGGGGAACCAAATTATTACTAAGATATTCAACCTATGTCAGGGGTAGGAAGAACCTTAGGGTTTAGACAATTTTGAAATTTAGACGGATAATTTAGAGCTTTTATGTATTCTCCAACTCAAAAGTGTTGGTGCCGAAGCGGGCTAACCTCGGGGAATTTAACCTCCAACAGCAGTGCTAACCTTCACGTGTGTTCGAAATACAAATGACAACAAAGTTCCAGACAATAAATTTTGCTACGCCTGACGCGCGTTTCGTCTATTCAAGACTCATCAGAGGCGCTCTACCAAAAATTTTGAAAATGCCAAACACTGTATGAATATGAAGAGCATAGAACAGTATAACCAAAAATACCAAACTGGGGAACCAAATTATTACTAAGATATTCAACCTATGTCTGGGGTAGGAAGAACCTTAGGGTTTAGACCATTTTTGAAATTTAGACGGATAGGCGTAAGGTTGTTCTTATTTTACATCATCATCAAACCAATTGGTTGTTTTTCTTGGTTTTAGATAAAAAGCTAATTTGCTCAAATGTATCTTTTTTAACCAGTCATAGTTTTATTTTCAACAAATTATACATCTCAATCGTAGAGCAAGATTTGGTGCCAATCAAACCTTGTTCAATCCACTTATTTATTCAAAACACACAACTAACGATATTCCATTTCCTGAAAAGTATTTATCTCTGTTATCATCTCTTCATGGACATAAGTTTAAAAAATCCAATTTCAATATCTTTAATAGATAAACAAATATTTCTTATTTTTGTAATTCACAGAGAAGATGTAATGGCATCAAGTTCTATATTAGTTTTTTTTTCCAACACAAGCAGAAACTTTAAGATTTAAGCTTCCGTTGTGGGATAGAATAATTGAAGACAGGAGTATAGCTTGAAGTGGAGTCCAAGACTCAGTTCAAATCTCACCCAGTATTTATTTAAGTTTATTTTTTACTGACCGTTTTGGGGCGTTATTTTCTTACAAACTTTATTGTTCACAAGTTCGCAAAATTTACAAATGATCCAAAAAGTGTCTTTTAATGTTCTAATTTATTCAATATATGAATTGATTGTCGTAAAAGTTGGTGTTCATATATATTTAAAGGACCAATTTATTATGAATTATTATGAATTGATTGTCGTAAAAGTTGGTGTTCATATATATTTAAAGGACCAATTTATATGTAGTCCTCAGTAGTCGTGGGGTAAGATTGAAGTCTAGTACGACAAGGAATGATGGTTGAAACCCCACACAGGACAGGGATTTTTTAGAGACGATTTTAACTCAAAATGCATATGTAAAATGTCTAACAAGTTAAAAACTTTAAAATGATAAATAAAACTACCTTTCATCAAAATTTAACAACTATCACTTCGTAAAGTGCGCACGAACTGATAAACAGGACGTGTGAGTTCTAAAAATAAAAGAGTCCGGTACCACCCGTTAAAGTACTGAGTTTGAATAGCTCTGTGGGGGGTAAAGTCGTACAAAGAAAAATAAACAATCATGTAAAGTATTTAACGTTATAATAACAAATAATCTATTTGTGTCAATTCAGGTCAACCCAACTAAAAGAACTAGGCTTTTGACGAATGATTTGATATTGTATCTTATAAATGAAAATCAATAGTGAGTACAGGATTTTATGTCTTATCTCTCAAAGAGAAAGAAACTTACATTTTATATTTTTATTTATGATACATCATTGTCTGTTTCAGACATTGCGAGCAACAGTCAAGTTTGTAAATGATCCTTTCCAAAACATTGACATAGAATACATAACAACATGCAATGGGTAAGAACTTATTACATATGACTATTTAGTTAACTATTATAAAGAGCACTAATAGGGAAAATCTTTCATGAAATAGGTATAAGTATTATTTGTTTTAACCATAGTTTTTTTCAAAAAGAGATTTAGTTAATTTAAACGTATTTTATTTGAAAAAATTTACATATATGACACAATGTATGATACAAACACAAAGTACATCATATGGATTCGGAAACAAGCTTACGCTTATGTGAATCCGTCTCCAAGTTACATGACATATATAAATAAGAATGATGATTATCACATGCTCAAAATAGTACAATATCTTACATTTAACTGAAAGAAAGAAAAAACAGTATTCGGGTAGGATGAGAATATTAAAATATAAAAAAATAAAAAAAATGAAAGAGCGACAGGAGATATATTGAGAAAAAAAATTAATAAAAAGGGAAACCTTGGTAATTGGAATATGAACAGATTGAAATGCTTTATGTTACTAATCAATAAAACGTTTACTTCTTAATATAAAGTCTTGCACCTTAATGAACACTTCAGTATTTTGGTCAACAGATAGAGCATCTGAACCATAAAGCAATAATTTCAAGTTTATTTGTACGATAAAGACAAGGAGTAAATAGTTGTCTGACGTAAATCTCGATCATTTTGGCAATCAATAAGATAGTGGCTGTTACTCTCTCGAAGTCCACACGCACAATTTGGACTGTCCGCCAGATTTCGCCTGAACAGGTGCTCCTTCAAGGAACTGCTATTCATGCGCAATCTGGCGTGCAAGATTTGACCCATTCTACTTCCCGCATTATAATAAATACGTTGTTTGTTCGGATTTAATTGAATTCGTGATTTGAATATACTCAGTGATCTCGAGTTTCGTGTTTCAATCGGTAAAGCGTTCCACATCTTAATAGCAGATGGTAAAAAGTAATTCATGTATAACGACGTTTTTGTCCTAATATCAGTAATGTTCGTAGATTGACGTGTAAAATGACTATGGAGATCAGACCGAGCACTCGGAATCAGATTCCTCAAGTACTCAGGTGATTCTCCATTAATGATTTTATACATCATAACTAACTTATGAATTTTCCTACGGTCAGAAAGTTTAACCCAACCCGTCTCTTCGTAGAGTTTTTCGAGTGCCGTTAGTTTAGTACCCCCAGTAACGATTCTCATGGCTTCTATCTGAACACTCTCGATTTTGTTATAAGTAACTGGGTACCGTTTTCCCATATCACATCGCCATATTCAAGGATCGTACGAATGAACGTGAGGAACATCTTTTCTAATGTAAATCTATCTAACGTTAAACGAACACGTCGTAGAATATTTATGCGGTTAAATGCCCTTTTTACTATATAGTCGATATGTTGATGCCACGAACCGTCATCTGAGAAATATAAGCCTAAATGCTTGTGGCTAGTAACCTCCTGAAGTATATTATTGTTCATAAGCAGCGGCGGATGTGCTTGTCGGTTTAGTTTACGAGACAGAAGCATCGTTTCTGTCTTTTGAGGATTAAATCGCACTAGCCACTGGTTCGCCCAACGATTTATCCTATCAATATCGTCATTTAAATACGCTGCAGCAGTGCCTGGATTATCAACGGTGATAAACAGGCTTGTATCGTTGGCGAATAATTTAATAACCGCATGAATATCAATCACAATATCGTTAATAAAAATCAAGAAAAGCAAGGGACCAGGTATTGATCCTTGCGGAACTCCGGCCTTTACGGATTTCCAATCAGAAAAATGACCGTTAAGCGCAACGCGTTGAAATCTTTCTGATAAGTAACTATTGAACCACTTCAAGGTACGTCCTGAAATCCCATATAATCTCAGTTTGTATAATAATCCCTTATGCCATACCCTATCGAAGGCTTTGGAGATGTCGCAGAACACTACGCGTACTTCCTTGCCATCATCCAGTGCCTTACCGAAGGTATTGGATGTATCAATTAATTGATTTACAGCGGAATCACCGTTTGTAAAACCGGACTGATGTTCCGATATAACGCGATTCTCCAATAAAAAGTTATGAATATACTTGTAGACACATCGTTCCATACATTTGGACAAGATACATAGTAATGAAATAGGTCGATAATTCTTAACTTCATTTGTATTACCAGATTTAAAAACTGGAGTGACGTTTGCTCTTTTCCACGCAGAAGGAAAATACGACTTATTCAGTGATAAGTTAAAAAGATCACATAACGGCTTTTTGAGCTCTGGAATACCCATCTTTAGAAGTCTAGGACTTATAAGATCTGGGCCAGATGCCTTATTGATATTACGGTTAGCTATAACGTCTTCAACGTCTAATTCGTTAATACTAAAATCGCCGATTACGTTCACATCTTCTGTGTGGCCAGGAAGACGAGAATTCAAATCGTCGAGCTCGGTTTGCAATACGAAGAAATCATTAAATTCGTTAGCCTTGGCAGTATCATCGGTCAGTAAGCTGCCATTTTTATGTAACGGGGGAATATTACGGTCGCGCTGCTTCATACCAGAAATCTAGTTGCAAATATGCCACCATGATTTTGTAGAAGGATTGCATTGTGTTAATTGATTTACTAGTTTATTTCGATAATTCGATAAGAGATTTAGTTATTGAATTATGTTATTGAAGCCATAGACATTATACTGTTATTGAGATGAACATGAATTCATTAAACACATTGCAATAATCTTTAAGCTAAATTTTCAGATTTATTACTTTGTCTTTAAAAATCATTCTTTGTTTTTTTTACTTTTGACTTTCCAGTGTCCTTTTTGAATAAATTATGCTTTAATCAACATGATCAATTTATTAAGACAGACGTTTTGCCAGTCCTCAGTCAAACAGAGTTTTGATTTGTTGTTACAGGAAAGAAGTGTATGGACCTAGAGACACATGTCAGAATATCAATGTTACTGGTGGGGAAGAGGTAACACCTGTTTGATAAAACGCTTTTCTACTGCTTTACATTTTTACTATTATACCTACACATGCAAAGCTACTCTATAAAAACGCATTTGTTATTCATTTGAGACGAATCTTAACGATTTTACATTTTGCTGTTCTGTTGAGGACACCAAATTCACTGTGTAAGTAATACCTTAATTCTTTGATTATGTTCTGATGTTGATGTTTTGAAATATCTGTTTCATTGTAGTAAATAGAACTTTAGGAAACATTCATACTACATACTAAGGATATATCAACAATTTTATCTCTTTTGTGAAAGAAAAGAGGTCTCTATCAGAAAAATACACATCATTTTCAGCTTAAGAATACATTTTTAGATACGCTTTGAAGCATGGTTGACCTTAAAGATCACCAAATGTCCAAATGATGCTAATGAGAGAATACAGAGAGGATCTATATACCCAGAGGGACTAGCAGACAAACTTAACCTCAACATTGAATATGTCTGTGATTGTGACTGTCAGTCACCACCTTTGGCAGTAAGTCACCAAAGTAAAAGCATCTTCGAATATAAAACAATTTTATTTTGATGGAAAATTGCCGACGCATATATTTTTCATATGCAATGTCTGCTCATAAAAATAGCTTTGTTCTGAAATAAATATTTTGAATAACTTTCAAATTAATTTTTTAAAAGGGTGAATAAATTTAAATAGAAGACGTTCATATAAAAGCTTTGAAAAACGGAAAACGCAGGTACAAATTTCTTGTAGTCGATTATACCAAGACTTACTTTGTCATCAATGAGTCCAAGAAAAAGAACAAATTTACAGAAGACCAAATAATCGACATGCTCAACTTTCTTATTGACAACATATTTGTTCAGTTTGGTGGACGTGTTTTTCAGCAAACAATAGGGATTCCAATGGGCACTAATTGTGCACCTTTGCTTGCTGATTTGTTTCTTCATTCATATGAAGCAGACTTCTTGCAATCTCTTCTAGACAAAAAAGACCGTAGACTAGCTTTCTCTTTCAACCTCACGTTCCGTTATATTGATGATGTCCTTTCACTAAACAATTCTCGATTTGGTGACTTTCTCCATCTCATATATCCACAGGAGCTTGAGATAAAGGACACAACGGATTCTAGGAAGTCTGCTTCATATTTAGATCTACATCTCGAAATTGACTCTCAAGGAAGACTTTCAACAAGGCTCTATGACAAACGTGATGACTTCAACTTTCCAATCGTCAACTTCCCCTTCTTGTGTAGCAATATTCCGTCAGCTCCAGCTTATGGAGTTTACGTATCTCAATTGATTCGTTACTCCAGAGCGTGTGGGACTTACATCGATTTCCTTAGCAGAGCGACACGTCTGACGCAAAAATTGCTCACACAGGGTTATGTTGCTCCTCGGTTGCTGTCTTCACTCAAGAAATTTTACGGAAGACATCATGCACTTATAGACAAATATGGGATTTCGATCTCTCAGATGAGTGCAGATGTTGGTTTGTCATAGGGTGTTGTTTTGTCTTCCTTTAATGGATTTGACACGCTGAATGGACTATTGGCAACGCGACGGGTGTGCTATAGCAAGCAGGAACTGCTTACTCTTCCGGAGCACCTGAGTTCACTCTTGTTTCGACTGGAGTTCGCGTTGTTGATTGATATTCAGTTGTTTTGTGTTTCCATGTTTTACGTGTTGTCTGTTTTTGTCCCGTTCTTGTTTGTGTTTACTGGTTTAGTCTCTGCCCTTTCGGACTTTTGACATTCGGATACCCCATTGGTACCTCTGCTTCTTTGACATCTAGAGAGTAAATTCGAGTCCCAATTCTCAAACCAAGTTGCCATATACTAAAATGTTTGTAATTATATGCACAAGGCAACTAAAATGGCAAACATTTTCCGGAATGTAATCAACTGAACATCAAGATTGTTGAGAAAAAACTATGCATACTTGATAGTCTTAACTTAAACTAAAACGATGAAGTTCAAGGTATCATAAATGAACCAACCTCAGTCTCCTATAGATTTAGGTATTCATATTAAATGTTCATGCTGATGTGGCTTATCATCAGCGTTGTTTTGGGCATTTAGTTGTAAAATCATTTGTGACTAATTAACAGGTAGACAATGCCACCCAGTGTAGTTTCCACGGGAGTTTTGAATGTGGAATCTGCAATTGTAACGAAGGGTTTACAGGACAGACCTGTGATTGTGATATCAGTAAAACTATCGAGGAGACTTGTGGACAAAGGTAGTTAAAACTATTTGGGAGAGGTTGGTAAAACTATTGGGGAGACTTGTGGACAAAGGTGGGTAAAACTATTGGGGAGATTTGTGGACAAAGGTGGGTAAAACTATTGGGGAGACTTGTGGACAAAGGTGGGTAAAACTATCGAGGAGACTTGTGGACAAAGGTGGGTAAAACTATTGGGGAGACTTATGGACAAAGGTGGGTAAAACTATTGGGGAGACTTGTGGATAAGGTGGGCTAAACTATTTGGGAGACTTGTGGACAAAGGTGGGTAAAACTATAGACGAGACTAGTGGACAAAGGTTGGTAAAACTATTGACGAAACTTGTGGACAAAGGTGGGTAAAACTATCGAGGAGACTTGTGGACAAAGGTGGGTAAAACTATTGAGGAGACTTATGGACAAAGGTGGGTAAAACTATTGGGGAGACTTGTGGATAAGGTGGGCTAAACTATTGGGGAGACTTGTGGACAAAGGTGGGTAAAACTATAGACGAGACTAGTGGACAAAGGTGGGTAAAACTATTGAGGAGACTTGTGGACAAAGGTGGGTAAAAATATAGACGAGACTAGTGGACCAAGGTGGGTAAAACTATTGACGAGACTTGTGGATAAGGTGGGCTAAACTATCGAGGAGACGTGTGGACAAAGGTGGGTAAAACTATTGGGGAGACTTGTGGACAAAGGTGGGTAAAACTATAGACGAGACTTGTGGACAAAGGTGGGTAAAACTTTTGGGGAGACTTGTGGACAAAGGTGGGTAAAACTATAGACGAGACTTGTGGAAAAAGGTGGGTAATACTATTGGGGAGACTTGTGGACAAAGATGGGTAAAATTATCTACGAGACTTGTGGACAAATGTGATTAAAACTATTGGGGAGACTTGTGGAATAAGGTAGGTAAAACTATTGGGGAGACTTGTGGACTAGGGTGGGTAAAACTATTGGGGAGACTTGTGGACTAGGGTGGGTAAAACTATCGACGAGACTTGTGGACAAAGGTGGGTAAAATTATCGACGAGACTTGTGGACAAATGTGAGTAAAACTATCGAGGAGACTTGTGGAATAAGGTAGGTAAAACTATCGGGGAGACTTGTGGACTGGGGTGGGTAAAACTATTGGGGAGACTTATGGACAAAGGTTGGTAAAACTATTGGGGAAACTTGTGGACAAAGGTGGGTAAATCTATCGAGGAGACTTGTGGACAAAGGAAGGTAAAACTATTGGAGATTTGAGGAAAAAGGTGGGTAAAGAAATTATTGGGGAGACTTGTGGACAAAGGTGGGTTAAACTATTGAGGACACTTGTGCACAGAGGTGTGTAATACTATTGGGGAGACTTATGGACAAAGGTTGGTAAAACTATTGGGGAAACTTGTGGACTAGGGTGGGTAAAACTATTGGGGAGACTTGTGGACAAAAGTGGGTAAATCTATCGAGGAGACTTATGGACAAAGGTGGGTAAAACTATTGGGGAAACTTGTGGACTAGGGTGGGTAAAACTATTGGGGAGACTTGTGAACAAAGGTGGGCAATACTATTGGGGAGACTTGTGGACAAAGATGGGCTAAACTTTTGGGGAGACTTGTGGACAAATGTGGGTAAAACTATTGGGGAGACTTGTGGACATAGGTTGGTTAAACTATAGGGTAGACGTGTTCTTTGGCAACGTGACGGGTGTGCTATAGCAAGCAGGAACTGGAGTTCACTCTCGTTTCGACTTGAGTTCGCGTTGCTGAATGCGGTTTTGTTGTTATGTGTGTGTGTGTTTAATGTTGTTATGTGGTTTTTTTGTTGTGATGTTTTTTTGTCTGCTGGTTTTGTCTTTGTCTAAACGGTTTTATGATACTAATTACCCCTTTGGTACACCTTTGCTTCTTTTATATAAGTTCTGCTTTTTTTTAATTTCAAGGATCAACGATGAAACGATAATTTGTGGAAATGTAGGTGAATGTGTCTGTGGAGAATGTGTTTGTCCCGCGGGCTTCTCTGGGAAATACTGTGAATGTAATAATAATGCATGTGGTGGATACATCAGTAATGGACAGCTTTGTAATGGTAAATAAAATAAAATACCATTATAATGCATTTCTTCCAAATGATTATAATGACTAACAAAATTACTCTGACTGTTAAATTAATCATCTGGTGATCATGGTGACAGGAATGAGCTCGGGGGTTACATCCATTATAAGATGAGGTAGGGATGAGCCGCTGGAATTGGTACTTTTTTCATGGTCTCAATTATATTAAAAGGGTGTGAAAATTAGATGCTGGTAAATAAAGGTAATAACAAAACTACCGAACTTGAATGATCAATCTCATAGTCCAGAGAAAATGACAAAAACGAATCAGTCATACCGGAGAACTGGTGGATCGCAATGGTCCTGACTTGGTACAGGCATTTCAAATGAAATGGTGGGTTAAACCAGGTTTTATGGCGCCAAACCTCCCTCTTCCATTGCGATCTTAGGATCCGATAATGACCATAGAACACAACATAGTTGTGAGACACAATAGGGATATTGAGGTGATCATCTCAGTACAGCAGACCAGTCAAACACTAATTAAAACAATTAAACTATCATATCTTTTAACTCAATTTTGAACTTTTCTACTAGTGGCTGATACCGAAGAAAGAATTTTTTTAGTGATCGTATGAGACGTATTTTCTTATAGCCCTGCTTCAAAAGTCGGTCACGAAGAAACCGGTGTCTGATAAAAAAATCTGTGAAATGTGTGCAAGCTCTGGCATATCGAATAAGTTGAGAAATATAAACACCGTATGCAGGAGAAGTAGGTCTATTGCTCTGTAGATTAGGAAAATTAATAATTTGAAAATTAAAATCGTCTCGTTTATCGTAAATTTTTGTACTGAGATGACCACCTGGGTCAAATTCGAGGTGCAAATCCAAGAAAGACGTGAAGCAATTAGATGTGATAAGGATATGCATTTCCAGATGAGATTATGTCACAAGGTCGGTATGTTGTATCTCAATCAGATGCTGATATCAGAAGCCAATTATCATCTGACAGAAATCTAATTTGATAAGGTTACTAACCACAATTGCCCTAGCAGGTGCTCAACCCTGCTCTCGTGTGATTATTAACCATGTTTATTCCATAATGTTCAGATTTCCTTTTAATAACATAATATGCATCTTTGTTAATTGTTGTGTTTATCATGCAAAAATTAATTGACAATAAATATATTTTGAAAATGTATTGTAAAAAAATTATATGAAAAGGTATGCTTTTCTATGCTAATATATGGAAATGTATACTTTTATAAAATATAATGAGTATGTGTATTTTTTTATTTCAAAATTTATGATAAGGGTGGGGGTCCCAAGGTGCCAGCGGCTCACATCTACCAGAAATAGTTTTGAGTGCCCCCTCCCTGGGGAATTGGTACATAATACTAATTCGCAAGTTCTAAAACTATCAAGTGTTTAATTTGTATTTAAGATAACAAGTTAATCAAGCCACACCTCATAAAACAAATAAATTAAAAGAAATTTCGTCTGTTCTTTGTACATTGGCAATTATTCATCCTTTTTTCTGACTTTATCTGACTTTCAAGTTGCCAACCTTTGTGTTGAAGAGAAAACTTTTCTTTAAAATTTTATCTGATCTGCAGGTCATGGGACATGTGAATGTGGAATTTGCAAATGTGATACAGGATTTAATGGAACAAACTGTGACTGTCCTATATCTACAGAAACATGTAAAAGTTCTAACACTGTGAGTTTACGTTTTAAATCCGTTCAATAAAGGTAATAACAAAATGATGATTTACATTTTTCAATTGTGATTTGACAGTTTGGCCATTACAATTCGAAGACCATGTTTATTTACAAAAGCTATCTTTTTGCCATGTCATCTTTTGTGAATAAACAAAATCATTTTTGTTTGTTCCAAGCATGGTACATTATGTTTAATAATGCATAGTATAGAAAGCAATGCAAATTAATAAAAACTAACAGTTAAATAATAGTTCAAAAATGCTTTGAAAATGTTTAACTGTCAAAAAAACATGTGTGTGGTTAACTTTTTTCCAATAGTATACTAGTATGTAAATTTGGAATCTAATTGTTCCTAGAAAGTCAATTTTGCATACCTTATTATTGACATATACGTTTTGCTTTTTAAATGCAAAAAATACTTTCACTCCTTTATTTTAATTGGATAGACACTTTGTTCAGATCGAGGAGAATGTATCTGTGGGAAATGTTCCTGTGACAGAAATTACAGGGGAAAGTTTTGTCAAGAATGTCCTGTAAGTGTATATCTTCATGTTTTAATTAGTAATGAAAATTAACACATATATATGTTAGATTTCAAAACTCAACTTGATATTAAATATTGTCAAAAAGCGGGAAATGACATTAACAAATTTTGAATTGGTCACCCAAGCATATATAAAGAAGGTCACAGCAAGCATCCGAAATTTGTATTATACTCAGTATCATTAGGAGAATCTACCATACCAATTTTGATGATCGGGCACTTGTATGTAACAGTGAATATACTTTGATCAATCTTCTGTAAGTGGTAACCATGCAGATGTAGCACTTACCCTACCAATATGATAAATATGACACTTGTAGGTAAGTTCGAATTCGTTTTAAACTATTCTTCTTTATCGATGCATCTGGGCCATGTAGGGCGGAATAAGGCAAACATTAAGTTAAAATAAAATCAGAAACCTGAATATCATACGAAAATCTTGTTTTCTCTCTGTTTTGTATATTTGTCATGTTCTTATTTTTGTACGATATCTAGACTAAATTAATTATTAATTACATGACTTCATCTGTGCTACTGCAATCTTAAAACAAGCACAACTGCCTTTTGCATATTTTCCTAACAAAAACAAAAATATTTGTAACAAAATATTTTTCAGACTTGTCGAGGTTGCGAGACGAACAAATACTGTGCAGCCTGTGTGGGATTTCAGACAGGTCCTCTTGGATCGTCAGAGTGTCATTCACAATGTTCTCATGTGAAGGCTGTTGACATTATTTCACGTAAGTGATGCATTTTTATGCCCAATCGACAAAAGTAGGGAACATATAGTGTCCGGGTCCGGCCGTTCCACAAGTTGCGAAACGGGGCATTATGTCTTTCTGACATATTCTTGTTTGTTTTTGATAGTTTAAAAAATATCGTGAAATATTTTAGTGAGGGATTTATTATGGTTTATTTTCTGGAAAAAAGTAGTTGCGAATTTCATGTAACTGATATTTTCTTTTAAGTATAGGTATTTCTTTTTACTTTACAGTTGGAAATAGCACCTCCTTGTGTACCTTTCGTGATGATGAAGGATGCCAAATAGACTTCACGTACCGAGATACCGGAGATTTTAATTTGGCTGTTGAGGTTCAAAATTCCAAAAGTATGTTTTTTTCCATGTGTTTTTGGCATTTTAATGCCCTATTGGTATCTTTTTGCTACCTGTGATGGAATTTGCCTTCTTACCTGAAGAATTGCACACGTGTAGAATATTCCTTTTTTTTTCGTTTGATAAAGTGAAAAGCAATCTTATAGGCATCATTTTCATTTCAATACACATCCTGTTATCTAAGATGTAAACACGACTTGATCACTTGCCTGGTTGGTTATTTTGTGTGTCAATAGCTGTCCGTCCGTCCATAGTTAAGTGTATGTCATAAACCTATATCAAAACTGTATATAGAAATAATATCAAAAGCAGAGTGTTTAGTATGACAAAGTTTTTTACAAAGCGATTTCGGGTATTTCGAATGCAGGGAGTATATTCATGGGGCTTGTTTAGAGGGATACCAATATTCCACATCCTGGTAAATTTTCATCAAAAAGCCCGTATCTTAAAAATTGTGTTTCTATTATCCCATATCCTTGTTAATAGAATGGATCTAGATATCCCATATCCCAGTAAATTTTGCCTCAAATATTCCTTATCCCATGAATAAAATAGATGAATATCCAAATCCCATTATACCCTTAACAAACTTCATTCTGTTTCATCAATCATTTTTGTGAAATAACATGATGTATTCCTTACATTTTACAGCCTGTCCACCCGGAGAACCCAGTGCTATAATTCTAGCATCGAGTGTCAGTGCAACAGTTTTTGGAATCGGTGTTTTCATTCTGGTTGTATGGAAAGTTCTCACAACGTTACACGACAGAAAGGAATATGACAGATTTAGAAGGGAAATAGAAGAGGCAAATAGAAGAATACAAGATGTAAGATTTATTTATGTTCAATAAAGGTAATAACAAAATTACCGAACTTGGAGAATCAATCTCAAATGTCCATAGACGAGACAAAACAAGGACGACACACCGGTAAAAATTGAAGACCGCAATGGTCCTGACTCGGTACAAGTATTTCAAAGGAAATGGTGGGTTAAACCAGGTTTTAAGGCACACCAAACCTCCCTCTTCCATTGCAATCTTGGTGTCCGGTAGTTACACAAAACACAACAGTTGTGATGACATATCAGGGATCAAAATTAATAAAGTGAGGATTTGAGTTATTGTCATTTAGTTTTTTTTTGAATACAGGGTTATATTAAGCATATCGTAATTACCTTTTCAAATAAATATGTCATTTAGAAGAAGTTCTAAAATTCTAAAGAAACATTATTAGTAAGCAAAAATATATTTTGATGATCTAATTCAAACATTCTAAGATTAAGGATCAATAAAGGTATTTAACGTCGGTGAATACACATCAGTTTTATCTATTAAGTATCGATAGTTAAAGCATATTTGGTCATAGACTAATAAAACACAGAGGATAATCGGTATCGTGAGCCATTTACAATCAAAAACATGAGATTTTCTAAAGTAAACTTGTAACCAAGTGTCAGATCAATTTTGATCAGAACATTGTCTCCTCGTAATTTCTTCAACAATTCTTAAGGTGGTGCCGAATACCATTTTGACCTAGATATCGACCAAATAAAAAGTGTTAATTTTCATAAAAGAACACCAGTTTTTACTAAATATCATTCTTTAATAAATGCATTATATCCACCATTTTTCAACAAATTTGATTTCTAAAAAAATTGTTTTTGATCAAAACTTTGCACTCCTTTGCTTGATCTTTTTACAGGAACAAACTAGTCCACTCTATGAACCTAATAGGTCTGAAAACCCAACGTATCAACACAGTGAGAACGGTGAACACACTTACAACGACCTGTCAGGAACACGTAACGAACATATCGAACTGCCATCTGTTGATGTCAAACGGGATAATGAAATACCGTGTGATAATCAGGAACCCATTCCCGAGCAAAAAGGTCCACGTTTAACAGTCATGATGAACGAACTGTTAGAATTTTCTATGGAAAATGACAACACCGAAGGAGTCTCTCAACAAACTTCGAACTCAAATCTGGATTCTGATTTGCATGATCATAACACTCAAGATGACACAAAACTGGGAACAATTAGTGAGCTGGAAGCATCGACTGGAAATGATAGCGCGGAAAATGATGTTCTTGGATATGAAGCTTTATCAGAAGATAAAATGAGAAATAATTCAAAATTTGAATCTGAGGAACACAAGGGAAATAACCTAAAATCTAAAGATGAATCTTTGGTACACAAAGGACATAATCCAGCCTATGAAGATATCTCCGATGACGGAACTTTGATTAATGCACCATTTGACAATAGTTCACATAATAACAAAGGAAACAATCCAGGCTATGAAGACATAACCGTTGATGCCAAGGGATATAATCCAGCATTCGAAAATATTTCTGATAATAACAAGGGAAACAAATTACGCTATGAGGATCCCTGGGATATCAAAGCTCAAAACAAGAGGTGTAATCAAACTGATGGAGTTATAAATGATGCCCACATTAGAGTTAAGGTAGAAAATGATTATGATGAAGTAAGTACAAAAAATGCTACCCCGGATCTATCTGCTCTTAACAGGAATGACAACCCAGCGTTTGAAGTTGATCCAAGTGACGAAAAGGAGATGGAAGATCAAGAACAAGAAAAGACACACGTGTACGCAAAAGTGATGAAATCATTCAAATAGAATGTGAAGGCGAACTATCACTAACATATACCATAACAAAAAAAGAAAAATAACATATTTGTATATTATGTATATCAAAATTGTATTGTTGCTTTATTATCGCTAAATAACATTGTTACATTTATCTATGCAGTTTCTATAGCAATAACAGTACTGTAAAGAGGATTTTTTAAATTTCGTTGTATTGTGTTCTAATGTTTATATCTTAAAACATTATTTTTTTATTTAGACCTGTCTTTCAGAAGAATGGTGGTAACGGCTTTAAATCTGTGAACGTTAAAAGATGAACGTTGATGAAATGGTAGATGGATATTTAGAAGTGTGTAAAATAATTCTAACTTTAATGTATGTTTTTCATATTGAACAGGACACAATATCATTTAAACTTGGTAGATTTTTTTTTTCCAAATCATGTACAGTATAGTACTAGTAGTTAATTTTTAGTATTATTCGATGTCGTTTTTATCAAAATACTTCGTTCGTGTTCAAAGTACTTTGTGGACATTAATAAAGTAGCAAAGCATTGTATCATTATAATGTCTTTTATAACATACATTGTAGGTTCATATTAGAAATAAACGTTGTACTGTGCTTAACATGAATTATGGATTCATTTTATTGAATTGCGGAGATACATACCTTAGATTTTAGATATCAACAAACATTTTAGATAATTATATCATGTACCCATATTTTCTTTTCAAAAGGAGTAGAGCCACGAAGGCCCTAAATCGGCCCGGTATTTTCACTATTTTTTCAACTACTATTACTTGTCAAAAAATTAACTAAAATATGTTAAGGTATGAACAAACTTTTTATATCTGTAGGATTTAGCAAAATATGTACACCACAGGCTTAGCCTTGAAACTTTAAACAGGCCATAAATTTGAAAATTCCTCATTTTTTACACATTTTCACTGGTTTCTCTGCATATTTCGTCAAAATTAGTATTGGCCACATTCCTCGACCATCGTAATTTTTTGATAATTAATTTATAATATCATAATACACATTTCTATCACAAAATAATTTTGGTCGACAGGTGTGGCCCATTTCATATTCATCGATTTATACATGAAAATCGAGGAAAACTGTCACAAATTGTTATTTTTCACAAAATAGTCTATTTTTTACCTCACTGCTCTCCTTATTGATAAATGATTGAAGGAAAAAATATTGCAATTCATGAAATATAAAGACTAATGAACATTTATGCAACAACTACAAGCAGATATATCAAAGTTGATTTTTTGGGCCATTTTGGGGCCTTCGTAGCTCTACTCCTTTTCGTGTCAAATGAAGACCATATAAAAATTTTAGTCAAGTTTGATTATTATTTCTATGTTTTTGAAAAGAAACACGACTGAAATCGAATAGTAAACCTTTGAAAAAATGGTTGAATAGAACAATGAAATAAATGCGAAAAATTATCCCGCCGAATTGTTCACTATATAATCAGACAAAACTTGTCTGGGTAATGAACATAAGTTTAAACGTAGTTAGCATTTGTTATTTGAAACGAATGCATCTGGGCCAAAAAAGTAAGAATATCTAATATGTGCCGTCCACTGTCTGACCCTTATCTAGAATAGTAATTTATGTTTATATATGAATAATTAGGTCATAATGATATGATAGAATAGGGATTACCAGTCTCAAATGTCCAGACTGAAAAGACAAAACAAGATAAAAGCGAATCACAGAAAATATATATCGCAATGGTCCTGTCTTGGTACTGTATGTGTCTTTTGTTTGATTTCTACAATATTATTTATTGATATAGAACAAATTATATGCATTTGGCCTATAAAGTCTGCTGTTCTGTAAATCTTTTTGATTATTTCAAAAAGATTTATTAGGCCCCCGAAGCCCATTTTAGCAATGTGCTAAAAATGGCCTAATCTCCATTTTTGTAATGCTGTAACATGCAAGGAATGACCGAAAGCAAAGTTACAAATATGTTTTTGTACAGACCATATATCAGTCTTTTGGAAGGATGTACTTGCAGTTGGATATAAGGGTTGGACTAATAATATTCCATATTATTAGTCCAACCCTTCATTCATGACAAATAGTCCCCTAAAATTGGTCATTTCTGTACATTTCATCAAAATACACAGATACTCCCATCTTTCACCCTTAATCCCGAAGTATATGTCTTTCCCGACCCTTAAATGGTACTTGTATTGTGATCATCTGTTGTATCACATGTTCTAAATGCATCTTGTTTCATAGCAAACACATTCAGATTTTTAAACTGAATCCCCCGAAAAATGGATTTTATTTAGAATTATCAAAACATGTCATTGTTTCCCGGGGCTGTGGCTAAGTCAAAATGTAAAATCCCAGCTTGGCTTTTTGATAGGTTTGTCTTGATATGTTATTGTTTTTGAATTTCTGAAACATAGGGATAAAAAAGCGTTACCTTGGACAATATGTACCCTTAAAAATAACAAATAATACTGCCCAAGTCCTACCTAAAGGTACCAGAGGAACCAAAATTATAAATTACGAAAAATGCACTGAATTTGAAAGACAAAACATCACTTTTTCAAAAAATATTGTTACAATTGTCATTAAATATACGTAAACTAAAAAAAATCACAATGAAAATGTCTTATTTTCATATTTTTTTTATTGAAATCACCAAAAATCAGATGAATGCTATATATAGCTATTGAGGCCTGTAGGGCGGCCATCTTTGATTTTTCGAAAGAAAAAATTTGCCTGAATCAGTCTCATAGGATTGTTTTTCAGTTGCACTATACCTTTTACAAAAATGAAAACATTGCTATTGGACGATTTTGCATGGTTTTCTCATGAACGGGCTCTTAAAATAGCATACGAAATTTTCAAGGTAAAAAACTTTAAAAAAGGAAATGAAAGTTCGAGAAAACAAGATTGCTAAACCAGACGTTGAAAGAAAATACACCTCATAGTACAAGAAAAATATAGACTCTAAGTGTCTACTATTTTCGCTCCCTTTTGGAGCGTATCAACAAATAAGTTTAACAATGTCTGGTGGTTAAATGTTTTTACTTGCTAATGACAAAATACAAATTGCTCTAATTCATTTGGGATTTATAAAAAGGGCTTAGTAGCTAGACTTTAAAAAATAATAGGGTGGTGCTTAACTTTTTTCGGAGTGTATATCTCAAGGAACAAGTACAGATTCTAGGAGGTCCACTTCATACTTGGTTTTATATCCCGTAATTGACACCCCAGGAATTTTGTACAAGGCTCTATGATATACGTGATGACTTTCCAAAAGTCAACTTTCCATTTTTGTGTAGCAATATTCCCTCCTCTCCAGCATATGGAGTTTCGTTTCACAACTGATTCGTTATTTTAGAGTTTGTGGGAAATATTGTTACTTCCATGATAGAGCGTTACGGCTGACAGGCAAATTGTTAATACTGTCAAACGTACTTTTTTTCGCGAGGTATTTATTCTTACGGATTTCGCGGTAAAGCATTTTTCGCGAAAAAAAAAACCGTGAAATGAAACAAATTGTATGAAAAGAATAGAATAATGGGCAGAATTCGTGAAATTAAGTACCCGCTAACTTGAGTGAAATCGTGAAAATGAGTACCCGCAAAACTAACAACGTTTACAGTACGTTGCTCAACGGTTGTTGTCGTCATTCAAAAAGTTATAGGAAAGTCACCATGTGCTAGCAGACAAATACGGAATTTCATTGTCTCAGTTGAGAGTAGATATTGGTTTGACATAGACTTTGATAATGTCATCTTTTCCGGATTTGACCCACACTTAATCGATCGATGGCAACGTGACAAGCGGTAACTGCTTACTCTTTTGTCACACCTTTGCATCTTTACATACGTTAATGGCCATATTATACTAAACAATGACCATATATTCGATGGCATACAAACCAGGAACACATTCAAAGGTATTCGTTCAAGAAAAGTTATGCCGACGTTGAGACAACAAAATAAAACTTAACATTTATCTTCCAGTGAGGAGTTGACTCAGTTTGAGTGTTAATACTCCTGTCGTACAGCTTAAAATCTCCTGCTTTATACAATAAAACTTGGATTGGTATATGTACAATTAAAAACAGAGCTGATGAAGTTAGCAGTGGATTAGGGACACACTGGTCTCAGCCAAGTTGTGTCGAAATTGTTCCACTGTAGGTGCTGCTCGGATCTCTTGAGGGATGAAGATCCAAGAGATGATGGTGGCTTGCACAAAGGAGTACTTGTAGAGGTTCAGTCGAGTATATATTTGCCTGATGTTGTTAGCAGCTGAGCCTCGTGTCCTGGTGGTTTGGACGTGTAGTAAATGGTGTTTTGGTACCTCAACTATGCGGTTAATGATCTTGTAGAACAAGATGGCTCTGTTCATGGCTCGTCTTTGATGCAGTGGTTCCCATTTAAGTTGCTCGAGCATGTTGCTGACGCATCCAGGTTCCTGGGAATAGTAGTTGCCTGTTGCAAATCGGGCTGCCTGGCGTTGGACAGCTTTTAACCGCTGAATGTTCTGTAGTTGGTGAGGGTCCCACACAGAGCTACTGTACTCAAGTACCGGTCTAACTAGGGTAGTGTATGCCTGGCTACGGACTTCTTGCAGGCAGTGTCTAAGTTTTCTGGGGAGAAATCCAATGGATCTTGTTGCCTTGGCAGCTGTCTGGTTTATGTGTTCTTTCCATGAAATATCTTGGCTGATGTACACCCCTAAGTATTTCCCTCCTGGTACGCTTTCCAGTGTGTGGTTATGTAGCTGATAGCTTGTTTTAAGTGGGACCTTTTTCTTGGTGATGTGAATGGTGGTGCATTTCTGTGGATGGAATGCCATCTGCCAGTCTTCTTCTCACTTATGTAGGCTGTCAAGGTCTTGCTGCAGAATGACTGAATCCCTTGGTGTTCGAATGGGTCTGTAGATCAACCAATCGTCAGCAAATAATTGTACTGTGGAGTTGACTGTTTCGGGCAAGTCATTGATGAATACGAGAAATAGCAATGGTCCCATGCCTGTGCCTTGAGGAACTCCAGAGACTATATCCGCTTCATCTGATGCCTTTTCTTCGACAAGTACATGCTGTTTTCGTTCTTAAAGAAAACTTTGGATCCAGGTGTTGGTGTTGTTCCGGATGCCGTAGTAGTCTAATTTATTTTATAGTCGTTGGTGGGGTACCTTGTCGAACGCCTTGGCAAAATCTAGAAGGATTGCGTCAATTTGCAGGCCGTCTGAGAGTGCACTGGCTAGATCCTGGATAGTTGTAAGTAATTGAGTCTCACAGAATCGTTATGTTGAGCTTGGGTGAGTATTGAATGCTGTTCTAGGTGGTCCATTATTTGTTAATGCAGAATGTGTTCCATTACTTTTGAGCAAACTGAGGTGCGTGATACCAATCGATAGTAGGCCGCTGAGCTCTTGTCGCCTTTTTTGAAAACAGGGACTACGTGTGCCATGCGCCAGTCTAGATCTTTAGAGACATTTCCACTGTCAATTGAGGTCTGGAAGATGTATTTAAGAGCTGGTGCTAGTTCAACTGCCAATTGGGACGGCGGGTTGAGATTAAGTCAGGACCCGTTGCTTTGTAGGTGTTGAGATTCTTAAGGAGCTCCTCTACGCCAATCTGTCCTACCACAATGTTTGGCATTGATGGATATGGGCTTGGTCCTTTATCTGGCATTGAATTGGTATCCTCTTTGGTGAAGACTGACATGAATTGTCTGTTGAGGATGTTGGCCTTGGTTTCAGGGTTGCTGGGGATGAGCCCATCAGAGTTCCGTAGTGGAGCTACTCAAGATGCCTCTTGCTTCCTACTTTTCACGAATGACCAGAACTTTTTTGGATTTTGTTTGGCTTCTGGACTGATGATGTTGTTGTAGCTTCTGTGAGCAGTTCTCATTTTACGTTGGCATTCAGCTTTAAGGTGTTTGTATCTTTTGATGTCCTTAGAATTCTTTGAGTTGTTAGCTTTCTTATAGGCCCTCTCTTTTCGACGAGTAAGTCTGCATGGGTTGGTGTGTCTGGATCTTGTGAGCTTGTGTGGTATATGTTTGTCTAAGAGGTTGATCATTTTATCTCGAAAGGTGGTCCAGCAGGAGTCAATATCATGATGTTTGTATACGATGAATGATGATACAAATGAATTACATTACACCCCATTGCAAAGAAATATAATTTTTATTTGATTTTAGATATTTTTAGCTAACAATACGATCAATATAAAATGATTCATATGACTTAAAATAGCTTGAAAGGCTTATCTCAGAACAATTCCATTCCGACAGGTTCAAATATAGCATACATAAGCAAATTTGCAAAGAACTTGAAATTTCATTAATTTTAATCAGTGGCAACTTTGAAAAAAAGAATTATTTGTTTAAAACCCTGTGACTGCTTAGGAACAAAATAGTCCCAATACATTATGCATAATAGTGTTTACTAAAATGGAGATAAAGCAACACGAATTGTGGATTTGAAAAAGGTTGACTCACTATCAAACTAACATTGAATTTTACGACTATATAACGTTTACATGTGAGGTGCTGGTTTAATAATCAATGCTTATCAAATTTTAAATTACTATACATCAAAATTTATGGTCGTTTTATTTTCTGAATATTAAAATTCCAATGTAGCTCTATGCAGTTTTGATAGCAAACTGCTTTTGTTCTTATGCATAAAGGGCTATATTTTATATACCAGAATATTTTAAGGTCACTTTTTATTCGCCACTGTATGGTTAAAGAACAAATTTTAAGCGTTCGGGAAATGGTATATGCATATGGTTTCATGTATCTAGAGATCAAAATATTACTAGTTGTGCTGCTAGTACGTACATTAATTCTAACTTTAATGTACGTTTTTGGTGTTGAACAGAAATTTACAGTTTTCAAATCTGGTAAGATATCATAATTATTAAGTTTAGGAAACAAAACTAAATTGCTGTTATTTAAAAACTAAACAAATAAGTAGTTGTCTATTTTGTGAATTCAAAACAGATTATAAACATTTTCTAGATTAATGATTTATAAAACAATTAAAAAAACTGTTATTTTACGAATTGGAAATCACTCGAAGACAAATTTGGGAATCCTATTTTGCAGAAGAATGCAGATGTTTGTTTGTAATAGAGCGTCGTTTTGTCTTCCTTTACCGGAATTGACATACTGAATTTGAAATGGCAGTGCGACGGGTGTGCTATAACAGACAGGAACCGCCTACTCTTCCGCGGGGCACCTGAGTTCACTCTTGGTACGACTTGAGTTCATGTTGTTGGTTTCTGTTAGTTTTTTTTGTGTGTTTGTTATGTTTTTTATTTACTCGTGCTGTTCTTGTTCTTGTCGTTGCCCTTTTGGACTTTTGAGACTCCAATGCCCTATTCGTGCCTCTCTTTGCTTCTTTCAGCCAAAAACTGCACCCTTCCTTTTTCAATTTCAAAGCACAGTCTTGCCATTTTATTTCCTGGTTTCTGCCATCATGCCTTTTTATTTCGATTTGAACCATACCCCTCTTCCCATAAAAATGAAATGGTCGCTCCCTTAGGGAAAATACGTTCAAGAAAAGAAATGTCAGATTTCGGTTAATAGGAAATATGAAAGTGATACACTCAAATTCGAGTTCTACTGTATTGGCCGCAAAGTGTTGCTGTATACCAAAAGTCACGCGGCCATGATATGTTGTTGAAAAAAAAACTTTTTTGAAAATATTTCCCTGCCTATCCGCCAGCAAGCCCGGTCCGTCCGAAACTTTTTTATGTGTCATCCGTCGAATTAGACAAAATTTAAAACACTGTATCACCTTAAATTATTTCTTCTAACAATTATTGTTAATTAGATTTCTCTGAAATTTGGTATTATAATTCATAATACACTAAATCCCGGGGGCGGTACTTCCTATATATTGGTATACGGGGACGTGTGGCAGATTCGGGTAGTAATTTTGAAATTTTTAGTATTTACTTTATCTTCTGGTATTGATTTAGGTTTTAATTTTACATATGATATCGATTCTACGTAAAATACTAGTATTGACTCTGGTTTATAATTTCCTGGTGAATTACTCTGACTATACACATGCATGGCGTGTCAATTTGCTGAAAAGTTTCTAGCTCTACCACAATGAGTGCATTTTTGTGGGAAGTATTATCATTCATGCTATTTATTTGGATATCAAAATCCAGAAAGTATAAGTATTTATTTTGGTACCATTTACAGACCTGCTGCCGCACGACCCCGAACTAAAAATAAGAAAGTAACCGCAGAGTACTAACTAGCTTATTTTGTCAATCCTTAAGATACTTCTTGACGTCAGTCAATATAATATTCTAATATATTTAAGGTGGGACGATACCAAATGGCATATATCCAGATTTTAATGAAAATTGGTAGACGCATAGTTCTGAGTGATATATATGAAATAAAAAATGGGGGTCACGGACCTTGGTTTTTTGAATAAATGCACTTGAAATCTGCAATTTTGGCAAGAAATTAACAAAGACATATATGAAGAAAAGAGTAACTGGGGTGTCAATGCTTGGTATTTTTTTAAACTTATTCGCGGATACAATAATATATCATTCTCTGATATTTTTTTTTTCATATTTGTTTGCCAGTTATATTGTTAAAGCTGAACTTCCATTTCAGAAACTTTCTTTGTGTAAATAACTCTTTTGTTCTAAGAACAATAGGCTTAATTCACCATGGCAAAAACAGGGGTTTCCAGATACCCCTGCTTTTGCGCTTGTGAACACACCTCATGTTAATAGAACAAAAGAGCTTCTCACACAAAGAAACTTCTGTAATAGTTAGCCCATGGCATCTCAGAAGGAAATGAAAACAGTTCACTTTATAAGGTTTAAAATCAATTCTAATTTAAAAAGTAGCAAAATAAAAAAAACCCAGACAAATAAAACAAATCATTAACAAAAATGAAAATAAACAAACAAAACAAAGCAAGAATATGTCCAATAGACATAATGCCTATATTTCGCAACATAAGAGAGGGACGAACACACAGACGGACGGACAAAAATATCCGACGACTGTATATCCAAATAACTTTCAAAGATGGGGCATCAAAATGGGTCAAAGATAGAAATGACCGGATCTCGTTAAACAGGAAGTAGGTAGACAATAGACCTGAAATTAATTCAACAGTATGGGACCCATGCTAATTACCAAATATCAAAAGGATGTAATAAGAGGTTGCTGAGAAAACTGTGAAGAAAAATGTCCATAATTGACCATTTAGGCAAAGAATTAAGTAAGTCGGCAAACAGGAAGTAGATGAGAGAAGGACTCTTAATCGAACCCCATGGTAAGGGACATCGTACTGCATATGTATCAAAATACAAAATATAAAATTAAAATGAAATAAATTTTCTTCAAATACGCAATTTCCTCAAATAAAATTACCTGCTCTCAGAAATCAATGATATTCAAAGGAATAGCAGCCAAAGCACATCCGTCTTCACTGATAGTCATATAAAACTGAATGAATCTTAGAGATATTCAGTTTAGAAGTGTTAATTGTTTTAATTAGCATGATACAAAATCATCAGTTGTTTGTAAAGTAAATAATCTGTTTAACAAGTTGATTAATCTGTTTTAATCCTACAATCATCTCAGTTGCTTAATATCTTGAATTAAAGAGGCCCTTGTGTGGGGAAGAAAAAATTCAGAAATATGTTTACTAACTCAGTTTTATAATTAAAGCCACATTTTATTGCTTTCTATAAAAAAAAATGTGATCTAGTTTTGTTCTAGGTTTACTGGGGTGTAAGTTAGTTATACTATTCGGTATACGGTGTTTCTGGATAAGAAACCCCGAGGACCGGAGGTCCTCGGGGTTTCTTATCCAGAAACACCTTTACCTCATGGTATAACTATTACATAATCTAGATTTATGGACAATTTTACTATATAGCAGAACACGTCCGGTCAACAAATCGTTACACATTATCAAACTCCGCGCAGTGCCCGTTCCCGTTCCGTCCACTAAACAGAAAGTAGTTCTGAATGGAGCCGATCACTGCGCGGAGTTTGACACATTATACAACATGACAAAGAAATTATATTTCATTCAATATCGTTTATAATCTAAAAGAAGTAAAAAAAACTTTGAAAAGTATCAACAACATTTACGCTTTCCCACCATTCGTGTTATTTTTTTTTCAAACATCAATGGAGACCTTCAAAGAATAGTTGAATAAATTTACTGACAATCTTAATCAGTCGAAGGGTGAATATTGAATTATGAATAAGATATTGATAAAAATACAATTTACTTTACTACAAAGCCTGTAAATATATTCACAACTGATTCATCAAAAGTATTTCTATTGGCGAATTCTTTCACTTCGAAAAATTAGTCATAGTAAATACATGAAATTGGTTAAGAAACTACTTAAAAATCTTAGATGAAATCTCCATTCGTATAACGGTAAGAAAAATAACCACACGAAAAAGCATTTTGTCGAGTATTCACGGCATAATCCTACTTTAATCCCAGGTGGGACTAAACCGGATTGCACAAAAAAATGCATGAATTGCTATATTTTTGTGCCTAATGTTGAATCTACCAGAAATACATGAATTACTATATTTTTCTGCCTAAAATTTAAGGAAGTGGTGTGAAACGTATGACACGTTGATTATGTTTTTTATGAAGGATCTTATATGTAAATGCGGTTTTTTCATAGAAAAGTGTCTTATATATATATTAATCCTGTTTTAGTCCCACCCCCATGGAAAAAAACAGTACTTTTATATAGAAGGTGGGACTAAAACAGGATTAATATATAAGCGTTTTTTAATAGAAAAGTGTCTTATATATTAATCCTGTTTTAGTCCCACCCCTATGGAAAAAACAGTACTTTTATATAGGAGGTGGGACTAAAACAGGATTAATATATAAGCGTTTTTTAATAGAAAAGTGTCTTATATATTAATCCTGTTTTAGTCCCACCCATATGGAAAAAAAGTACTTTTATATAGGAGGTGGGACTAAAACAGGATTAATATATAAGCGTTTTTTAATAGAAAAGTGTCTTATATATTAATCCTGTTTTAGTCCCACCCCTATGGAAAAAAAAACAGTACTTTTATATAGGAGGTGGGACTAAAACAGGATTAATATATAAGCGTTTTTTAATAGAAAAGTGTCTTATATATTAATCCTGTTTTAGTCCCACCCCTATGGAAAAAACAGTACTTTTATATAGGAGGTGGGACTAAAACAGGATTAATATATAAGCGTTTTTAATAGAAAAGTGTCTTATATATTAATCCTGTTTTAGTCCCACCCCTATGGAAAAAACAGTACTTTTATATAGGAGGTGGGACTAAAACAGGATTAATATATAAGCGTTTTTTAATAGAAAAGTGTCTTATATATTAATCCTGTTTTAGTCCCACCCATATGGAAAAAACAGTACTTTTATATAGGAGGTGGGACTAAAACAGGATTAATATATAAGCGTTTTTTAATAGAAAAGTGTCTTATATTTTATAATCCTGTTTTAGTCCCACCCCTATGGAAAAAAAACAGTACTTTTATATAGGAGGTGGGACTAAAACAGGATTAATATATAAGCGTTTTTTAATAGAAAAGTGTCTTATATATTAATCCTGTTTTAGTCCCACCCCTATGGAAAAAACAGTACTTTTATATAGGAGGTGGGACTAAAACAGGATTAATATATAAGCGTTTTTAATAGAAAAGTGTCTTATATATTAATCCTGTTTTAGTCCCACCCCTATGGAAAAAACAGTACTTTTATATAGGAGGTGGGACTAAAACAGGATTAATATATAAGCGTTTTTAATAGAAATGTGTCTTATATATTAATCCTGTTTTAGTCCCACCCCTATGGAAAAAACTGTACTTTTATATAGGAGGTGGGACTAAAACAGGATTAATATATATGCGTTTTTATAGAAAAGTATAATACACTTTGTTTCAATCATTCTTAAATAACGCCATGAAAAGGGTTTTCTTTTGGGGATAATGCCTTCAGCAAAAAGGGGCTTGGAATGTTTTGGGGGTACGCAAAAAAAGAAGGAAAATGTATGACTTTAACATTGACCTTGACCTTGACTTTAAACAGTTGACATTTACGTTGCTTTTATGAAACGACTTTGACCTTGACCTTGACCTATATTTAATGTTTCTTTGTAAGGCTCTTTTTCATATCCGAAGCTTGAACTTTTACCTCGACTTCGACCTTGACTTCCATAGTTTAATGTCACACAGCTTTTAAGAAATGACTAACTTTGACCTTGACCTATATTTAATGTACTACTTTCACGCTTTATCTGTATTCTTAACTAACTTTGACATTGACCTTGACCTATATTTAATGTTTCTTTGTAAGGCTCTTTTCATATCTGAAGCTTGAACTTTTACCTCGACTTCGACCTTGACTTCCATAGTTTAATGTCACACAGCTTTTAAGAAATGACTAACCTTGACCTTGACCTATATTTAATGTTCTATTTTCACGCTTTATCTGTATTCTTGACTAACCTTGACCTTGACCTATATTTAATGTTCTACTTTCATGCTTTCTCTATATGTTTCAAGTGTTTATTTTGACTCATATATTCAAGGACGGAATAAAGAGCATTGATATCACCTATATACTTTTAATGCTTTCTAATATATTGTAGGACGGAATAAACAGCATTGATATCTCCTGTACATGTATACAGTTTATTCAGTGTTATATATTCTAGGACGAAATAAAGAACATTCATATCTCCTGCATACAGTCTATTCCTAAATACAGTTTATTCCGTCTTATATATTCTAGGACGGAATAAAGAGCTTTGATATCTCCTATATACAGTTTATTCCGTCTAATATATTCTAGGACGGAATAAAGAGCGTTGATATCTCCTGTATACAGTTTATTCCTTCTAATATATTCTAGGACGGATTAAGAGCTTTGATATCTCCTATATACAGTTTATTCCGTCTAATATATTCTAGAACGGAATAAAGAGCATTGATATGTCCTGTATACAGTTTATTCCGTCTTATATATTCTAGGACGGAATAAAGAGCATTGATATCTCCTATATACAGTTTATTCCGTCTAATATATTCTAGGACGGAATAAAGAGCATTAATATCTCCTGTGAACAGTTTATTCCTTTTAATATATTCTAGGACGGAATAAAGAGCATTGATATCTCCTATATACAATTTATTCCGTCTTATATATTCTAGGACGGAATTAAGATCATTGATATCTCCTATATACAGTTTATTCCGTCTAATATATTCTAGGACGGAATAAAGAGCATTGATATCTCCTGTGTACAGTTTATTCCTTTTAATATATTCTAGGACGGAATAAAGAGCATTGATATCTCCTATATACAGTTTATTCCGTCTTATATATTCTAGGACGGAATAAAGAGCATTGATATCTCCTATATACAGTTTATTCCGTCTAATATATTCTAGGACGGAATAAAGAGCATTCATATCTCCTATATACAGTTTATTCCGTTTAATAAATTGTAAGACCGTTGTTAAGAATAAAGATCATTGATATCTCCTATATACAGTTTATAATTTCTAATTTATTCTAGGACGGAATAAAGAGCATTGAGATCTCCTGTATACAGTTTACTCCTAAATACAGTTTATTCCGTCTATTTCTTGGTAGGTATGAATAACCGATATGGACCAACTTAAGGCCCATCTATTGAATGGTAGGTATGAATTACCGTTATGGACCAACTTAAGTCCCACCTATTGAATGGTATGTATGAATACTGTTATGGTCCAACTTAAGTCCCACCTATTGAAAAGTATGTATGAATAACCGTTATGGACCAACTGAAGTCCCACCTATTGAACGGTAGGTATAAATACTGTTATAGACCAACTTAAGTCACACCTTTTGAATGGTAGGTATGAATAACCGTTATGGCCCTACTTAAGTCCCACCTAATGAATGGTAGGTATGAATAACCGTTATAGACCAACTTAAGGCCAACCTGTTGAATGGTAGGTATGAATTACCGTTATGGACCAAATTAGGTCCCACCTATGGAATGGTAGGTATGAATAACCGTTATGGACCAACTTAAGGCCCACCTATTGTTTTAAGTGTTTATTTTGACTCTAATGTATTCTAGGACGGAATAAAGAGCATTGATATCACCTATATACTTTTAATGCTTTCTAATATATTGTAGGACAGAATAAACAGCATTGATATCTCCTGTACATGTATACGGTTTATTCAGTGTAATATATTCTAGGACGAAATAAAGAACATTCATATCTCCTATATACAGTTTATTCCTTCTAATATTTTCTAGGACGGAATAAAGAGCATTGATATCTCCTATATACAGTTTATTCCGTCTAATATATTTTAGGACGGAATATAGAGCATTGATATGTCCTGTATACAGTTTATTCCGTCTAATATATTCTAGGACGGAATAAAGAGCATTGATATCTCATGTGTACAGTTTATTCCTTTTAATATATTCTAGGACGGAATAAAGAGCATTGATATCTCCTATATACAGTTAATTCTGTCTTATATATTCTAGGACGGAATAAAGAGCATTGATATCTCCTATATACAGTTTATTCCGTCTAATATATTCTAGGACGGAATAAAGAACATTGATATCTCCTGTTTACTGTTTATTTCTTCTAATATATTTAAGGACGGAATAAAGAGCATTCATATCTCCTATATACAGTTTATTCCGTTTAATAAATTGTAAGACCGTTGTAAAGAATAAAGATCATTGATATCTCCTATATACAGTTTATAATTTCTAATATATTCTAGGACGAAATAAAGAGCATTGATATCTCCTGTATACAGTTAACTCCTAAATACAGTTTATTCCGTCTATTGATTGGTAGGTATGAAAACCCGATATGGACCAACTTAAGTCCCACCTATTGAATGGTAGGCATGAATAACCGTTATGGACCAACTTAAGTCCTACCTATTGAATGGTAGGTATAAATACTGTTATGGACGAATTTCAGTCCCACCTATTGAATGGTAAGTATAAATACTGTTATGGACCAACTTAAGTCCCATCTATTGAATGGTAGGTATGAATAACCGTTATGGACCAACATAGGGCCCATCTATTGAATGGTAGGTATGAATTACCGTTATGGACCAACTTAAGTCCCACCTATTGAATGGTATGTATGAATGCTGTTATGATCCAACTTAAGTCCCACCTATTGAATAGTAAGTATAATTAACCGTTATTGACCAACATAAGTCCCACCTATTGAACGGTAGGTATAAATACTGTTATGGACCAACTTCAGTCCCACCTTTTGAATGGTAGGTATGAATAACCGTAATGGCCCTACTTAAGTCTCATCTATTGAATGGTAGGTATGAATAACCGTTATGGACCAACTTAAGGCCCACCTATTAAGTGGTAGGTATAAATACTGTTATGGACCAATTTCAGTCCCACCTATTGAATGGTAAGTATAAATACTGTTATGGACCAACTTAAGTCCCATCTATTGAATGGTAGGTAAGAATAACCGTTATGGACCAACATAGGGCCCATCTATTGAATGGTAGGTATGAATTACCGTTATGGACCAACTTAAGTCCCACCTATTGAATGGTATGTATGAATACTGTTATGGTCCAACTGAAGTCCCACCTATTGAATAGTAAGTATGAATAACCGTTATGGACCAACTTAAGTCCCACCTATTGAACGGTAGGTATAAATACTGTTATGAACCAACTTAAGTCCCACCTTTTGAATGGTAGGTATGAATAACCGTAATGGCCCTACTTAGTCTCACCTATTGAATGGTAGGTATGAATAACCGCTCTGGACCAACTTAAGGCCCACCTATTGAATGGTAGCTATGAATAACCGTTTTGGCCCTACTTAAGCCCCACCTATTGAATGGTAGGTATAAATACTGTTATTGACCAACTCAAATCCCACTTATTGAATGGTAGGTATGAATGACCGTTATGGACCAACTTAAGTCCCACCTATTGAATAGTAGGTATGAGTAACCGTTATTGACCAACTTAAGTCCCACCTATTGAATGGTATTTATAAATACTGTTATGGACCAACTTAAGCCCCACCTATTGAATGGTAAGTATAAATACTGTTATGGACCAACTTAATGCCCACCTATTGAATGGTAGGTATGAATTACTGTATATAGGAGATATCAATGCTCTTTATTCCGTCCTAGAATATATAAGACGGAATAAACTGTATATAGGAGATATCAATGCTCTTAATTCCGTCCTAGAATATATTAAAAGGAATAAACTGTACACAAGAGATATCAATGCTCTTTATTCCGTCCTAGAATATATTAGACGGAATAAACTGTATACAGGTCATATCAATGCTCTTTATTCCGTCCTAGAATATATTAGACGGAATAAACTGTATATAGGAGATATCAAAGCTCTTTATTCCGTCTTATAATATAATAAAAGGAATAAACTGTACACAGGAGATATCAATGCTCTTTATTCCGTCCTAGAATATATTAGACGGAATAAACTGTATATAGGAGATATCAATGCTCTTTATTCCGTCCTAGAATATATTAGAAGGAATAAACTGTATACAGGAGATATCAATGCTCTTTATTCCGTCCTAGAATATATTAGACGGAATAAACTGTATATAGGAATAGACTGTATACAGGAGATATGAATGTTCTTTATTTCGTCCTAGAATATATTACACTGAAGAAACTGTATACATGTACAGGACATATCAATGTTGTTTATTCCGTCCTACAGTATATTAGAAAGCATTAAAAGTATATAGGAGATATCAATGCTCTTTATTCCGTCCTAGAATATATTAGAGTCAAAATAAACACTTGAAACATATAGAGAAAGCGTGAAAGTAGAACATTAAATATAGGTCAAGGTCAAGGTTAGTCAAGAATATAGATAAAGCGTGAAAGTGGAACATTAAATATAGGTCAAGGTCAAAGTTAGTCATTTCTTAAAAGCTGTGTGACATTAAACTATGGAAGTCAAGGTCGAAGTCGAGGTAAAAGTTCTATCTTCAGATATGAAAAGAGCCTTACAAAGAAACATTAAATATAGGTCAAGGTCAAGGTCAAAGTTAGTCAAGAAAACAGATAAAGCGTGGAAGTAGTACATTAAATATAGGTCAAGGTCAAAGTTAGTCATTTCTTAAAAGCTGTGTGACATTAAACTATGGAAGTCAAGGTCGAAGTCGAGGTAAAAGTTCAAGCTTCAGATATGAAAAAGAGCCTTACAAAGAAACATTAAATATAGGTCAAGGTCAAGGTCAAAGTCGTTTCATAAAAGCAACGTAAATGTCAACTGTTTAAAGTCAAGGTCAAGGTCAATGTAAAAGTCATACATTTTCCTTCTTTTTTTGCGTACCCCCAAAACATTCCAAGCCCCTTTTTGCTGAAGGCATTATCCCCAAAAGAAAACCCTTTTCATGGCGTTATTTAAGAATGATTGAAACAAAGTGTATTATACTTTTCTATAAAAACGCATATATATTAATCCTGTTTTAGTCCCACCTTCTATATAAAAGTACTGTTTTTTTTTCCATAGGGGTGGGACTAAAACAGGATTATTATATAAGACACATTTATATTAAAAACGCTTATATATTAATCCTGTTTTAATCCCACCTCCTATATAAAAGTACTGTTTTTTCCATAGGGGTGGGACTAAAACAGGATTAATATATAAGACACTTTTCTATTAAAAAACGCTTATATATTAATCCTGTTTTAGTCCCACCTCCTATATAAAAGTACTGTTTTTTCCATAGGGGTGGGACTAAAACAGGATTAATATATAAGACACTTTTCTATTAAAAAAACGCTTATATATTAATCCTGTTTTAGTCCCACCTCCTAAATAAAAGTACTGTTTTTTTCCATAGGGGTGTCTTCCAGAATTCCGACCAGTACCTCCCCGTGGTAAAAGACGGGCCCTGCTCCAGCGACAACAAATGATACTCTGGAGCAGCTAACACTGGCGGTGGTGTGTCATGGGCTGGACGACCCATGGCACATAGCGAGTCTATACCGATTGGTATAAGTCGACGCAGAGGGGCTTTCCCCTAGTCGCGACTATAAATACCCATCATCATCCATAGGGGTGGGACTAAAACAGGATTAATATATAAGACACTTTTCTATTAAAAAACGCTTATATATTAATCCTGTTTTAGTCCCACCTCCTATATAAAAGTAATGTTTTTTTCATAGGGGTGGGACTAAAACAGGATTAATATATAAGACACTTTTCTATTAAAAAACGCTTATATATTAATCCTGTTTTAGTTCCACCTCCTATATAAAAGTAATGTTTTTTCCCATAGGGGTGGGACTAAAACAGGATTAATATATAAGACACTTTTCTATTAAAAAACGCTTATATATTAATCCTGTTTTAGTCCCACCTTCTCTATAAAAGTACTGTGTTGTCCATAGGGGTGGGACTAAAACAGGATTAATATATAAGACACTTTTCTATTAAAAAACGCTTATATATTAATCCTGTTTTAGTCCCACCTCCTATATAAAAGTACTGTTTTTTTTCCATAGGAGTGGGACTAAAACAGGATTAATATATAAGACACTTTTCTATTAAAAAACGCTATATATTAATCCTGTTTTAGTCCCACCTTCTATATAAAAGTACTGTTTTTTCCATAGGGGTGGGACTAAAACAGGATTAATATATAAGACACTTTTCTATAAAAATAAAAAAAACCGCAATGGTTGTATAAGTTTTTAATAAAACCATTCATTAAGCATGAAAATAACCTAAATCGAGAAAACAAATTAAAATATCATAAAATCAGTATTTTAAAAAACATAATCCCAGGTGGGACTAAAGTGGGATTATGCCGTATTCACGAGTAATCAGTTACATTAAATACAGTTATGGCATAAATAAAGATCACAGTTACACATGCCAAAGACATAAAACCCATCAATCTATCAATTTCGCCATGTTTAACGGAAAATGTAAACTCTAAATAATAAATAATACGTATGAGATGTAACTGTCCTAAGCCAGGAAACTTGCCAAAGCCTTTGTTTGTCCTTGTCATTCTGTGTTAACTGTTTTATGTCAAGAATTGGGTCTTTCGTTGATGATTTAGGGATTGGTTTTGATACTTTTGTATTGTATTATAAGTCTTGGGCCAATGCAAGACGGTAAGCAGTGACCTATGGTCATGTTGAAGACTGCTTGCTGTTTTCCGTTGTGATTTTTTGAATTGCTGTTTGTTTATGTTTGTTGTGTCGCGTACACTTATTCCACATCTCAATATCGTCTATCGTATGTATGAGATAAACTAATAATACGTATATTAATACTCATACGTATGGGATATAACTCGAATGTACGAGATAAACTAGTACGTATACTAATACTCATACGTATGGGATATAGCTCGTACGTATAAAGTTATAACTCGTACGTACGAGATAAAGTTATACATACTAGATATATCTCATGCGTTTGAGATAATAGAAAACAATGAGATGTGGAATAAGTGTAAACAACACAGCCCACAAACAAGTGGCAAATGCATTATACTCATATGTATTATTTATTGCTCATATGCACGAGTTATTATCTCATACGTATGTCTTATATGTCATACGTATGAGTTAATCTTGTACGTACGAGTTATAACTCATATGTAAGAGTTATATCCCATACTTATGAGTTATTATTGATAACGAATTAAATGTTCAGGAAATGGTATGTGCATATGACTATATGTATAAAGAGATCAAAATTCTACAGGTTGTGCTTTTAGTTCTTAAATATAACGAATATTATTGAAATTTACGACTGACTTAATTCAAAATTATTTAAACTGTTAAAACACCAGGTTCTTTTCGTTTTATTGCACATGTTTAGCTTTTTAGTGTTAGAGTACTTTACTTTAAATACGTTTGGTATTTTGACCTTCCAACGTTTAGATGCAACTGGTTACTCCTTGAAGTACGCACATACAGCTGAACCAAATTATTCGATTTGTATACCACTTTTGGTATTTTGTATTTTGAAACCACTAATTCTTGCTCGATAAGCTGCTTGTGGACCAGAGGTCCCCGAGGGTTATCACAAGACTCGTCGTCATATAAAATATGCACAAAAAACTATTTTTTTACTTTTAGATCGTGATATAATCAAAATTTATTGTAAGACAGTTGAAGTTAATTTAATTCGCAAATTTTAATACGCAAAGTATAAAATGCAGATAAAATAAAAGCGTGACCATCAAATGGACTATTTCATTTTATTGCAAAACAAACCAGTTCAAATTAATGTGACGCATCATAAAACATATCAGGTGATGTCGATGGTGAAGAAAGGACAGGCCACAATGAAATTGTATTAGCAACAAACAGTTTAAAGAACTTCCAAATTATAATTTTCACTATGCTATTCATGGGGAAGCCAGATTTAGTGCATGGAAAAATCAATACTTGTACCGGCAAAAAAAATGCACATTGTCCATCAGAGGAGAGCGTACATCAAAGTCAAATTTCAATCTGGAATTACGGTAGCTTGGTATATAGTCGTTTAAGTGAGCAAGTTATGTCACTGTATTGCTATACTATTTTATTTAAATTGTCGTAATGTACTTTACTTTGAAAGTTTATACGGTTATACAAGCTTTATAAGGTGTATATTCTACTGTAGAAATATATATTATATATCCTTTATTGGTTTTTGTTTTTCAGAAACAAAAAGGGAACTACAAAATTTGCGTATTAGAATAACACCACTAGAAAAAGGAATTCCACACGTATGTAAGGAACTTTTCATATCATTATGTACTCATAGATTTCATGGTAAAATACAAATGACAACAAAGTTCCAGACAATAAATTTTGCTACGCCTGACGCGCGTTTCGTCTATTCAAGACTCATCAGAGGCGCTCTACCAAACAAATTGAAAATGCCAAACACTATATAAAGTCAATCTTATTATAATAAGTATTGAGATTTGCTGCATTTTTAAGTACGATTGCATGAGCAAAACTTTCCGTGGTAATATTTCTACCGGACCAAAAGATCGCAATAAAAGAGGCAACTTTAGCGCCATAAAATCTGGTTGAACCAACCATTTATTTGAAATGCTTATACCAGGTAAGCAAATCGCGATCTTATACTTCTTCAGAATGTCTTTGAATTGATCAAAACTTCTACAAAAAATCATATACAGGTACCTCTAGCGAAATGTTGCAGCAATAGTGAAGAAAATAAAAGTATTACAGGCTGCAATTACAAAAGAGTCATGAGAAGAAAAGGTGTCAAGGATTGTCATTTCAATCTTGGAGTTTCAAGTTCTTGTGAATATCTTGAGAAGAAACTACTAGTATTTCTTTCAATTAGATTTGTCAGACATTAAAATGTTGGTTATAAGTTGTTTCAGTTGCAACTTAAGCTAATACAAGAAATACTTGATACATAAAGCGTGAGTTAGCTAAAGAACAGATTATATAAAAAGGATTACGAAATTATTTCATACAAAACATTGATGCTTTAAACTTTATGTCTCACATGTAAATTCATTTTATATGTTGAAGCATCATTGTTATATTGCTATTTTGTTATTGTATATAAAGCAAAGAAAATTTATCAAGTAAATAAATATTAACAATTGATGAATAAGTAATTCTGGTATTTTATACATTTTTGAGTTTATTTATTTGGTCTTGATTTATTTTTGGGACGTTTTTTTATTGATGTCTTTAATGGTTTAAAACAGCTTACTTAATTAAAGCAATAAAAACTTTCAAGCTCATATGTCTAAGGCAAAGATATACTGGATCAATTGATGGTCGCATTAGCCCTGAAAATTGTTTGTACTGAAATGATCACTTCAATATCCCAATTATGTCTCAAAACCCAGTTGTGTTTTTGAGTTACTACAAGACCATGAGGTTGCAAGGGAAGAAGGATGCTTGGCGCCAAGAAACCTGGTTGAAGGAATAGTTCTTTTGAAATGTCTGTACCTAGTCAGGTCTATAGCAGTCTAATTTTTCTGGCCATATGTCGACCATTTTGTCTTTCTTTCAGACATTCTGAGAAAATTATCTTATATTATAGGTTAATTATCTCAGGGACATTTCATCTTTATCCTCAATTCTTGGTATTGTTTTTATATAATTCAAGCAAAATTCAAAAGATATGGTGGATAAAACCAGGTTTTTAAAACAACACATGAGAAGAATCATATCCCACATTAGATACAATAATAGACAATAGTGAGACAAATACATTCATGTATAATGTTATGTTTAACTGAATAAGATATACTTTTCAGGTCATGATTTCTAAATGATCTTTTAAAACTCTTTTTTTTTGGATTAATTGGATCTTTAATGTACTTGTTTTATGCAAGTAAAATTCCTATTAACATTAAAACGATTTATTTAAAATGTACACTGCTTTTATAAAAAAAAATTAGGTACATGTACGCAATAACTATACTTATATGAACATGTATACATATGTCAGTACAAATAAGCAATATATGTTTTATCAATATGGATGAAACATGTTTGAACATAAATAGTTATTAAACTAAAAAGCATGACAACAAAACAACAAAATTGGCTCACAACATTAGAACTAAAATACTATTTCAATAGTTGTAACAATGGAATTATGCTTTTTATTAAATCAAAACTTTTACTCTCTTAGTAAAACTACAACTTTCAATAACAAGAGCAAAAAAATGCTTGAACATTACCGATTCATTAAGAAACAAACTTCAACACAAAACAATATTAATGATATCATATTATACATTCATGACAATGATACGTGGAATGAATACACAGGTCTCAACATAGAAGTAAAGAAACCAGTCTTATATATATCATGGCTAGCGAAAGAACAGACTTTGAAATTTATGATGAACAACGCTTACAGAAATTAAAGTAAAAATTATATCACAAACATTATAAAATCCAGAATAATAAAAATATCAAATTGTTTGCACAAATCATTTGTAGTAAAAAGTCGCGAGAAAAGTAAACATAAACACAATTGGAATAAAAAGTTTAACAAACACTACATGGCTAGTTCTTATACCAAAAACCAAGAAAAGGTAATTATCATTGTCAAACAAGGGATGGCTTATTTGAAATGATAACATGCTCAATTCCAAAATCCTTTACTTAGTTGAATTATGATGACAGTAGCTAAAAAGTAAAAAAAACACAGCGTACCTAAACAGATGAACCTTCCATCAGCACAATTTAAATCAAAGCCAAAAATATCCCCAAAAAATCATTGGAAGGAGAGCAATATCAAGCACCAAGAAATTACAAGGTAAAGAAAGTTTCATAAGAAACAGTTAAGATTCTTAAAAATATCAAATGACCTTGCTAACAGTGAATATTCATCAGGTAATGAATAGATATTGCTGTTGAGGGAACATGAATATCAAGGGACTATAAACTTTATATGCAATGAAAACTCAACATAAATTCACAACAACAACAAAAAACTCCAAAAATCAAATGTTCAGCTATCCAGTAAAGGCGGTGTCTCTGTGGCTTTTAGAGTGCCTTTTTTATACATAGGATTGTTATATTTCGTTGTAGCTGGCTTAAATACTGGATTTTCCTCCTAAAAGAAAGTAAACAGACCAAGTAAAGGTTGATGTTTGTAAAGAAATTCATTAAAAGTGTATTACAACAAATATCCTTACTTCAAATTAGTTTTATGTGTTTTACCAAAAAATTAACCTCTTGTCATACTACAACAAATAATTTGTTATACTAGTAATTCATTGACAGTAATTGGGAATATTCAATCAGTTTAAGCATTTTCGGTTATATTTACAATCATCAATTTGAAAAGACACAAGGATAGGAGTTTTGTTGCAATTTTTTGTTTAGCTTGAAACTTTCGTACATAGATATAATACATACCCTTGCCCATTCTCCTTTTTCTGCTTCTTTTAAAAAGGCAGCTAGCTCCCGTCTATCTTTAAGTGTAATGATAGCTTTCCAAGCCACCAAAGCAACAATACCAATGAGGACCAATACACCAATCACTATTCCAACGATTGCTCCCACATTTACAGTTTTTGGACATTCTTGAAACCAAAAAGTTTTATTAGAGTAAATCATTCAGTAGATTTTGTAAGTTTGTAATGACAAATCAAAGTAAAAATGTATCAAATAAATTTTAAACGTAAAACTCTTTTAGAGTTCAAACTGACAACATTAAAAGCTGACTTTTCAGTTTTTTGCGAGCTAATATTTATCAAACATGAAAGTTTTCATTTTCAATAAATTACATGGCATTAATTTGGTTTATATAATAGAAAATCAGTTACCTTAATGTTTTACAGCATTTTTATTATCATTAACTGTTCACTTACCAGCTGTTCTTTGTGCAGTTATCTGAATCTCGTTGCTTTTGTCATATTCATAAGTAAAGAAAAATATACAGTCATTTTCATCTTTAAATTCACAAGTGTTAGAACTCTCTACAAAAAAAGAATAAAAATGTTTAAATATTTAATTTTTAGTTCTTGAACAAACCTTATGAATAATGCATATTGGCTGGTTTAATAAAGATGATTTGGGAATTATTTGATTTTATCTACATTCCACATGATCTTTTTTAACTAACTCACGTTTACAGCACTACTTTTTATTAAAAAAAACAAGTGAAAATTGGTATCATATGTCTCATTAAACTAATAAACAACAAAATTTATTAAGTTTCTGAGCTATTATATATTCTTTAAAAATTCCTCATATTGTAAAAACACAAATGTAGAACAATCAAGTTAAATTCTTTAATCCTGGTAATAAACTTTCAATCTTGATATAGTCCCTTGATTTACATTTTAATATTATACCTGGTAATGAATTTTCAATCTTGATATAGTCCCTGGATTTACATTTTAATATTATACCTGGTAATGAACTGTCAATCTTGATATAGTCCCTGGATTTACATTTTAATATTATACCTGGTAATGGACTTTCAATCTTGATATAGTCCCTGATTTACATTTTAATATTATACCTGGTAACGAACTTTCAATCTTGATATAGTCCCTGGATTTACATTTTAAACAATCATCCTTTAATTCTCCAGTACCAAAAACTACACATTGTACACAGTCTTTATGCTGACGGCATACTAGGTCACAATACTAAAACATGAAATCAGAAAAAAATAGAATTCATTATAAAAAATGAAACTCATTTAGCTTATATAAATAGTTATTTGAATAGGTAATCACTAACAATATGAAAAATAACTAAGTAAATAATAAGGGCATATCAAGATCTAATGCAATTTACAAATGATTTTTTCTTTTTATATAAATCTATATAAAAATACAAAAAAAGTTTCATTTCTGACATTAAAATCGTCCAAACTTTTTATCATTCACTAACACAAAGTCACAAGTGTAAACATGCCATAGTATTGATACCTTGCAGTCCTCACATGTCTGTCCTTGGTACTGAGAATCCTCTAAACATTTACACTGGTTACATTCACATACTCCACGAGCTGGGCCACCACATAGAGTCTAAAATAAACATTACAAGTAATATCAATTTTTCAAATCTACATGTTAGAATACAAATTCTACATTGCATAAACACAAAATGATTAATTTAAAGCATAAACAGAGTAATCTGACATTTTAACCTAAAATTAACCTTTAAGTAATCAATTTTCATTTTGTGCTTTCAAAATTTATTTAATACTGCTATTTTCGTAAATGCAGGATAGTCTAATAATTATACTCCTTTAAGTATTAAAGACTTACACCCTTAGAATCTACACATGCATCTGTTTTTGTAGAACAACCACAATCTTCTCCGTTAAATGCTGGGGTACAACTGCAACTTCCACATTCACATTTACCATGTTCAGAACCTATTTTTGAGACACATAATGACTTATGATTTAATTTTTCTGGTGTTTTTTTTTACTTTTGCTGAGAGTTTTGCTTTTGAATAGATAGGTCTCTAAACTTAGAAAATTGACATTAAAGCTTTAACAATCATTTACAAACTTACAAAAATAACCTAAATAAATGAAAAAGAGGATGTTAAAAATTATCAAATTGATGACTTTTTCGTTATTTTTATTTAAACCTGTTTTATTTCATATAATTGTTTGCATTTGTAAATTCAAACTCTTCTATACTTCTCTATGAAGCAACACAACTGATATAAGCCTATTAAAATAGTATTTAATTGTGAATTGACCTCCACAGAGAGCATTGTTGTAGAAAGGACAGCTATAGTCATCACATTGACAGTATTTTCCACTGTATTTCTCCTCACTATTGGCTCTCCTGTATCTACACTCACAGGTCCCACAGACACATTCACCATTGTTAGAACATATATTGCCAGTTTCGGGACTGTAAAACAAAAATTAGAGGGTACTATGGGAAATGGAATGTCTCAAGTTTGGTCAATAGATTTTTGTTAAATTCTTACAGCCTTAAAATGCCAAACTTAAATCTAAAAAAATAATTTTGCAGTAAGAATTTTGGTTGAATTTGCTTTGGAAAATGCATGTTTGGGTATTTATTAGTAAACCATTGATAAGAATAAAAATTTCCACTTCGATCTATTTTTTAAATATCTACTCCCTAGAGTTTTCTTAAAATTTGTGAAAATATTTGTTTTTAAAGGACTTCAATCAACATTTGAAAAAATTAATTGTTTTTTTTTATGTTCTCTGTATTAATCATCTGTTTTAAATATTGAAATTTAAAATTAAGATGTATTTCTAAAATTTTGCTCTATTAATAAAGTAAATCTTAATAACCCCCACCCCCCAAAAAAATATACCATGATTAATATCACTGTTATGGAAGAATTGAAAAAAAAAGATCACCAGAGCTATACAACCAATTCATCTTAAGGTAGATTTGGTGTCTATCACTGAGCATCTTTTTTGCACATCTATCATAACCTTTAATTTTATAATGCTAGCTATTCTTATTGATTTCTGCTGAGCAAAGTAAAAATCAAATTTGATAATTACAACAAACATTTGGATAAAATACACCTTTTTGCATATTTCAATCATTTTAATGGTAAACTTATTTTTTTATTAAGTATATTTAAAAATCCATACAAAAAGATTTTCACAAAATTTTATGAAATTATTGTAAAGCTTATACTTAAAACAAAAAATCAAATAGTTCACCTCATAATGATATTTCTAATCTAATATTGAATATATCTCACCTTTTACATTTCTCATTACTTTCTGCTTGTGTCACATTGCCTGTGAAGCAGTTGCATGTTTTTCCATAATATTTGTCATTACATACACAGGCACCACATACTAAAGCACCATTGGAATTACATAAAGGATCATTTACATTCTGAAATCAAAACATACAATAACTACACATTTATAATGATCCCCAACATGCTAAAGCACCATTGGGATTACATACATGACATAAAGGAAATCATTCACATTCAAATCATACAATAACCATAATGATCCCAGTTATAAATTAAGAAACTTAAAACATTTTAAAAATATATTTTGTGTGCAATAAGTTTAATAATTTCAAGTCAGTTTTAAAAATGGAAAGGTGTTAATGAATTGAAGGATTATCAAATGATAAGACTTTGGTAAAATCTATATTTTGTCGTAATGTATCTAGTGCATAGATATTAAAAGTGATATAGTGTAAACAAAATTAAATGATATGTGATGATATAAATGTATATAAATTGTTCAGCTTAATTTTAAAACTTTTATAGCAGATCTGATACATGTATTTCCTTAAGTGTTATATTGTTTTATTTTTCTATAATGCACATAATAACAAATATTATCCTGTACATATATTTATGTATTAATTCTTTTTTTTTTTGGTGTTTCTAGATTATCACATTTTGATTTCTCTGAAGATACGTTTTAGCTATTGACCTTGTTTGGATCATTTTCACAGTCACATTTACAGTGGAGCTCCATCCTAACTTGTAACCTGTCCTGTAGTCCCACAGGTTTAATATCAAACTGCTGACTAAACCCATTGGGGTCTTTTGGACATTCTTTTGCCTCTATTTCAACTTCAAATGTCACCTAAAATGATTATCATATTATTTCAAAAATAAATGTTGTACATAACTGTGCCAATTTAGATGCATGTAGTATAATACTTAACACTAATTATCTGTAATTTATCAGATTATCAGATTTTGATGATTTTCATTTTATAAGTTGAAAATGACAATTGGATCACAAAAATAATAAATTTTTGTTATGATTGACCCCGGTTGCCATGGTAACTGTGGCGGCCATTTTGGGTCGATTCAAATCTACTTAAAAAGGCAATATTCAAACCCAAATTTTACAAGAAAAACAGTTTGTATTCAACATAACTTTTTTATTTGCATAATTCAATACCCCATTGTCAATATTTAACAGTTTTAATATTTTTAAGTATTTATGTAGCCGGAACGAGGCTATTGAAGATGTGAAGAAATGGTGTATTATTCTATATAAATTTTTGACAAAAATATTACCATTTTTGCCACTTTTCTGACTCCATTTTCAGAAAATGCAACAATCACAAATACTCATCATGAATGTTATTATGTAAATCGATGATTGATTTTTAAAAATTATAAAATTCGCCATGGGGTAACAATAAATGTCTTATGAAAACACTGTTAAAGTTGGTTACCATGGTAATTAGACAAAAACGGTAATTGTTTGATATTTTGATATATGTATGACGATACTTTCAATATGAACCAAAATGATAGTTGTTGTCATCAAATGTTCCTTAAAGGATCGTTTTAACATATTATGCCATTAGAAAACTTTCAAGGTCACTTGTGATGATTTCAAGGTCACTTGAAATTTAATTTTTTTTAATTTTCATATCAGAAAGCTCAAATTTTAGATAACCTTGACCTTGAGACACTGTACCCTGGAAAGAATTCAATGTAATTTTCAGTTTATATGATGTCTGTTGAAAATAATAGTTAAAGATGTTAAAGTTAATTGAACCTTAAGAAACAGTAGTTTCGTGAAAATATTGAACAATGCAGAAATGGTCATTTTTCAAAAATTACCATGGTAACCAACTTTAACAGTGTTTTCTAAAGACACCTTTTGTTACCCCATTAAGATTTTTATAAATTTTAGATATCAATCATCAATCAATGTAATGATGTTCATCTTAAGTATATGTGATTGGTGCATTTTCTGAAAATTTAGGCAGTAAAGTGGCAAAAACGGTATTTTTTTTGTCACAAAATTTACAATAAATGCATGATTTCTTGACATATTCGATAGCCTCGTTCTGACTACTCCTTTATAAATAGTCTTCAAACTGTTTTGAATATTTTCAATGAGGTATTGAATTAAGCAAATTAACAGTCCTATTGAACTGGGATTGATTTTGCTTAACAAATTGGGAATTGAATATAGGCTATTTTGCGGTATGAGAAATGGTCAAAAATGGCCGCCACGGTTACCATGGCAACCATGGCCAATCATTACAAACAGTCATTATTTCTGTGTTCCAGTGGTCAATAACAGGTTATAAAATGAAAATCAGCAAAATCTGAGACATGTCATGTCCCAGTTATTTTGATGTTTAGGAATAATTGGTCTTAAGTACTTCTAAACATATATAGTATACTGATATCTTATAAAATAAGGTAAAAGCAAGTCATTTTATGTCTTTCCTTGTTTCGTATTTTCTCTTAGACAGTTGAGATTGATCCTCCAAGTTCATTGTTATTATTACTCTATTTTATTCGCAAGGTTGGGCGGAGCTTAATTTTCTCTATCTTTTAGGTAAGATTTAAAGGAAGAATCCCGAAATAATTTACCCGTGACCAACCCGGTCAATAAAATAGAGTAATACCTTAGCCTTTCTTAACAAACTTACAGAATCACCGATTTTCAGGTTTTCACATTTATTGGTTTCTTGTAAAGGTCCATTGGGGCTACAAAACAAAAACAGTTGGCAGTTGTAGTTATATGGAACCTGAACTTGGTTGTACATGAAAAATCTATTTTAACATTTGAAACATATGAACACCGCCATGACAAAGTCCAAACTAAGTTTTCTTTAAGGCTTTTTTGAAATAGTATAAGTAGCTAATCATATTCACTCATCAAATTCATCTTATTTGGTGTCAAAACTTATTGCAAGTAGAAGGGAGCTAGAGTGGATACATGGCATCTGTATCTTATTGTAGAAAGTTGTAGACAGTTCACAGTCAAATATTATCTGAATGAGATTTGAAAAAATATTTAAATGCATTTATGGTTATTGAAAAAAGTGAGAAATATAGAATATGGGCAATTTCTAAATGAATGAATGACTTACTTCAGACATCTACTGAAATATCTTATGATAACATCCCCAGCACCTGATGATACCATTTCTACTTTGGATGACATTTTCTATAAAAAATATTATACATTTTAATACACAATTTTATACCTGAAGTTTTAAGTAGAAAACCAAAAAATATAATGTAATTTTGACATTCATGTATCAGAGTTCTTTTCATGAGGGCAAGTAAATACATGTACAAAATGTAAATACCTTCAGGTATATATATTTTTTTCAGCATTATGATACAATTTGAAAAGGTAAAGTACATTTATGATACACAAAACATAATGCATTTTTTATTAAAAAAAAATTCAAAAAAGAGAAAATTATAAATTTATTGTGTTGACATCTTTAAATATGTGATGTTTACATGCTTACCAAATGTTTGAATCAAGTTATAAAGGTAGTTTCTTATTCATGTTGTATGGCGATATAACAACATCAATCACTAAAATATAATTCTTACTTTAAATACTTATCAGTATGAAATGGTTCATATAACTGTTTTGCTACATCCTAGTTTTCCTACTTTGCTTTCCTTTTGTATCTGTATACATATCTTACCGAGTATACTTTACTGATCAGATCTACAATGTTAGAGGAATCATCTGCTAGCTTCTCTGTTGTGGAACCCAGTATAAACTTCTGAATCTGCTGGTATATACTGGTCTGATTTTCTGTCACAGCAAATATTGTATTGATGCTTTTATCAGCTACCTGTGTTGCTATTTGACTTAATGAGGGATAGTCCTACAATAAAAATAGTTTTATGACTGTTAGAAGTATATAGATATTGCACCTATAATCGATCTATGTAATGTTGTTTTACCAATGAAACATTTTAACTGTAAAGAAGTGCAAAAATGGAACCAAGCAATTGCTGTTCTTTTTTTATATTTCTGAATGACAACACAAACAAAATAAAAGGACGCATCTTTTTGAGACGAAAACTCATTTTTTGAGTTAAAACAACACCCAAGTTAAAATTAAAGACATTTGAATAATAATATATTCAGTCGTGGATCAGTATCATGCAATGTATGAACACAAAACAGAAGAAGGATTCAATGTAGTCAAATAATGACGTACAGAGGACTTGTAGAGAAAAATATTGTATTTTTTTAAACACCTATAGAGAAGAACTGCTAATGACAAAGAAAGATGAAAAACTATAGTCAATAGTCATAACAAGAAATGTGTAGGTTAGGACATTATGACCATGTTGACCATGTTTATAATCATTTGAATGCACTTATGCCTTTTAAAAACATGAATTTATTGATAATATTATTTATATTTTTTTCTTACCAAGTTTGTACTTTGACTGTATTCTCCATTTGAGAGGTGACAGTTTCCATCAAATGGTTTCACAATGCCTCCAAGCTAGAAATAGATAAAATCTTAATAAAAAAACTAATTATTTGATAATAAAAAAAATCAAAACATTAATAGAACTTTTATGAAATATTTACATTTTTTTTAAAAATTAATTATTTTTTCATCCTTTGGTTTAAGATGTTTTAGAAACAATTTAAGAATTCTAAATACCTTTCCATCCCCAGCCAGATGTGAAGCTGCATCTGATGAAAACAGTAACACCCTCCTTGATTGAGATCTCCATCCAATTTCACTCTTAATTATAAAAGATAATTTATTAATAACATAAATATAAAACATCTTTAAAAAATTGCAGCTTCTATATAACAATGTTAAATACAAATTAATTCAAATTTTGTTGTTTTAAAAAAGCTTATTTTTGTTTTCTTTTATAAGAAGCCATGTAGAAATGAATATTCTGTTGTACATTTCTTAAACAATTTATGTTACCAAATAAATATTTTTATTATTTTTACTGTACAGAATGTGTGTGCTATCTTATACATATTGAAATTATGCACAAAAAAGCAATCCTACATTTATAAAGTTAATAGTAATGAAAAGTTATGATTTTTCTTTAAAGAAATGAAATCATACTTGACACATGAATTCAATCATACCTGACACAAGAATTAAATCATACCTGACACACGAATTAAATTATACCTGACACACGAAGTGAATCATACCTGACACACGAAGTGAACCATACCTGACACACAAATTAAATCATATCTGACACACAAATTAATTAAATCATACCTGACACAGAATTTAATCATACCTGACACACAATTGCCTGCATCAAAGCGTCCATTCCTCCTTCTGGTGAATCTAAACTACCAGAAATCGCAGCATTCGTTACCTCTTGCTGAAAATAACAATCATTGCCATTTTAATAAAAACATACTTAAGTCTGTTTACCTTTTGCTTCACAAACATTAATATTTTGAGATTTTTATTTTAAAACGTTGTTCAATGAAACAGTATAAAAACAAAATGCATATGCTGTTTTGCAAAACTAGTACCTGAAATCTCACAGGATCTTTCATGAGAGATAGATGGTGTTTGAACCCATATGGATTAACACACTCTGGACAAGGCTTGTCAACACTACAAAAACAATAAAATATATTCATGTATTATCTACATCAATGGAACGTTCCACAGTTTCTTTGTTCTAAATATATCTTTGACCAATATTTTACTTAGACTAATTTCTTGAAGCATCAATTGCGCATTTATTATTATATGGATAAAGCAAATAAAAATTGCAAAAGAAACATCACTTCGTCAAGCAAAAATTGCACAAAAATAAAAAAATAAAATTATAATCTAAAGACATTTTGAAAGACATGCAATAAACTGAAAGATGTTTATATAAACAAAATACACAATCAAGCAATATACATACATATATATGACAATTTATACCAAGAGTTAAATAAAGTTAGTCTGTGTTAAATTGAAAAAGAAAATAGACATTTCAGAGCAATAAAACTATTAAGATAAGTTAGTCTAAGATTTAAAGATAAATCAATTATACGACAAACATACGTATTGCCAGTCTTTGTGACAAAAGGCATGACTGGTTTATCAACAAAGGTACCAAATCCCAATCTGTAGTCTGTTGAGACACTGGATATTCTGTTACCTAATGATAACAAATAACTCATCAATCATATTTATGTACCGACCATTTAAATTGAAGGGGGATTTTGGTTATTTCAAAACAAAAAGAATTGAAAATGATTTTTCCCAAAAATGTAATGAAAATGAAGTTTGATGAAAAATAATACTTTGGCAGCAGAGGATAAGAAAAAAATATTCTGAAAAAGGATTTCATTTCTGCTATATAAAATAATGCAAAAAAAAATTCTGGCATGTCGCTAGGCATTCAAAAATTATATATTCTTTCCACACTTTACAAAAAACAACCCCCCCCCCCTTTTAAGTTAAATGGTCCGTCCCTTACGAATTTGAATTTTAGAAATAATTTTAAAGATGATTCTACCACCTTTATTAACCTTTTTTTTTCATTCAGTAAAAGCTAGTACATAGAATCAAAGTTGGATTATTTCTAACACAATCACATTTACACTGTATATTTAATACAATATGGTGGAGAACCCATTCAGTGAATAATATTAGTTTTTAACCTTAAAGTAGGGTTTCCCAATTTCATAAAATTTTATGAAGTACAGCTTAAAAGTAGTTAAAAGAAAAGCAAGGTTTTTCAACTATCATTTAAAAGATAATTTAAAATTTCACCAAAAAATGTAATATGATTCCTTAAACTCCAATAACTAACATAATCTTATTAATAGTCTGATAATAAGGAATAAAAATGACAACAAAGTTCCAGACAATAAATTTTGCTATGACTGGTGCTTGTTTCATCTATTCAAGACTCATCAGAGGTGCTCTACCAAAAATATTGAAAATGCCAAACACAGAATAATTAGTTATCAAAGAAGCCTTTACCTAAAGCAGAAGCTAGTGATGCAAGTTTGACTTTGTCATTCAACATGGAGTAGGACATGTCCATCAGATAGTACAGATCTAAAGGATAATCTCTGCCTACTCTGAAGGTCACATTGAACTTCTGAGGGTCTCCTACAAAGATAAAATTTTAATTAATAAAAAGCTACGCCAAGCGTAGCATGATACGACCGCAACAATTTGAACCCTGCATATTGGAGGCCCAATATGGATAGTCTATTGCTTTGGTCACATGCAGCCCATGGTGGACTTACAAAGCTTTTTGACACATGCATCCTGTAATTTAATCTAAAATGCATATTTGACACGTATATAATTTCATTAACATCTAATAGAAAAAATCTTATTCCAATATTCATTTACAGTTTGACCCGTTCAAGCCCATTTCGGCCCTTTTTTAGCTCACCTGACCCAAAGGGTCATGTGAGCTATTGGCGTCACTTGGCGTCCGTCGTCCGTCCGTCGTCCGTCCGTAAACTTTTTCAAACGTTAATTCCTCTGACACCATCAGTCCAATTGAAACCAAACTTGGTGTAGTTGATCTTTAGGGTATGGCCTACAAAACTATCGTTCGGATTTTTGATTCGTAAAAAAACATGGCCGCCATGGCTAAAAATAGAACAGGGGGGTCAAATACAGTTTTTTGCAAATAACTCAAAAACGGTCACAGATATCAAAATTCTGGCTAGGATAAAAGTGATCAGCACCTCAAGATCTACCTGCCCAGAAATTTTCAAAAAGATCCAACAACCAATGTAGGAGTTATTGCCCTTTTTCTGGATTTTTTCAAAATTTTGTACTTATTTAGCCCTATATTTTGAAAACTATACAAGATATTTTAAAAATTCAAATTGCATATGATTAAGCACATCAAGATCTACATTTCATGTAATTAGGTCAAAGCTGTAGAACCATTTCTTTTCGGAGTTATGGCCCTTAAAGCATCAAAATTTACCATTTTTCATTACTTTTACCCTGAATTTTAAAGATTAACTTGTCTGACACCATTCATCCAACTTCAACCAAACTTGGCACAGTTGTTTAATAGCATTAATGCTACTATTCTATCGTTCGGATTTTTGATTCGTCAAGAAATATGGCCTCCATGGCTTAAAATAGAACATAGGGGTCAAATTACAGTTTTTTGCAAATAACTCAAAAACAGTAACAGATATCAAAATTCTGATGGGAGACAAAAGTGGTTAGCATCTCAAGATCTACCTGCTCTAAAATTTTCAAGAAGATCCAACAAACGACATAGGAGTTATTGCCCTTTTTCTGGATTTTTTCAAAATTTTTCACTTATGTAGCCCTATATCTTGAAAACTATACAAGGTATTTCAAAAATTCAAATTGCATATGATTAAGCACTTCAAGATCTACATTTCATGTAATTAGATCAAAGCTGTAGAACCATTTCTTATAGGAGTTATGGCCCTTAAAGCGTCAATATTTACCATTGTTCATTACTTTTCCCCTGAGTTGTCTGAAACGGTAAGACCAACTGCATTTTAACATGGCACACTGTTTAATAGCTTATATGCTACAACTCTATCGTTCAGATTTTTGATTTGTAAAAAAACCTGGCCACCATGGCTAAAAATAGAACATAGGGGCAAATTTCGTTTTTTTGCTAATAACTCAAAGCTGGTTTCAGATATCAAAATTGTGTAAGAATCAAAAAGTAATCAGCATATTAAGATCTACCTGTCCTGAAATTTCGGAAAAGATCTGACTGCTGATGTGGGAGTTATTGTTCTTTTTCCTTATTTTTGCCAAATTTGCACTTATTAAGCCCAATATCTTGAAAACTAACCAAGATATTTCATAAATTTAAATCCCATATGGTTAAGCACAATAATATCTACAAATATATGTATCTGTGTAGTTCAGGTGAGCGATTCAGGCTCTTGGGAGCCTCTTGTCTTAAAATAACAAGGGCCACAAACCCCAAATGCAATAAAAAGCTTCCTCTAGTAGATGTTATCATCATATTAAAACTTCATAACAATTGGCTGGCCCACTACAGATAAATTTCTTGTGTAAAACCATTTGCCTTTACCAACTTCAAAAATGGCGTATTTTGGCCCTTCGACCGCTATTATCTCAAAAATGGTAAGAGATATTGCAAATCTGATTGAAAATGGCAGGCAGGAATTTTCACAAGGATTCCAATGAAAAAAAGATTTTGAAAATCGGACCAGAAATAAAAAAGTTGATTTTTTGGGCGTGGCCCATCTTTGGCCCCCTGTAGCATCATAACGATACAATATGCATCAAAACCATTGACACATTTAGTTGACAGAATTTAATGAGGAATTCAATAAAAAAAGAATTTTCAAAATCGAATGAATAATTAACATTCTACAACAGTTTTGACAATACACCCGTTTTAGCCCTTTTTGGCCCTTTTTTCTATAAAAGGGTAGGGGCCACCAACCCCAAATACAATAGGAACCTTCCTCTAGTGGTTACAAATTTCATATCAAAATTTCATAACAATTGGTTAATATTTACTCATGACAAGTTATCGCACGGAAACCAAATGTCCCCAGACGTCGACGACGACGACAACATCGCCATAACATTATACGATCGCAAAAATTTTGCGGTCGTATAAAAATAACTACACCAACAACTTTACATTTCATGATTTGACAAAAATGCATATATTATCCTCTTAGAAATTCTATAAGTTCAGACAAACATAAATTATAATGCCCCTTTTGTATTATATATCAATTTCTTTTCTTTTTTTTTAAAGAGGAAAATAATTTTTAGTTTGTTTCTTTTCATCTGACAGAGAACATACAGTAGCTTATAATCTCTTTTCACGAAAAAAACTTAAAAATGAAAATCTTTAGTGATTCTATTTATCAGTGAATCATAATCCATGGTATTCACACTTTTTGTGTGTGAAATTGGTCCGTAATTTTAATTTTCCATATATGTTTAAATTATCTTCATGGAATAGTGTCATAAATGTATATAAATTTGCATCATATCATTAATATGCACTTGACTATTAAAAAACAATTACAGTAATATATTGAAAATGCAAGTTTTCATTGAAGATTAACATACTTGGCCTTAGTTTCAGATTTATAATCTGAGGCTGTATCTGTGTACCACCTCCGTCGGTAGGAACGTCATCCTAGATAAACAATAAATCATAAAGAATTGTTTGCACCAATGAACTTGTCTTGTGTTTTGTGAGATTTATATGATGGTAGGCAAAAATGATATATGAAAAAAAAATCTACAAACGACAAACCATCCGGTGAAATACTTTAACAGATATTGTTTCTGGAAAATATATTTATTGTCATGATTGCTGTGACTGTGATTATGAATATATTTGCTATCAAAGAAATGATTGTGAATTGTATTTTGTGTAAATCATTTTTTGTGTTACCTGTGTTTTCTGCAAAGAACTTTGAGGAAACACTATGTGTTGCTTTGGACAGCTGCCATGCTCAGATAACTGGTTACATCTTTCTTTATTCTCTATCATATAATTCTGAAAACAATACATTGAAAATTATAAGACACTGGTATTTGAGAACTAAAGAGTCGAAACTGTTATGCAATATATTCAATCAATTATTCTTTTTTAATAAAATTCTAAGATTTTAGAAGGGTTGTTTAATATTTACTTAAATTTTGCTTTTACAGTTTCAGCCTAATCTAAAGGAACAGAGAGGGTTAACATGGTCAAATAACTAATTTTTGAAGAATTACCAAACCTCTTCAGTGTTCGGTTTGTAGATGTATTACTAGTAACTTACTGGGTCCTGACACCAGGCACATCCTTTGCCGACAGCAATACATTCCCCGCATGTCTTCTGACCTATACATTCATTGTGAGCTGTTTTACTCAAATCTCCCTTGCCTGAAAAATGTATCTTCTATGTTTACTTTTTAAAGTAACGTGAACTAGATCTTGAACCACTACGTTCTTGCAATCAACGTAAGTAGTGACAAGAATTTAATATCTTGTAAAAATTAGATTGTTTTCCAGTCTAAGAGTGAATCGTTAATGTTGTAAACATGATTACAATTATCATAAAGTATCATGTGATTCTAGAGAATGATTAATCACAATGAGAGGATCTAGTCTGAATAATATTATTGTACAGTAGTTGCATGGGGAGCTTGCTTTGCCATATTTATATTCAAAAGTTGACTTCTGTTTGTAACGTGTGTATTTGCTTGGAAAAGTGGTAATTTCAAAACTATCGAACTTGGGACAATCCTAAATGTTTAAGAAGAAACCACAAAACAAAGCAAAGATATACCAGAGAAATGGAAGATCGCTATGGCCGTGGCTTGGTACAGTCCCTTAAAAAACTCCATTGTAGGGAATGCATTTTGGAAGGGCTTTTAAATACAGTGTTCCATTTGTCCTTTGTTACACGTTTTGGTGTTGACAAAAGACAGTTTTCTTTTCGACTACAGCATGTTCGTTCTAATATCATGAATATATTACTTAAAACCAATTTGTCAATTTACATTTATAGTTTATACTATTACATTTTAATTAACTTACGCAATTGAGAAAATGTTATTAAAAAACATAAAAACAGTAGAACTACTTGGATCTGTAATGTTAGCAACATACTAATCCTGAAAATAAAACAAAAAGATTTCAATACTTCATCAAGCATGTCGACATTAACGTAAGCATGGTCATGGATTTGGAAAGTTGAATCCTCTTGTCTTCCCTTTTTGCAAGTTTTGTGTATACTGTTCGATACTGTTTTGTGGCGCCCGCACATTCAAAAGAATTTAGACATATAACTTCATGTCGATCAGAATTACAAAATAGTGGAAATGGTAATTTGTCTATGGAAACAGTGGATGGTCAAAGTGCTAGGACCTTTTGATTAGCAAACTCTGAGCAGTAAGTTTTTTGTCTGCAAACGCATAATGTCTTCAATCGTAACGATTTTCTTGGACATCAAGACAAGGCAGTGTGAACAACTACTATGGTTACACCGTAAAATTCATTGAACATTGTTAACAGAATCAGCTGCATGATTACACAAACCGTTTTAGGCATGAATATATTAAGTGTTTATATTTAAATAAAATTGGAATTAACACAAATTCAGGAGCAGCTTTAGACAGGACATCATTCGAGATAACAGCATGCCATTGGGCATTTCACGGGGGTATTATCGGCTACAGCTGGCAAACTGAAGACAGACAATATATTCAACGGCAAAGTATGGAACGCCATAGCTGCATTATGATGATGTGTTTCATTATGTGATGATACTTCTTCATTATGTGATGATACTTTGTCTTTATTTGATGGTACTTCTTCATTATATTAGCAAAACATATTTTTATAATTATTTTTTTTATTATTAGGGACCGACCATTTAATTTGAAGGGGGGCCTTGGTTTTTTCATAAAAAAATATTCTAAAAATTATTTTGGATGAAAAAAAAAATTTGGCAGCAGAGGGTAAGAAAAAAAGAAGGATTTCTGCTATTAAAAATAATGATGATAATGAAAAAAATATTCTGTCGCGACGCCTTCGAAAAATAAATATTTTGTCCGTGCTCTGCGTGGAAAAAAAATTCTGATCAAAACAAAAAACCAAGGGTTCCCCCTTCAAGTTAAATGGTCCGTCCCTTATCTATTTTTATATTTTTATTTATTTTTTTTTTTTGACAAAGAAGATCACAATTTCCTATTTAGTGTTTCGAGAATAAGGAATAAGTAAGCAGTTATTAAATCTCACTCCCTTTTCGATGTTCAAAGAATAAGGAATAAATAAAATTAAGTAACCAGTTGCTTATTCCATATTCAAATAAGGAATAAGGAATAGGGAATAAGTAACCAACATGATGCTTCTTTCTAACAGACGTGACGCTCCTATCAAGGAAATCATAATGTATCTCTCTGAAATAACTAATGACCTGAGGACATGATAGTTGGGCATAAACAGCTTGACTCAAGCTAGCGAACATTTACCTAACGAACAGTACGGGATAAAACAGGCTGGGGCTACATTTCCTTGACGCAAGAAACCACATGCGTTTTAATACCCGTTCGAGCCTAGAACATGTAGAATAAGTTAATGGAACAAATTTTTCAGCTAGGCTGAGCACAGCATATGAGCCATGAGCGTTGAAGGCCCAATATGGGTGCTCAGTTGCAAACAGGCAGCCCATGGTGGACACACAAAGCTTTTTGACATTTGCATTCTGTGGCGGATTTACAATAAATATCTAATTTGCCAATGACTTAAAATTCATCCATATTAACATTTAAAAACAATTTTTCCAAACATTAAAGTAATTTTGATCTTTTTCATACTTATTTTTCGGAAATTGTAAGAGATATTGAAAATCTGATAAACAAAACTAATATAAGCAGGGAGTTTTACAAGCCACTAAAAGTATTTCTCGCCTGCCGGCACCATCACTTAATTCAACTACCTGAGCTTTCATTTCTTGATATAAACACAAAAAGGGTCTGTATACCCAATATCAGATGCCTAGCTATTATACTTTTCAAGCAATTCATTGTCCCCACAAGTATAACAAAAAGTTTTCTGCCTGAAAAAAAAGTTCACAGAGTCACTGGAAAGTAAAAATGGTGTCATGGTCACATGGCATGGTGACGTGTGCGTAGACCATACTCTGAACTGTCTGTATACCAAATATCAGATGCTTAGCTATTATCCTTTTCCAGCAAATCATCTTCCACAAAAGTCTTGCAAAAAAGTTTACGGCCTGAAAAAAGACCTAAGTTCACAGAGTCACTGGAGCGTGAAATTGGGGTCAGGGTCACAGGGCATAATGACAGTCGCATAGACCATAACCTGAACTGACTGTATATTAAATATCAGATGCCTAGCTATTATTCTTTTCCAGCAAATCATCGTCCACAAAAGTCTTACAAAAAAGTTTACGGCCTGAAAAAAGACCTAAGTTCACAGAGTCACTGGAGCGTAAAATTGGGGTCAGCGTCACAGGGCATGATGACAGTCACATAGACCATAACCTGAACTGACTGTATATTAAATATCAGATGCCTAGCTATTATACTTTTCCAGCAATTCATCGTACAATAAAGTCTTACAAAAAAGTTTACGGCCTGAAAAAACACCAAAGTTCACAGAGTCACTTGAGCGTGAAAATGGGGTCAGGGTCACAGTACATGGTGACCATCGCATAGACCATAACATGAACTGTCTGTATACGAAATATCAGATGCCTAGCTATTATACTTTTCAGCAATTTATTGTTCACAAAAGTCTTACAAAAAAGTTTACGCCCTGAAAAAGGCCTAAGTTCACAGAGTCACTGGTGCGTGAAATTGGGGTCAGGGTCACACGGCATGGTGACAGTTGCGTAGACCATAACCTGAACTGTCTGTATACCAAATATCAGATGCCTAGCTATTATACTTTTCAAGCAACTCATTGTCCACCAGAGTCTTACAAAAAGTTTACGCCGTCGCCGCCGGAATGTTATACTTATGTCTCGCCTTCCGCGACTATTCGTCGCAGACAAGACAAAAACCAAGTTTTCAAAATCGGACAACAAAGTTGATATTTTTGTATGGCTCAACTTTGCACTTTGTAGTGATGTTAATATATACGGTGCAAGATACAATAGGTTTCAAAACTGTTCCAGGAAAATACACAAATAAAAAGATTATTAAAATTTATACAAACAATAAACATTCTACATGTTCTACACCTATTTTGGCCCCTTTTGGTTCATTTTACAAAAAAGGTATAGGGCTTTAAGAACAAATGTCACTTGAAGCTCTCATTTTATAAACAGTTACAACCATCTAAAGATGTAAATTGTCATCCATGCGGAAAATACAGGTCAAAGCCATTATCCGAAGCATGCATTATGATAAGCATCACCAGATGCACCCACCATACCAATATGCTTGATGTAAGTAGGTATGGACAAACGTTCTGTGAGTGGACATCCTTACAGAAAATATAGATCACAGCCTGCATCTAAAGCATGCATTGTTCTTAGCATCACTATATGTGCACCTTCCAATAGTTCTGCCATACTAATATGATTGATGTGGCACTTGTCAGTAATCGAGTATCGACCTTAACCATTCTTCTGTAAGTGGATGCAGACGCCGACGCCGACGCCGACGCTTGAGGTATCACATAAGCCCCCTCACTTTCATGAGGTGGGTTTACAACTATGATAAAAGAGATCTCGATTCAAATGCTGAGACTGTAAGGGGATAGATAACCGAATAGGGTTGTTCTTTTGCTTTCACATATTCAGATAATATATACTTACATGTGTCTAAAGAAAAATTTTTGAAGAAAAATAAACATAGAAAATGTCAACTTCTACTTCGTCTGCCAAAACCTTGAGTAGAAAAAAAAACTTATAGAGATTGACTTTGGTAGCGTGAAGAAACAATCTGCACTTGCGTTTGTTCTATAATCGATAATGCAAAGAAATAAAACATGATGTTGGGCCTTTTAGGGAGCATAAGCCCTAGAAGCGTCACATGACAACGGCAATAGGAAATATAATAGAGCAGTTCTTGAGCGATCATTTTAAGAAATAAAAGCTTTTCTCTATCTGCAACATTCTTACATGTTCTTGTGATTCTTTCATTCTTTTAACCAAAAATACGATTTTTTCGATTTCGACATGCTCAACTTTCTTATTGACAACATATTCGTTCAGTTTGGTGGACGTGTTTTTCAGCAAACAATAGGGATTCCAATGGGCACTAATTGTGCCCCTTTGCTTGCTGATTTGTTTTTCATTCATATGAAGCAGACTTCTTACAATCTCTTCTAGACAAAAAAGACCGTAGACTAGCTCTCTGTTCCGTTATATTGATGATGTCCTTTCACTAAACAATTCTCGATTTGGTGACTTTCTCCATCTCATATATCCCCAGGAGCTTGAGATAAAGGACACAACGGATTCTAGGAAGTCTTCTTCATATTTGGATCTACATCTCGAAATTGACTCTCAAGGATGACTTTCAACAAGGCTCTATGACAAACGTGATGATTTCAACTTTCCAATCGTCAACTTTCCCTTCTTGTGTAGCAACACTCCGTCCGCTCCAGCTTATGGAGTTTACGTATCTCAATTGATTCGTTACTCCAGAGCGTGCGGGACTTACATCGATTTCCTTAGCAAAGCGACACGTCTGACGCAAAAAAATGCTCACACAGGGTTAAATTGCTGTCTTCACTCAAGAAATTTTACGGAAGACATCATGTACTTATAGACAAATATGGGATTTCGATCTCTCAGATGAGTGCAGATATTGGTTTGTCATAGGGTTTTGGTTTTGTCTTCCTTTACCAGATTTGACACGCTGAATGGACCATTGTCAACGCGACGGGTGTGCTATAGCAAGCAGGAACTGTTTACTCTTCCGGAGCACCTGAGTTCACTCTTGTTTCGACTGGAGTTCGCGTTGTTGATTGATATTCAGTTATTTTTTGTTTCAATGTTTTACATGTTTGTCGTTCTTGTTGGTGTTTGTTGGTTTTGTCTCTGCCCTTTCGGACTTTTGACATTCGGATGCCCCATTGGTACCTCTGCTTCTTTTATCTATAAGGCCCACAATATCTTACAACTTTTAAAGTTTTCTCCATCTGCAACAGTTTTCATTTTATCAGCCAAAAACACGGGTTTTTTACCTAAAAAGGTGTGGGTTTTTTCACTTGAAGTGGTCATCTGACAACTTTTTATTTAAAGAGCATAAGATCAATTAGATATTTTTTTAATATAACCCTTAAAAACCATGAAGATGATTATATCGCTGTGAAATTTTAAGATTCGGTGGTAATGTATCAAAACGATGTTTTTTTTGTGAATGACATAATAATACAACAGTTATAACAAGTTTGGTTTCATTTGGTCATGTGGTTCAGAGAAGATTTTTAAAAATCTGCCTTGACAGAGGACGGACGCCACATGGCCTTTGGTCAGATTAGCTAAAAAGGGGTGAAAAACATAAATTTATGCTAAATCATAATTAAAAGAATTGCAGCGAGCAAAAGTTCATGCTTTCACAACTGTCCACAAGGATTTAGATTCTTTGTAACATGTGTAGAGCATGTACAGCACTTCTTCTTTAGATGTCCTGTAAACTAATAGTGGTTTTGGTGAAATGTTTCTTACTTGCAAATAACCAGATACGTACTTTAATTTTTTTCCGTATTCGCTTTTACTGAAAATCCCACAGGCGTTTGGGTCCAGGGTTTTATTTTAAATCATTGTGTGTATATAAAAAAAAATCTGATTCTCGCTATATTACTATTTGGAAATAGTATAGAGACGAGTTGAATTTTTTATATACACGTTATTTATAATAAAATAAAATCCTGGACCCAAACGCCCGTGGAAAATCCACGAAAAATAGAATATCACACTATGAATATGCAAATATTGATATGTAAATCAATACTAGTATACCGCCCGCAAATTACCAAAGTAAAATGTATGATGATGAAGAGTACGTCTGATATTCACTTGAAACAAAAATTAAAACGTTTTCCATGTTTACATTATATACTTACTTCATGTACTTTGCGTGTAATTCAATAGAATTAGAAATCAAGAATAACTCAAATGACTTACATCCTTCATAAGTCTAGTCTAATTTTAATCATCTGGAAAAGGTTTAATCTTTAAGTGTGGTGACATGGTTATAAATAGTTTTTTGAAGAACTCATCTTTTCGTAAAAGTGTTGCGATTTTCTTGGGCGTGATAATAACTGAAATAAACACTATAAAAGGACCGTTTAGTAGGAGATAGATATTTCAAATGAAATCCAAGTAGATATTTAAATTATCCTATTTTTAATCATTTGACTTGTTGATCTTAAGTGTAAAAAGATTAAATGGCAATTTACGTTTACCTGGTAAAGGAATTATATATATAGAACTCAGTATATTTTTTTTGTGGTTGGCGAAAATGAAATTTGTCATCTTAGGGGATCAGACATCTGATTAATAGATGAATCACCCCAGTTGTTTAAAAAAGACGTTACAAAATTCAAGAATTAGATTAAAAAAATAAGGACAGGTACTTGATATGAAGTTGTTCCATTTTTATAACACAAGTACCATTACCATTGTTTATTAAGTGTATGTAAAAATAAAACAACTTGGATATGCATCATGTGATAATAGAGGTTAGTGTTCCAATAATTTCACTGATAATTAGTAAAGTCATGAAAGTGCATCAATTATAAGCGTATATGTGGATGCTTAAATGGTATTCCTAACGAAAATGAGGATAATATGCGAAATATGATATATATGAAATATACATCCCCTAAAGCATTATGTATACAATATAAATGTATTTGCTCAGTCGTTTTAGATAGCATTGTCATAATGAAGTGAAAGTAAGATCGATCATAGAGCCATAATCACGTAATAATCATTTATATTAATATGAATACATAGTAGTACACAGCATTTTTTTACTAAGCTGCACTGTCTCTATCTAAAGAACCGAATACTAATGTTTAATAGTATCAAGTATAGTTATACAACAAATACCTTATATATTTATGCCAGTGTGTTAGAAAATAAGCAAAGACGTCTCCTTGTAATTCCCAATAATTCCTACTTTCAGATTAAGATGTTTTGAAGCATTTCCGGTTTAGAATGTGAACAGGAAGTGTAATCAAACGTGAAAATCAGGTGTGATTGACAAGATATGGAATAAATTTGTAAGTCATTTACCTGGATAGGAATTTAAATAAGATATAATCTCAACAATAAAATGAATTTTACCCTTATAAACATGTTTGAAAACATTCCAACTACGCTAAAAAGATCGCTCTACTATAAATAATGTAGGTTTTATCATGTAAAATAATATATCGTTAAAATAATTGCAGAATCCTTTTTAATACCATTTTTAATACCATATTAATGGTAGTAATAGTATTTTAAATTACGGTTTCATTTTTATAAATACAAATTGTTTGTTAATAGGCTTACTGACAAAAAGCACGTTCCGAGTCTGCACGTGGTCCTTAAAATTTCCCGCCACTTTCATCTTTGTGGTAAAACGCCATGTTGTCTTGCGTGTCTGTGACGGATCCAGAAATTTTCGAAAGGGGGGGGGGGGGGGCGCAATTCTAAAAAACCTTCTGGGACCTCTTGTTTAAACGGTTCCTAACCAATTTTTTTTTTGTCAAACGGGGGGGGGGCGCAATTATAAAAAACCTTCTTGGACCTCTTGTTTAAACGGTTCCTAACCAATTTTTTTTTGTCAAACGGGGGGGGGGGGGCGCCCGGTACGCCGGTTCAAGATCCGCCTTTGCGTGTTACATAAAAGTGTAAAAAAAAAATGCAACATATTAGCGTTGACCATGCAGACACACGCAAAAGGGCATCTGTGTTCCATGGACACTTTATTCAATTTTCCCTTACATGTATTTATATTATCTGCACTACATAAATGACTTCTCTCAAAACGAGACCAATAAAGTCCCCAATAAAGACAAGTCCTCGATACAGAATATTCACTGTCGTGTACGTGAGAAGGATCGGTCATTTCAAGATGGCAGACACTTCGTTGGGCCAAATCAGGGGGGTTTCTTTTCAGTTGTATTGTATGAAATCTACAGCACTTTACAAAATCTTATATATCTCCGAAGGAAGGTAATAGAATTGTCTACTACATATAAAAGACCGATGGAAAAATGCATGGATGGATAAATAATAAGACTCCCAAATGTGAGTAAATATCTGAAATGAAAATCGAAGCGGGCATTTCTCCTGAAATCGGTAATTTTACACAAAACTATAGGCTTTACTTACCGAAACGCAACTCTGGAAGCCTTCTTTAATGGGAAGCCACCAATCGTCATTCATGTTGTACGAATATATGTTGATAGATGTTCACAATTTAGATTTAAAAGTTTTGTTTATGTCAAGGAGCAGTCCTATGGTAATTTGCATATTAATCTTGAGAAAATGTGTTCAGGATCGGACTTCTGTCGAATTTTGGTTCAGGATCGGTCTTCCAAATGTAGAAACATTTTCATATTTAAATACAAGAGATATGTACGAAATAGACCATTTCTGGGCATTATTTATTGTCGAATTGGACAAGAAATCGTTAACCCGGGACGGATCCAGAAATGATTGAAAAGAAGGGGTATGCCTATAGTGTACTAAGATAAAAAAGGAGAGGTTACAAGCTGATTTTGCTGTATATCTGCACAAGAATTACATGAATTTTCGTGAAAAGGGTTTCAACCATGGAACCCGCCACATAAACCATAAACTAGTCAAAGCAGCCACGCTGCATATCCCCGCGCTACTCTGGTGTTTGATAGTATAAGGGCAAATAATTGAAAGAAATAAACTATGATTATAAAGAGCATTACTTTGACTTTCAAATGTATATGTATTGATATGAGACCTTACCCTGGTAGTGGGAGTGATAGTTATGTAAAGAATTATGCGTGACGAAGGAATAATGTGCCCGTATGCTACCTATGCAACTCAGCCCTTAGAGCCATTCCGAAACCTTCGACAGAATCTGCATACATCCATAGTGCAACTACTGAGCCAAGTTTCAGTTCTGTATTCCAAATAACCTATAGGAGGAGTTGCGTGAACCTTCTATAGGCTATCTATGCAGCGCAGCCTCTAGGGTTATTATCGAAATTCCGAAACCTTCGGCAGAATCTACATACATTTATAGTGCAACTACTGGCCGAAGTTTCAGTTCTTTATTCCAAATAACCTATAGGAGGAGTTGCGTGACGAAGGAATAATGTGTCCTTAGGGTACCTATGCAGTCCAGCCCCTAAGGTCATTATTCCGAATTCCGAAACCTTTGGCACAGTCCCCACCCACAATACAATCAATGACCAAAATTTCATTTTTCTGCTCCCAGTGGTTACATAGATTATCCTATGCCGGATATATTAACGCCATACGTATTTACGTACGTACATCGAACAGCAAAACATTATCCCCGCGCTTTCGCTAGCGCGGGGATAATAATCGATCTGAAGATGGGAAACAATAATGAGACGCACGTGCAATTCAACGAAAAATAACTGGTTTTTAATGAATCATTGTTTTATTCTTAACATATTCTCTCAAAACAAATATGGCTTAGGCTATGCACGTTTCTGTACATGTTCTGCTGAGCACAAGACTAGGCTTGTTGGCAGCATATCTTACCTTCTACATGTATCATAAGGGGGTCCTGATGGGGGTTTCCTGATCACGAAGAATTAACAATGCAAATAACGAAACACGGAAATATGGCTAAATTTTTGTTCACTGATTAAAGTTTTACTGTGTATTACTGTAAAGCATGCCTAAAACGAATCACGGACAAAATACTTTGCTGTGAACGGTTCACGTGCAATATCCAATCACGATGCACGGAAAAATATTTCAACAAATCACAATTCATGGAAAATAAAAATTGCCAATAACGGAGAACGGAATCAACCCATCGGCCTCCTCTCTTTGTTGAAATGATTTTCATTCATAAGTGACCAACCATTTAATTTGAAGGGGGGCTTGGTTTTTTCCTCAAAAAATATTCTGAAAAATTATTTTTGATGAAAAAAATATTTTGGCAGCAGAGGGTAAGAGTAAAATATTTTGAAGAAGGATTTCTGCCATATAGAATAATGATAATAATGAAAAAAAAATTGTCGCGACGTCTTCGAAAAATAAGCGCGGGGGAAAAATTGTTCTGACCAAAAGAAAAAACCAAGGCCCCCCCCCCCTTCAAGTTAAATGGTACGTCCCTTATTATGTTAAAACCTAGTTTCTGATTGAAATAAACTACACTTGGCACTCTTGTGCTTAGTACTGATATTTTTTTTTCAAGACACAAAGTAAGATAAGGAAAGAAGAGCCATGAAACAAACAGTTATTTCATTTGATCATAATCTATTTAGACCAAAATAATGTATTTTAAGTTATTAGTAATATTTTTAAAACAGGTAATATATCGATAACAAAGCTTACATCGTACCCAGGATTGCTATAAAAAGGAGTGGACATTTGCATTTCTTCTGTTAGTGCGGTAATCTATACGGAAAATATTGGTCACAGCCAGCATCTTAAGTGTACATTGTGCTAAGCATCATTAGGTGCATTTACCAATAGATTATGTGGCACTTGTCTGTAAGTGGTAATGAACTTTAACTACTAGTATTCTTCTGTTAGTGGTCATTGATACGAAAAAAAGATAGATCACAGCCAGCGCCCGATGCATGCTCACTAGGTGGAACTACCATACCAATATGGAGGCTTGTTTAGGGTATATTGGGATATGGGATATTCACACATTTTTTTCATGGGATACGGGATATTTGAGGCAAAACTTACTGGGATATGGGATATTTAAGTCCATTTTATTTACAGGGATATGGGATATTGGAAAAACACTTTTTGGGATATGGGATATTTGATGAAAAATTTACGGGGATATGGGATATTGGTACCCCCCCCCTAAAAAGCCCCAATATGGTTTAGGTGGCATATTGTCTGTAAGCAAGAATAGACGTTGAGCACTTCGGTAAATTGATGCTGACTCCGACGCTCGGAGTATCACATGAACCCACCATGCGTCGTATTCGTTAGGTAAAATTCTTATCGATATTTGAAAATACATAACTTTTCTGTAATTCTTTAAGTTTTGTTGTTTTGTTTCCAATGTATATCAACAGATCGAGTCAACTAGATTCAGTTCAACTTTTTCATCAATCAAACAATGATCTGAAAGAGTAGATTTCTGATTGGTGTCTGGGTCATGGTATGAAAAAATCAAATTTAAGATATCACAGTTCACGGGAAAATTTATTCTTTTAATCACAATTCATGAAAACCTACAAAATAACAAAAATACCCTCATCAATCCATTCGTAGATGTGCCTGGGCTGATTTTTTTGGCAAGAAGTTGAACCGTATTTGCATCTTATCACTGATTTTCTTCGTCAGTGGGCTCAATTTCAATTACTTTTCCTATTGGACAATAAATAAAGCCCAAACACTGTCTATTTAGTATATATCTCTTGTATTGAAATGTTTCTACATTGGAAGACCGATCCTGAACCAAAATGCGACAGAAGTCCGATCCTGAACACATTTTCTCAAGATTAATATGCAAATTACCATAGGACTGCTCCTTGACAACATAAACAAAACTTTTAAATCTAAATTGTGAACATCTTACAACATATATACGTACAACATGAATGACGATTGGTGGCTTCCCATTAAAGAATGCTTCCAGAGTTGCGTTTCGGTAAGTAAAACCTATAGTTTAGTATAAAATTACCGATTTCAGGAGAAATGCCCGCTTCGATTTTCATTTCAGATGTTTACTCGACTTTGGGAGTCTTATATGGAAAATCCATCCATGTTTTTTTCTTTCGGTCTTTTATATGTAGTAGACAATTCTATTACCTTCTTTCGGAGATATTTAAGATTTTGTAAAGTGCTGTAGATTTCATACAATACCACTGAAAAGAAACCCCCCTGATTTGGCCCAACGAAGTGTCTGCCATCTTGAAATGACCGATCCTTAATTCTCACGTACACGACAGTGATATTTGCTGAATAAATATATCTTTAAAAAAATCCATTGTAAATATAACAAGGGGTTGCACTAAGTCGTGCTAAGCATACCCCAACTCGACCATTCAGAAAACAGGAAGTAGATGACAGGGGATGCACGATACAACTCTTCATGCTAAAGCTGTATACCAAATTTGAAATCAATCCCTTCTGTAGAAGCTGAGAAATCTGTTACGAAAAATTGTCTATTTTTGACTCATTAAAAGTATAAGTTGGCTTGGAAAACAGGAAGTAGATGATGGAATTACCTGGAAACGGGAGGCACGGTATAACTAATCATGCTGAAGCTGTGTACCGAATTTGAAACCAATCCATCCAGTAGAAGCCGAGAAATATGTTACGAAAAATTTCACATTTAAAATTTTTTACCCTAAAAAAGACTAAGTTGGCTCGAAAAACAGGAAGTAGATTATGGACTGACCTGGAAAGGGGAGGCAAGGTGTAACTCATCATACTGAAGCTGTGTACCAAGTTTGAAACCAATCCATTCAGTAGAAGCAGAGAAATTGAACCTGACGGACAGACGGACGGACAAGGTGATTGCACTATAGCCCCCTCTCTTACGAGTGGGGGTATAATAACAAAACTACAGAACACGGAGGAAAAATTATCTCAAATGTTCGAGAGAAAAGACAAAACAAGGAAGACGTATTGCAATGGTCCTGACCTGTTATATGGATTATAAAAGAAATGGTAGATTAAACCAAGTTTTATGAAGCCAAACCTTCCACGCAGTTGTGAAACATAATAGAAATATTAAGGTGGTCATCTCAGTACTCTGAGTCTCAGTCCAACAACTAGCCAAACACAGATCTAAACATTCACCAGCCATTTCATCTAACATAATATTAAATCTTTCCACCTGAGGGAATTCAACTACCATTGTTGGCATAGGGTCTGATAGTAGTCAGTGATAGAAGCACAAAGAACAGGGGCACACATTCAATCATAGACTTACTTTGACTATATTTGAATACTAGTATTAAGGTCTGTAATTTAGTCAAAGGGCAATTTAAGGGGTCTGCATTCGTTTTTACACTTATCTTACTAACGTCTGATTTGCCCCTCCCCCCAAACAGTGTCAGAGACCGTATAATGGTGTGATTAACGTGTATAGCGAATACAGGTAGTTCTCCGAATCAATGGGACAACCTTGTTTTGTCCCTTCTAAAGGACTTTGGACCATCCTTGCAAATGGTGTCAAGAATCAACAAGGGGTTGCACTTAGTCGTGCTAAGCATACCCCCACTCGGCCAATCAGAAAACAGGAAGTAGAAGACCGACTAATCTGGAAAGGGGAGGCATGGTACAACTCATCATGCTAAAGCTGTATACCAAATTTGAAATCAATCCCTTCTCTAGAAGCCGAGAAATCCATTACGAAAAATTGTCTATTTTTGACCCATAAAAAGTCTAAGTCAGCTCGGAAAACAGGAAGTAGATGATGGACTGACCTGGAAAGGGGAGGCACGGTATAACTTATCATGCTGAAGCTGTGTACCAAATTTGAAACCAATCCATCCTGTAGAAGCCGAGAAATCTGTTACGAAAAATTTCACTTTTCAAATTTTTTACCCTTAAAAGTCTAAGTCGGCTCGAAAAACAGGAAGTAGATGATGGACTGACCTGGAAAGGGGAGGCACGGTATAACTCATCATGCTGAAGCTGTGTACCAAATTTGAAACCAATCCATCCCGTAGAAGCTGAGAAATCTGTTACGAAAAATTTCACATTTCAAATTTTTTTTTCCCTAAAAAAGTCTAAGTCGGCTTGGAAAACAGGAAGTAGACGATGGACTGACTTGGAAAGGGTAGGCATAGTATAACTCATCATGCTGAAGCTGTGTACCAAATTTGAAACCAATCCATCCAGTAGAAGCGGAGAAATTGAACCGGACGGACAGACGGACGGACAAGGTGATTGCAATATAGCCCCCTCTCTTACGAGTGGGGGTATAATAAACGTGCTCAGTAACATTACTTTATGTTGTGTTCTATGGTCATAACCGGATCCTAAGATCGCAATGGAAGAGGCAGGTTTGGCGCCATAAAACCTGGTTTAACCCACCATTTCGTTTGAAATGCCTGTACCAAGTCAGGACCATTGCGATCCACCAATTCTCCAGTATGATGATTCGTTTTTGTCATTTTCTCTGGACTATTGATCATTCAAGTTCGGTAGTTTTGTTATTACCTTTATCTATATAACAGGGTACCCATGATTACAAATGTGACAAATGTGACAAATAGTTGGTAGTCAATATTAAGCATACCAAACATACTGCAAAAGGCGATATGCTATGAAATCCCTACACAAGGCTTCGGTAACTAGTGAGTCACCATTGCAATGCCCAAAATAAAGAAACAAAAGAAAGCGATTTGCTATCATTTTGTCCAGCATTTTGTACAGTACAGATTCATGTGTTTTCTTGTGTTGGTTATTAATCCCTCTTATTAATTGTGTTATTTTAATTCTTTAAAGTTGTCAAGTTTGTGTGATTTAAACAGTTGTGCAAATTATCTCAAGAAATTGAAAACAGGAAAATATGGGTAAAACAATGTTTATATTTGCATTTGCAAACATCAGATTTGTGTTGCATTGCTACTTTTATCAGCATAATCTGAACAATTAAGAAATTCATTGTAGGTTTTGAACAGATTGGTAGGCATTGTGTAAAACTAGATATGTGAAGTTCAAAACAACCACATGTCACAAGAGAGTCTAATATATAGCACCTATATATCATAGTAGTGCAACTCAGTGCTGAAAATGTACTGTGTGTGTGTGAGAGTGTTGGTGTTTAAGGCCCTTTTTGACGCACCTGGGCCATGGTTTAATGGTGGAGAAACCCCCCAGAGAACTGACAGACCTAATTACATGTATATACAGGTGGGACAGTCACTTTTTTAAAATTACAAATCAAGAACCTGTAGTGTAGATGACTAGTGATCAATAGTGTGATACATGTATTTAAGCCAGTGCCTTAGACCACTGGGCCACCTAGACCCCCTGAAGATGTACAGTTAAAACCAATGGTGAATAGAAGAAAATGAGATGCGGAATAAGTGTACGCGACACAACCTACACTATAAACGTATATTTTAAATATCCACAATGGAAAACAGCCAGCAGCCTTCAATGTGACCAGCGGTCGCTGCTCGCTGTTTTTCAATTGGCCCCTGGATTGAAAATAAAATACATATGATTCAATCCCAAAGTGCACTGAAAGACCCTCTTCTTGACAAAAAAACAATTAACATAAATTCGACTAAATACAATCATAAGCTTTGATAAAGATTCCTGGCTTAGGACAGGCACATTAAAATGTGGCGGGGTTAAACTTGTTTTTTGGCGCCAACCTTCCCCCTAATGATAATCAATAACAAAGCACAAACTAACAAACAGTTAAAATCAAATCGATACAAGTTCAATTCAACAAGAGAGTATCTGAGACAAAAGGACAACAAGTAATTAACGGGACGTAAAGATACTCTCTTGAGAACACTCGAAGCCTTTTTTTAAAAAGTAATGTGAATACCTGTTTGCTAAGAGATGCTGTGTCTATTGTTTATTGGCATTTGTCCTCCCAAATGTCATTTATTTTAAACAAACCCCTTTTATATGTTTTAAATGTTTATTCAATAAATGAAGTATGATTGTAAACTTTTAAAATGTTATAGTTTATCAATAATTTGTAATATTATGGTTTATAAACATTGAAACATGGTTTTACACTGATTTTTACAAATTGTTAATATATAATTCAAGATTTTATAAAGATTGAAATCAATCTATACTTCATTAATATATCATAGTAATATATTTTTTTACAGATAATGTAAAGGAAAATTTAATTGAACACTGCAATAAAAACCATCTATGGTACAGCTGTTTATTACATCTTAAACAATCCAAGATTGAACTACTTAAATATTTGAAATTATTACAAATCATGATTTTTTTAATGTTAATACAAGTAAGTTTTTTTACAGTTTTTAATTGCTTAACACTTTATATAAAGAACGTTAAATGTAAAATTTCAAGTAATGTCATTTGGATGATAGAATACTTTGACTTTTTGATAAAGGTGGGATAAATTATGAAAGACATTTGATAGAATTAAATGTTAGTTTAATTTACATGATTTATATGAAACATTAAGAAACATTTAAATGTTTTTTGTTTTTCTTTCCAATTTTTTTTTTACCAGAATATCAAAAGTGAACAATATAAATCTCAGACTTTCTTTTTGCCAAATGTAGTTTTTTTTAATTGCTTTTGCTTGAGTCATTCAATTGTTAAGAAAAATGAAATACATGTAAATATCTTGAATAGTTTGTAAAAATGTGCAATAAATTAACAAAAATTCCTTAAGGCGTTTGTTTAACGCTTTTGAGAACTTCTTTATTAAATCCCATTTAGTATCAGATTCCAGTAATCTTAGTTATTGTTTTACTAAAAGAATGAATGATATTTGCTTCAGTATTTAAAGATGCAATTGAATTATTTGCTTGAAAAGATTTTAGCATATGAAAAAAATAAACATGATAAAATAAATATAAAAACCTTATAGGCCATAAACATGCATATATAATACACAATACATCAAAGTATAATACAAAGTAATAAAATTCATATCTACATATGGACTGTTATGGCATTGTCTAAATCTATATGATGACCTGTTCTAAAAAATAGTGCATCAAATCTTTTATAATAATCAAGAGTTTTAATATGCTCACTAATTTCTACTTCTAAATCAATGTTGCATAGGGAATGTGGCCTTGCAAATGACAAAAATGGAAACTATCAGAAAAATGGAAATTCTTATTAAAATAGATTGTCATGTTTTACTAAACTAATGTAATTTTATTCAACATGATCTTAGACTGCATTTAATCAATTTTATCTAAAACTAACTACATGAAATAAACTATGGTATGTAATTGATTTTTATTTGTTCATTAGCTTTAAGTTTTTCGACACAACTTAATTATTTCTTGAAGGTAATCTATTCACTTGAAGAAAAAAAAGCAGAGTGTTACCATTAATGGTTTAACATATTACAATAAAAATGTCAACCTGTCAAAAAAAGAAAACCATCAAAATATTTCAAAGATGAATTAATAGTACATGTACATGTATTGCTGATGATGTAACTCCAACTAAATACAAACATTTATATTACAACAATATAAAATGAAATGCATAGTATAAACTCTTATATATCACAAGTATAAATAAATAATAAAAACATTTGACATACAACATACAATAATGGCACACAGACATCCAGAATAATACAAACTAAAGGCACTAGTGTCAGACAAGTAGCACAGTTTTTTATCTACAGCGAAACCTGTCCAAACTGAACCCTGAATAAACTAAACCTTGTTGCCCCTACTGTAACTGGTTTCATTAGTAATAAGTTTCTCCTTTTGATTTTTGATACATTTTAAACAGGTATAAAACAAGCACCTGTCTGTTCTAACAAAGTCTTCATCAAAAAGGGCCAGTTATGACAGGTAACACATACATAGTAATATAACCAATCTTCAAGGAACACATCATACTTAAGATGTAGCATAGTAATGATGAATTGTTTAGAGTATTAAATACACAAAATTATTCACACTTTAATAATGTATTTGGAAAGTGAATTATATTCATAGACTTAAAAATTAATAAACAAATAGTTTATTTAAATATTTAAACATAAATTTCAAATGATTAATTTGTACCTTTGAAATCAAGTTCTTTATATTTTCAACTGTCAGAGATCATTGACAGAATATAGCACATTTATATAGTACAAACTTATTGTACATATACACCATTACAGTGAAAGTACTTTTATTCTTATGTTCCACTTTTCATGGGTTTGTTTCCGCATTTTGAAATCTCTGGATTACCATTGGTTGGGAATTAAATTTTTGATTTTACATATTCCAAAAAAAAGTTACCCCGAAAACAGTAATAGTTTTCACAGTTACTGTAACTAGATTCTAGTTATACGCTCCCGAAGGGAGCGATAATGGTAGAAATGTCAATATTCTAGTTGTACTATGGACTCAATTTTCCTTCAACGTCCGGTAAATCACGCGCGGTTTCCCGGACTTTCTGCATCTTTTTAACGCTTTTTTCTTTGAAAATTCCTGACGTCATTAAGCGCACAAAGGACCCACAAGAAAAGCTACTTTGTTTTTATTTTCGAATAAGAATTTGTTTCAATTAATTGCCCAATAAACATTTGAAAACTTATTTTAGCTTGTAAAATATTTTAGGATACGTTCAAACTTCGGGAGCGTCACAGGTTTAACCTGCATCATATTAGGATTACTACATCCACATAATTACATATTTTGGTCTACATCTTCATTGACTACTCTACTGTTATACTTGAACAAACTATGGAAGACTAGAATATATTTATAATTCTAACAATTTTAGACACAAATGTCTTTTACATCTTTACATTAAATTTAACTACAAGTCATAATAGTGGTTAAAAATAGGGATTATATCTAATAAAAATGAAACATGAATTGCAAAACAAAATGTCAAAATAAAATTTAACGTTTATCATGATTTTGATTTCAAATTTTCCAAAAGCTTTCCTTTACGTTTTCCTAATCTTGTGTAAGGCATAATATCAAGGTTTAAAACATTAAATAAATAATTATTAAACTTGTAATGTAAAATTTGCGGTTTTAGTTGATTTATTTTGGTTTCATATTTGTTTTGTTTAAGGTTTTATTTTGAGTATTTTTAACATCTGGAAATGCTTATCTTATAGTCTATTAATTTCATGCAGTTTCTCATTACACACAAAACTGGCCCAGCAAAGTGAACACAATTTACAATGGCAAAACATAAGCCATGGAGGTTATGAAAATATAATAAAAAAGTATAAAAGTTGATAAAGAATTCTAAATAAACAACCTTTATTTCTTCAATCAGATCTGAATTTCCTAGAGGTGAAAACTGTATTTTGTATAGAATTTTAGTATTTTTAACACCTGAAAGATTAAAAACCTTTAAAATTTGTCTCACAATTACTATAAAAAACATAATACTTAAAATATAATATAAAATGCTAAATGTAATGGTTTTGGCATAAAGCAGAAGCTATTGTTTCTTATCTATTCACATAATTTACAGTCTTTATGAAGCATTTCACTTCTTTCTCATACAACTGTTCCTTTCTAATCTGGATTTTTACTTAACATCACAGTGATTGGTTTCACAACACTATAATAAATCTATCGTTTATTCTTCCTGGATAATTTTGATTGGCTTACTTTCCAGCGTAGGTGGGGTTCTTGTAGGTAGATGTAGCTGGTTTGTACACAGGGTTTTCTCCCTGAAAAAAAGCAGGCAATTCAAATCAATTATGGCTATTTAATTGAATACTGTAGAAGCAGAAATATTTGTGGGGATTAATTTTCGTTTATTTTGCAGGAAAGAAAAATCCCTCAAATTAAATCCCTATGAAATTTAAATATTTAGTTAAAGTGTATATAAAAAATCCAAAATAGTTTGTCCCCACCAATTCAGTTTTGTGCTCTAAATCACGAAATTTTATCCGCACAGGGATGTCCAAAACAAGGGGATGAGCAACATCCAATACAAACTAACAAAAAGTCAATATTTTTCTATGCCTCCCCAACTTTTTTCTTTATTAACACAAATTTCACTAATTGAAATTACACAATATTTATATCATTGGAAAGAGAAATAATTCAGGAATTATAATATACAAAATATTTGGCAATCACCCTTCAAATATTTATTTTATATTGAATGATGTAAAGATGGTCCAAATTTTTTAAGTAAAATATTCAATAAATGTGCCAAATTAATAAGGAAAAAAATCAATAATTGTACATTTTTATCAGCAAGTGCCTCAGGGGAATTAAGTGAAATTGACAAACTTCTACCTGTAAATTGATGGTCTTAATTGTATATTACTGTCATAAAATTTATATCACCTGGAAGCCCTTTCTTTGATCTGTTTATTGAATATAATTTGTTTTAGATTACAGTAAAGTTGTTTATTAATTAAGCCTGTGAAATAACAAGAAATTCAAACTTTGAAATTTTATAATTTTTTTTATTGAAGATAGGTAATTTGAATTGTTTGATATCTTTGACATTTTTAAATATAGAAATACAAAATTTTTTAATAGCATTTGAGAAAATAATTGTCTTTCAGAGGATATAATTTTCATTTTGATCCACCTATTATTTTCAGAGCCAACCCTGGAGAAAATTGACCCTTATGAACCTTCTGAAAATGACATTGAACATAAATACACCTAAAATTAAACATGAAAATTTTCTTTTTTATGTAAGTTTGTTTCCCTTGTCATGGCAAAATAGCTATATTCCCTTTTCCCCTCTTTCATTTGATATAAATTTCATAAAAATCTGTTCAGTAGTTTTAATGCATATCCTGGAGAAAGTTGACTTATTTTCAACAGAAAACATGCAAAAATATGACAAAATCTCAGGTAAACAGGGGAGGCATAGAACATTAGTGATTATCTACAGATACATATCCCATCAGTTTTATTTAATCCCTGATCCGCAAGAGAATAAATGATTATACAGTATTCCTAGGTGAACCCAAAATCAGTGGACTGGATATGTAAGATTATTGCTAGTCTCAAATGACATCATAAAGTAGGCAAAGTGACATTACAATTTTTTAAGTACTATTCCATATAAGGATCAGGCAGGGAGTGGCACATTGATAATTTCCAATTTTAGATTTTGGGGTATAGATTCATTCATTTTACCATAAAAACAAACCCAATGCAGTTTTTACATTTTAAAATGTAGTTGGTGCCTTGATATTTTTTGACTGGTTATATAGGGAAAAATTATTGCGGGAAATTTTCCCGTACTTTTCACTGTACAATGTAACTAAATTTTGACTGGTAATATCTCCTAAACCCAAGATCGACTGAAAAATTTAGTGGTCAAAATAAGTTTACTGGGGTAGCTTTACCTAATTCTGTTGATTTTTTTGTGTGTATTTATTATTGATGTGCCACCCTATTAGTAGTATCTGCCAGATTGTTAGAAAAAGTAGTACTTAAAAGGCAAAATGTCAACTAAAAGATCATTAAACCAAATAAGCCGATGTTTTTTTTTGGCAGTGAATCAATTTTTTGCTTTATTCACTGCAATCATCAGGGCACACAAAATAGAAGATGCTAAATATTTGTCAATATATAAAGAGCAACAACTTGGATATGAAGTCACATGATAATTTCTGTCTAATTGAGGGATTTTTCCGGAGAAGCAATGAACTTGAAAATGAAGTATTAAAGGCACCCCTTTTATCAAGGATAATGTGAAATTTTCTTTTGAGTAATAAAACCACTTATAAAGTATGTTGTACTTCATGCTTGATGTTTTCCATTGGAGATGCTTATTTTATTACATCTTTTATTATTGTGCCATGTACACTTATTAAATCTCATGTCTAACTAAAGCAAAGCAATGGAAATTGTAATGGTCCTGACTTCAGATTATTTATGATTTTCTTTTAATGGTTGCAGTCAGAACTGGACAGATTTTTCAACAGTGAAGTATTTTGGTCAAAAGTTTGGTTTTTGAAAAGAAAAATCCAAGATTTTCAAAATTTATTACAATTCAAAGGATTTTCCTAGTGTGTGAATCACTATATGAAATTCAAGGAGTTGTTTTGAAGGTTTCAAGGATAAGTGGCAATCCTATATAACTATATCCTCAGAAACCCAAGGGTTCTTCTCTTGCTTACTCATTTATAACGCCTGGGACATTTGGTATGATTTTGTTCATTTAACGATCAGGATCTGATCTTAATTTCATAAAATTGACATATAGAAACTTATTTAAATGGCATTAGAAAAATGGAATGCAACCAATCAGAAGGCTTGATACAAAACTATCAAAAACGAAGTATTTCATGTGTAATGTCCCAGGGGTGATAAATGAGTAAGCGAGAAAAGAATCCCTGGGTTTCCGAGGATGATATACATGTAAACTTACAGTATCCCATCTTGCATCCTTGGTTTCCTTCTCAAATCTGGCCAGCTCTCTCCTGTCACTGATGGTCGTCACCAACTTCCAGATCAGTAACAGAGCCAGACCGATGACCACGATACCAATAACTACACTCAGAACAATTAATAGCACATCAACCTTCTTAGGACATTCTGTAAAGTAAAATGATAGATCAGTAACAGAGCCAGACCAATGACCACGATACCAATAACTACACTTAGAACAATTAATAGCACGTCAACCTTCTTAGGACATTCTGTAAAGTAAAATGATAGATCAGTAACAGAGCCAGACCAATGACCACGATACCAATAACTACACTCAAAACAATTAATAGCACGTCAACCTTCTTAGGACATTCTGTAAAGTAAAATGATAGATCAGTAACAGAGCCAGACCTATGACCACGATACCAATAACTACACTTAGAACAATTAATAGTACGTCAACCTTCTTAGGACATTCTGAAAAGTAAAATGATAGATCAGTAACAGAGCCAGACCGATGACCACGATACCAATAACTACACTCAGAACAATTAATAGCACGTCAACCTTCTTAGGACATTCTGTAAAGTAAAATGATAGATCGGTAACAGAGCCAGACCAATGACCACGATACCAATAACTACACTCAGAACAATTAATAGCACGTCAACCTTCTTAGGACATTCTGTAAAGTAAAATGATAGATCAGTAACAGAGCCAGACCAATGACCACGATACCAATAACTACACTCAGAACAATTAATAGTACGTCAACCTTCTTAGGACATTCTGAAAAGTGAAATGATAGATCGGTAACAGAGCTAGATCAACCACTAAGATATCATTAACTAGACACATGAAGATTGATGAAAAACATCAGGGTGCCGTTTCATAAAGCGATTACATGTCAATGTGCTCATTATCCCATACAAATTAAATGGGCTAATGTGCACGTTAGGCTAACAATCACTTTGTGAAACAGCACCCAGCCTTACAAATCTGTGAAGTCAAGATTATTAAATGCTAAATGCATCACTGTGAGTAAATATATTGTAGGTAACCTTTTTCATTTAAGTATAAGAATTTAACCAAAGACTACAACATGATGGATTGTCATTCTCCCATTGCTGAACCATGAAGTTGTTGAGAAGGTATAGTATTTTGTTAAAGATCACATTAAAGCTATAAATTATCCACTTAATTTCAAAATTGTCTTAACCCTAAGACTCTGCCTACCCCGGACATAGGTTGATCTTAGTCATAATTTGGTTTTCCTGTTTGGTATTTTTGGATTTATTGTTCAATGCTCTTCATAATCTGGATATAGTGTTTGGCTTTTTTAATATTTTGGGTAGAGCACCTCTGATGAGTCTTGAATAAACCAAACTATGCAGGCGTAGCAAAATTAATTGTCTGGAGCTTTGATATAATTTTTATTTTAAATGGTGGTTTTTGTTTGTTGATACCGTAACATGCCTAATGCAGATGATATATATATATATATATATACATGTGTATAAATAGCTTCATGGAAAAGACACTTAATAATTCTGAAAGTAAATATGGTTTGAGACCATGTCATGTTAAAATATCTTCTAAGATCCATGTCTTAGTGATGATTTTTATCATCAATGAAATGTCTAAAAGAGATGATGGTTATTTTTAATGACATAATGTATTACCTTTAGTTTTCTGTGCTACAATCTTCAGATCATTGTTCTCATCATAAGAGTAAGTAAAGTAGAATATACAGTCATCTTCATCCTTAAACTCACAACTGTTATAACCACCTGTTAATGAGAAAATATTAGAAACAGTTATCTAATGTCAACCAGCCAACTCCTGATTTGATTTACAGACATTGTCATCTTTAAACTCACAGCTGTTATAGCCATCTGAAAAGATAATATTAAACAGTTATTTCATGTCTATCGCCCCAGCCCTGATTTGATTGGAGTAAGAGTAGTAAAATATACAGACATCTTCATCTTTAAACTCACAACTGTTGTAACCACTTACAAGTGACAGAAAAGATGATATTAAACAGTTATTCCATGTCCATCGCCCCACCCCCTGATTTGATTGGAGTAAGAGCAGTGATATATTCAGACATCTTCATCTTAAAACTCATAACTGTTATAACCACTTACAAGTGACAGAAAAGGTGATATTAAACAGCTAATACATTGCCATCACCCCCCCCCTGATTTGATTGGAGTAAGAGCAGTCAAATATACAGGCATCTTCATCTTAAAACTCATAACTGTTATAACCACTTACAAGTGACAGAAAAGGTGATATTAAACAGCTAATACATTGCCATCACCCCCCCCTGATTTGATTGGAGTAAGAGCAGTCAAATATACAGGCATCTTCATCTTAAAACTCACAACTGTTTCAACCACCTGCCAATGATGAGACAGGTTCCGCACAAGTTTAAAGACACTGTGCCAGTTTTCAGTGGTAGAAGGAACTGTATGATCCCCAAAGAAGGCTAATCTGACAAACTTTACGTTTCCTACTTCTTCTAGCAGCAGTCTAAATTGTCATGGATTGACCTTGTGTCCCAATCTAATTTGTTCACTTCATAATTATTTCAGGTTCATATAATCATCTCTTCCCTTCTCCCTGATATAGCCAGATTTCCATTGCTTGATAGTACTTTTTATTAACCTAGCCCTACCCTTGAATTGATAGAACCTCAATCATTCATACTTAACTAAGAGAAATAGTCTTACTTGGTAGATTGTCCTCCTTTTTGATATATTTTCTAGCTTTACACTCTTCACAGTTGTTCTTAAGTTCACCAGTCCCATAGGCAACACACTGAACACAAGCTTTGTTCTGACGACAAACCATCTTACATTCCTGAAATACATAAATGGTCAGCTTTAAACTAGAATGGTGGTCTTCCATGAAAAACGTATGTCACCTGCGTCTTAGAATATTTGGTAAACAGGAAGTACATGTAGATGAGTTATGGGCATAAAATTGCTTTACATCATATAGTACTTTAGGGGTACGCTACATACCCAATAACAAGGGTATGTAGCTTTATGTTGTAGGTTGTAACAGGTTGTAACATGTAGTTGATGGAAATTTTTGTGACGCCGCATAACAACTACGATGAAGGATGTTGCCCTAAATGTCACTTCTGTAACACGTTGCAGGCGACATAAAAACATTGAACGTATCCAAAAATGTAATGGATTAAACATACACCAATGCAAACATGGATAACTGTGTGTGACACTACAAAAGGATGGCCCAACTAAATACTAAACTTGATGTTGAAAAAAAAAAAAGCCAAATTATCTCCCTTGAATGATATATGAAGACAATAAATTTTCTTCATACACTTTCCTGAGCTATCAAATTTAATGAAACTCTCCCCTGAATGATATCAGAAAGCTGTAAAAAATGGACAGACAGACAGTCAAGGTGATTTCTGTAGATCTCAAAAGCATTGTTGAAGGCGGAGGTATAAAAATCTCAGACTGTAGCATGTGGATGAAGGATAATTTCTTAATGTCACAAAATTCTAGATGACTGAAGGTGCCAAAGTGACTCTTATTTGTATATGTCCCTCCAGCAAAACTTTGCTGGCATTATAAAAATGGCAAAAAAAAATATTATGACACGATTACCTTGCAGTCTTCACAGGTAGTGCCACCATATATGGATCCTTCTAGACAAACACATCTATTACATTTACATTCACCTCTAGTCTCTCCTCCACATAGACCCTGAAATATAGAGAGTAACGGTTAAACTCCAGACAAACACATCTATTACATTTACATTGACAGGATCAATAAACTTAAAGCCTTGTTGAGTGAAGGAAACTGCAGGCCCTAAACAGATAACTAAGGCCATTGTTATTTTATATTTAGTTTTACAAACCCGCCGACCCTGAATTTTCCTGATTTGGAAAAAAAAAAAATTCAGAAACTTCGTGTTTTTTTGTTTTTTTTGCCATCCGCCACAACACTTTGTCGTTAAAATTTTTTTTTGGTTTTTAGTTGTATTCCAAAAACTGAATCGGAAAAATGCTTAAAGAAACAGATTTTTTACCATGTGCTGCATGTTAGAAAAGTACTTTAATAATTTAAATGTCCACAATGTCTCGGTGGTTTTGTATCATTGTGTTTGATGTCGATTTGACTTTACAAAAAAACAAATTCCTGAAAGGAGACAGTGAGGCCTCAGTTGGCCAGATTATTTTAAACGAGGTTGAAAATTTAAGGCCGATAAAAAGTGAAAATGGAAGCACCTCATATTTACTAGGAAAATGACACAGGGCCATACGTTCGTCAACAGAACTCGATACTAGCTTGTCGGTAGGTGTCATGTATGACATGGGCATTTACAAATACATTTACTTGTACTTAGATGTAGTAAATACACAAAAGAAAAATCCTGCACTTCAGTATTGTCAAAACAACATATATAGAATCAAATTCAATGAAAAACATGTCAGAACAATCTACCGGTATTGAAAATTAGTCTGCAGTCTTGGTTATAGTATAAAAAAAAAACTGTCATGTTTAGAATTGATAAACCAACACAACTGACATGAATGAAAGAAACACAGTTGTAGTAAAAGCATCATGCACCAAATAGAGAATGCACTTTTTTTTTCCTCCGACCAATAAATAATTTGAAAGAATAACGTAAAACGAACAAACCAAAAAATAAATTGAAAATTAAGTTTTTTTTCAGTAAATTTCGTAAAACTAAAAATAAAATAACAATGGCCTAACTACAGAAATGACTTTCAAATGAGCAAAGCCACTATTTTTCAGGAATCTGGGTCCGTTTGCCCTAGTACATGTTTGCCACTATTGACATTTGCCCTAGGTCTGTTTGCCACTACCTAGGGTCTATTAACCCTATATACAGTAATATGTTTTACAGAACACTATTCTTCAAGCAAATAAAAAAAATGTTGGTCAATAGGATTTAAAAACAACTTTATGGAAAGTTGAAACATCAACATGAACACACCACTTAACTACAAAACTTTTAATAAGTACAGGTGCGGAAATTATGAGTGAGCTTTTGAAACCGAGTATGTTTGGTTTATCAGATAATCTATACAAATTTTAAAAATTCTGATTTTTCATTTTTAAATTCAAATCTGATGGCTGTCAGTCCTGTGCTAATTTCCATGACTGCAGTAGTTTCATCAACCTAGGACTTATAGTACTTGAAATACGGAGGTGACAAGAAACTTTAACAATGCTATTTTATGTATATGATAAAGACAAATCTGTCTTTTTAGGTGGAGTTGCTGAAACAAATAATTAAAGAAACTGAACAAAACCTATAAGTCAGTTTTTATTCTGCACATTTGATTTCCAGAACAATTTTCATCTCTGGAATATAGAAATGAACTATTCTCAATTAATATTTGTGATATATCCACTTTGAAAGAAAGTTATAAAGAACTTTTTATAAACTTTTAATCACATATTTTGACATTTTTTTTGTATGAAAACAAGAGCCTTTGTTGTAATTGTATATCCAAGTTTTATAAATTGAAGTTTCAGTTGCCTTAATTTTATCTAATTAAGGAATGACAACAATATTTTTTTTCTGTCTATGAAGAAATAACATTTTAAAATGTGGCATACACTGTGTAACCTGTGAAGCAGGTTACACAAAAATGTATGCCACATTTTAAAATGTTATTTCAAATAGACAGAACTAGAGGCTCCCAGGAGCCTGAATCGCTCACCTGATCTCTTATGCCAAAGTTTGAATTAATTTCACAAACTTTCAAGTATACAAAGTTGCAAAACAATCCCTTCAGTGGTTTCAGAGAAGATTTTTGAAAATCAGTTTAAATTAATAGAAAACACAGTTCAAGGGCAATAACTCCTGTAAGGACCTTTTGATGCTGAATAAGAAAAGTTGCTTAGGTTTTTCTCTATCTCTTATACTTTTCGAGTTATAAGCCAAAAACAATGGTCTGACCCCCCCTGTTCTATTTTTAGCAACGGCGGCCATATTGGTTGGTCGACATGTATATAATTCACAAACTTGGTAGAGGACATCCTAAAGATCAAGTATACCAAGTATCGATGCAATCCCTTCCGTGGTTTCAGAGAAGAAGATTTTTGAAAATGAGTTAATATTAATGAAAAACAGTTTAAGGGGAATAACTCTTAAACACCTGATCTGACAATTTTGACTATGAAATAATTTTTGTAGATCTCAATGAGCTTAACAATTCTGCAATGCTAACTTTTCCTCTAGCTCGAACAGTTTTCAAGATATAGTCCAAAAACTGCTAAAATGGTCAATTTTGATGATTAAAGGGCAATAACTCCTATAAGGAGTCGTTTCACAACTTCGACTCAATGGAGAGATTTGTAGAGCTTTTGATGCTGAACATGAGAGGTTGCTTCGGATTTTCTCTATCTCTTATACTTTTTGAGTTATAAGCCAAAAACAATGGTCTGACCCCCCTGTTCTATTTTTAGCAACGGCGGCCATGTTGGTTGGTCGACGTGTATATAATTCACAAACTTGGTAGAGGACACCCTAAAGATCAAGTATACCAAGTATCAATGCAATCCCTTCAGTGGTTTCAGAGAAGAAGATTTTTGAAAATCAGTTAAAATTAATGGAAAAAAACAGTTAAAGGGGAATAACTCTTAAACGGCTGATCTGACAATTTTGACCCTGAAATCATTTTTGTAGATCTCAATGAGCCTAACAATTTTGCAATGCTAACTTTTCCTCTAGCTCTAACGGTTTTCAAGATATAGTCCAAAAACTGCTAAAATGGTCAATTTTGATGATTAAAGGGCAATAACTCCTATAAGGAGTCGTTTTACAACTTCGACTCAATGGAGAGATTTGTAGAGCTTTTGATGCTGAACATGGAAGGTTGCTTCGGATTTTTTCTATCTCTTATACTTTTCAAGTTATAAGCCAAAAACAATGGTCTGACCCCCCTGTTCTATTTTTAGCAACGGCCGCCATGTTGGTTGGTCGACGTGTATATAATTCACAAACTTGGTAGAGGACACCCTAAAGATCAAGTATACCAAGTATCAATGCAATCCCTTCAGTGGTTTCAGAGAAGAAGATTTTTGAAAATCAGTTAAAATTAATGGAAAAAAAACAGTTAAAGGGGAATAACTCTTAAACGGCTGATCTGACAATTTTGACCCTGAAATCATTTTTGTAGATCTCAATGAGCCTAACAATTTTGCAATGCTAACTTTTCCTCTAGCTCTAACGATTTTCAAGATATAGTCCAAAAACTGCTAAAATGGTCAATTTTGATGATTAAAGGGCAATAACTCCTATAAGGAGTCGTTTTACAACTTCGACTCAATGGAGAGATTTGTAGAGCTTTTGATGCTGAACATGGAAGGTTGCTTCGGATTTTTTCTATCTCTTATACTTTTCAAGTTATAAGCCAAAAACAATGGTCTGACCCCCCTGTTCTATTTTTAGCAACGGCGGCCATGTTGGTTGGTCGACGTGTATATAATTCACAAACTTGGTAGAGGACATCCTAAAGATCAAGTGTACAAAGTTTCAAAGCAATCCCATCAGTGGTTTCAGAGAAGAAGATCTTTGAAGAAAAGTTAACGACGGACGACGGACGACGGACGCCTAACGATGACAATAGCTCACATGACCCTTCGGGTCAGGTGAGCTAAAAAATAGTGCGGTCATTTCTCATGTTTCTTATCAATTAATTTCAATTGCATGTTTTCTCAATTCAAACATCAAATGATAAGGAAAAAAATTAATTTAAAATCAATTTATAAATTAAAATCCCTATATATGTTGAACCTCACCTGTTCAAAAACTTCATCCATTGAAAAATGACACAAGTTTTCATATTTTAAGCAGATCATCTAAATGTTTAATTTTATGTTCTTATCTAAAGTATGTTTTAAGCATGCAGATTGATCTTGATCTAAATTAATTTATTCCTTTATATTTTATAGAGGGCAAAAGAAATCATTGATAGGGAAAATGAATTGAAGCGAACAGACCCAGGGTGAACGTAGGTCAGGGGCCAACAGACCTGGATATCATTTTTCAACCTACCCCTTTAGAATCTATACATTTATCCTGGCTAGTAGAACAGTCACATCTTTCTCCTGTGAAGTTAGCATTACATTTACAGATGCCACAATCACATTTTCCATGGTCACCACCTGTCAATATAATGAAAAATGTGTGTAATTTCCATTACAATTTAGAATAGAAAATAATGAGATGTGGAACAAGTGTAATGCAACACAGCCCACAATCAAGCGGCAATTTAGAAATTAGGATTAACGCTGTCTTCTGTGTAATTTCCATTACAAGTTAGAAATTAGGATTTACGCTGTCTTTTGTGAAATTTCCTTTACAATTTAGAAATTAGGATTTACGCTGTCTTCTGTGTAATTTCCATTTCAAGTTAGAAATTAGGATTTACGCTGTCTTTTGTGTAATTTCCATTACAGGTTAGAAATTAGGTTTTACGATGTCTTCTGTGTAATTTCCATTACAAGTTAGAAACAAGAATGGAATTCCAGGGCCAACCACCGTTGAAGCAAAATTATTGAACACGGCTGATTTTTTAACTTGACCAAGGTATTAGTGGTTTAAGCATTTGGTACAAATTTCATGAAAATCCGTCAACATCTGTAGGGATGAGAGTGCTTACAAGGTCTGTTTTGCAAAAAAACAGAGTTGTTCTTATGGTCCAAGTCCCATAACTCCTACAAAAATTAACAAAAAATGCTGATTTTCAAACTTGACCAAGGAATTAGTGATATAAACACTTGGTATTTTAAAATTTCATGAAAATCTGTCAACATCTGTAGGGATGAGAGCGCTTACAAGGTCTGTTTTGCCAAAAAAACAGTCTTTTTTACAGTCAAAGCCCCAAGGTATTAGTGATATTAACATTTGGTATAAATTTCATTAAAATCCAACAAAATTTGTGGCCTTGAGAGCACTTACATAAAAGTGTGACCGAACGACGGAAGGACTGACAGACGGATGCCCATCATTTTTATGTCCCCGCTCCATGTTGCGGCAGGGACAATTAGGATTTACGCTGTCTTCTGTGTATTTACCTTTACATACACATGTTTCTTAATAAACATTTAACATGTTGACAGTGTTTTAGGATTCCTATTACCCGTTACCATGTATCATTTTAAGACAAACCTGAACAGAGTGCCCCATTATAGAAAGGACAGCTGTAATCATCACATTCACAGTATTTTCCACTGTATTTTTCCTCACTGTTGACACGTCTAGATTTACATTCACATTTACCACAAACACATTCCCCGCGTCCTGAACAGATCAACTCTTTCCCAGGTCTATAAATAGAAAATATATTTCCCAGGTCCATTAATAAAACATAACATTTTCCAGGTCAATAAATAGAAAAAAACATTTCCCATGTATATAAATAGAAAATAACATCTTCTAGGTCTATAAATAGCATTTTGCAGATAAATAATAACAAAAGCATTCCTTGTACTTCTATATTAATGTTAACCATTTGATGTAAAAAATGGGACTTATGTTGAAAATTCTGCAATTGGTTTTTACATGTATATTTTTATATCATTTCAAATTATAAGACATTGGACAGTGACACTTATTTGAGGTTAAAGCCTTAAAGGCTGTTGGTTGTTTACCACTGAAGTTGATTGACAACTGTTTTTATACAAATTTGTCAAGTATAATTTATGAAAGGACTTATGATTGGCCGTTAGCATAATCTATCTAAAAGAGAATTATCAATTAAATTGAACAAAAATTCCAGGCCAGCAAAGCTTTGAAAGTACTTTGTTAGATGTTGCCTTAATAGATATCTGTGCTTGAGGTAGGTCGAAATAGACTCCATGTACACTTATTACATTATTATGTAACTTATTAACATACTGTTTACACTGTTCCTCCAGCTCAGTCTGTGTGGCGTTCCCTGTGTAACAGCTACAATCCTTCCCGTAATATTTGTCGTTACAAGCACACGTCCCACAGACAAATGTACCGTGAAGGTTACACTCTTTACTGTTAGCATTATCTATCTAAATGAGAAAGTCATTGTCATATCAATTAAATTGAACAAAAATTCCAGGCCAGCAAAGCTTAGAAAATATTTGTTAAATGTTGCCTTAATAGATATCTGTGCTTGAGATAGGTCAAAGAAGACTCCATTTAGAAGAAGTTAAGAAACATTAAGAAGGGTAAAACTAGTTAAAAATATTCTTATCATGAAAAAATTCAAAAGCCATTATGAATTTTTTTTACAGTCTAGGGATTTTAAGTTAGTAAAGGCAACATGAAACAAATAAAAGAAGTTATATGATAGTCAAAATTATACTAAATGAAACATTTAAATGAGTTTATGTATATATATTTGTGTTAGTTATGGATGATTTAAACGTTTTAATGTATGTTGGAGTTTAATGATTATTTGGAAAGAAAGTGAAAGGTAATAGTAACAAGGAATACTGTGAGCGAGCTCACGGAGGATACCCCCCGCTTTAACAATTCTAAGTCCAATTATCTCCCTTGAATGAAATCAGCAACCAAAATTCTTCATGCACATCTCCATATATTGTACATCCTTCATGTAAAATGCCATCAAAATCCATCAAGCGGTTTAGGAGGAGTTGCGCTTACGAGGTCTCCCATTGAACACCAAGTTTAAAAAGTCTTAGTCCGATTATCTCCCTTGAATGATATCCGACAGCAACCAAAATTCTTCATGCACATCTCCATATGGTGTACATCATTTGTGTAAAGTTTCATCAAAATCCATCAAGCGGTTTAGGAGGAGTTGCGCTTACAAGGTCTCCCATTGAACACCAAGTTTAAAAAGTCTAAGTCCAATTATCTCCCTTGAATGATATCCAACAGCAACCAAAATTCTTCATGCACATTTCCATATAGTGTACATCCTTCATGTAAAGTGTCATCAAAATCCATCAAGCAGTTTAGGAGGAGTTGCGCTTACAAGGTCTCCCATTGAACACCAAGTTTAAAAAGTCTAAGTCCAATTATCTCCCTTGAATGATATCCGACAGCAACCAAAATTCTTCATGCACATCTCCATATAGTGTACATCCTTCATGTAAAGTGTCATCAAAATCTATCGAGCGGTTTAGGAGGAGTTGCGCTTACGAGGTCTCCCATTGAACAACATGTTTCAAAAAGTCTAAGTCCAATTATCTCCCTTGAATGATATCTGATAGCAACCAAAATTCTTCATGCACATCTCCATGTGGTGTACATCCTTTGTGTAAAGTTTCATCAAAATCCATCAAGGGGTTTAGGAGGAGTTGCGCTTACGAGGTATGTGGACAGACGGACGGACAGACGGACAGACGGACAGACAGACAGACAGACAGGGTGATTCCTATATACCCCCCCAAACTTTGTTTGCGGGGGGTATAATAAAAAAGAATGGTAACAATATTAATTGAGAAACAAACATGGTAGACAAGACAGAATGAACAAGGGGTTGCACTTAGTCGTGCTAAGCATACCCCCACTCGGCCATTCAGAAAACAGGAAGTAGATGACCGACTGACCTGGAAAGGGGAGGCACGGTACAACTCATCATGCTAAAGCTGTATACCAAATTTGAAATCAATCCCTTCTCTAGAAGCTGAGAAATCTGTTACGAAAAATTGTCTTTTTTTTACCCATAAAAAGTCTAAGTCAGCTCAGAAAACAGGAAGTAGATGATAGACTGACCTGGAAAGGGGAGGCACGGTAAAACTAATCATGCTAAAGCTGTGTACCAAATTTGAAACCAGTAGAAGCCGAGAAAACTGTTACGAAAAATTTCACTTTTCATATTTTTTACCCTTAAAAGTCTAAATCGGCTTGGAAAACAGGAAGTAGATGATGCACTGACCTGGAAAGGGTAGGCATAGTATAACTCATCATGCTGAAGCTGTGTACCAAATTTGAAACCAATCCATCCAGTAGAAGCAGAGAAATTGAACCGGACGGACGGACGGACAAGGTGATTGCAATATAGCCCCCTCTCTTACGAGTGGGGGTATAATTACGTAGAATCTAATGGTATATTGAGGACAACAGAAATGAATGAGCTAAAAACCTGAAGCACTGACATACATGTACATGTGACATTAAGCACTGACATACATGTACATGTATATAACATGAAGCACTGACATACATGTACATGTATATAACATGAAGAAAAGACATACATGTACATATAGCACTGACATGCATGTACATGTAACATGAAGCACTGACATACATGTACATGTATATAACATGAAGAAAAGACACACATGTACATATAGCACTGACATACATGTACATATAACACGAAGCACTGACATACATGTACATATAACACGAAGCACTGACATACATGTACATATAACAAGAAGCACTGACATACATGTACATATACAGATGAAGTGATGACGAGATTATAAAAGCTGTGACATCCTAGCTTAATACATTGTCAGGATTTTAATACCGTAAGTGATTGTGATGGCAAAATGAAAGTGAAAGCAACATTTATGCAAAATTATGATAAGGAGTAAAGTGTTTTGCTGATATGTACACATAAAGGTACGACAAAATTAAAAGGTATAGGTATTTATTTCAATCTTTTCATCAAGCTAAGTGTTTTGATTAATAAACTGCTTAAACTTTCCACAATTTTAAAAGTGATCTTCAGATGATAATGTCATGAATGTAAGCATTTTATGAACTTAAAACAAAATTGATTCAACACACATTTCTTTTGAATGCCTTGTAAAATGAATGTCTTTCAACTTTGACTAACTGCAGAAATAAAGCTTCAAGCTGTAAAAAGCAGAACTTTTTGGAGGCCAAAGCCATTCAAATTCAAGCATGCAAAATGAAAAAATACAAATATTAACCATCAAGACCAATAACTTTTTTTTTATCTGATCAACTTTAGAAAATTTGTTAGTTTCAAATAAATGCTAGGAATTGCACTAAAATTTTAAAGCTTCTGTAAAAAGGGAAATCTTTTATAAACTAATCTCTGTCATCAAAATGGTTTAAAAGAAAAAAAATTTTCACACAAACAAAAATTCAAAAAAACCAAAAGCCATAACTCTTAAAGCAGAATTTATTTTGGGGAAAACAATTCTTTTAATATTTCTCAGGGCTTTTCTTTTTTGCAGCTCAAATTTCAAATGGGACGAGTGGCAAGGGGGACAACTCTTACACAGAACATACCTTGGCCTTTTCAATAGTCATCTGCATGAAATATTACAAGGGTTGTCAACGATCAAACTCATTAACTTCATTACATTAGAAAATATGATCAATGCAAGATTTTTAGCATTAAAAAAAAAACAGTATAGATAAGCCTTTATTCACTAAAAAATGTGTCAAGGCTGTTCAAGCCATCGCTGCAGTATAAAGCTTGTTAAGTCTGAAGCCATATCTGTAGCTTAGAATAGTTCTTAAAAAATTGCACAAAAAAGCTCTATTGTTTTCTTTATACTGGATCTTGATTTAAGAAAATAATTAAAAAACATTACATTACATACAACATCACTGAAAGATACATGTTATTGTAAAATTGCCATACCTTGCCAAACACAAATGGTTTCAGGCAATTGAATTAGTAAAATGAGTTCAATAAGGAAAATAAATAGAACTCATGTGAATATCTCTTTATATTATGACATGAATTAATATTGCATTAAGATATTATGACATGAATTAATATTGCATTAAGATATTTAGACATGAGTTTTTATTGCATAAAGATTCTTTTGAATGAATATAATAAGTTAATAATTTTTTCATAACGTCTTTTTATATGACTCCTGTTTATTTTATTCACTTACTGCAATCTGATCACTTTCACAATCACATTTACACATTAGTTCCATCTGGACCTCTAGTTTGTCTGCCAGACCGACGGGTTTGATGTCAAATTTACGACTGTACCCAGGGGAATCTTTGGGACAATCCTCTACTTCTATCTCAACTTCAAAACTCACCTGGAGGACAAAAACATCACAATCAAAGTAAGTGCAGCTATTAATGCTTGATTTATAATTATAAACTAGACATTTTTCAATCGCCAAGTGGCAAGCAACACCTACTGGCCTCTTTGAAGGCTGCTGTCTGTTTTTCATTGTGGTTCATAAATTTTCACTTTTTTATGTGGGCTGTGTCCTGTCACCTATTCCACATTTCATTATTTTCTATGCTACACATTTCTTAATAGTTGAGGCTTGCACATCTCATTATTTTCTATGCAACACATTTCTTAGTAGTTTGCTCAAATTATCAAAGAAAAAAAACTTGAAAATGACCACCTTTAAGTATTCTTTTGATAGTTCAAAATAAAGAGGGAACCACACAAAATTGTTCAAGCAGTGTTTTTCCTAGGCTCCCTTTATATATAAGATTTTTTTAACCTGCTATACAGCTAAGAAATTATAATTAATATCCTCTTATCTCAGACAAATAGCGTTGATAAATTTCAATCTTCTTGCCTTTTGCCTTGAGTGTCTCTAATAAGCATTGCTCTTATATATAAGTTTTTCATTGCATATATAATAGTTGTGTATCAAATGTATAAATGTTATTTAAGAAGATTTCTAATTTACCCAATACTTACTGAGTCTCCAACCTTCAAGTTATCACAAAAGTTGGTTTCTTTTAGTGGTCCATTTTTACTAAAATTAAATATTGATGCAAATAATTCAAACTTTGTAGCATATAAAAACTGCATGTATAACTTCACAAAGATTGTATGAAATATTACTGCATTGAAGAAAATGAACTTGGCAAAGACTGAAATAAAAAGCTACGCCGAGCGCAGCATGATACGACCGCAACAAGTTGAACCCTGTACATTGGAGGCCCAATATGGATAGTCCATTGCTTTGGTCACATGAAGCCCATGGTGGACTTACAAAGCTTTTTGACACATGCATCCTGTGGTGGACTTAGAAATGCATTTTTGACAAATATATTTACATCAACATCTTATACAAAAAGCCTTATTTCTATACATGTATTAATTTACAATTTTGGCCCTTTGACCCCTAATTCCTCAAAAATGGTAAAAGATATTGCTAATCCGATAAAAAATCATATGAAATTGTGCACTTGGAATCTGATGAAAAAAAGATTTTGAAAATCGGACCACAAATAAACAAGAGGCTCCCAGGAGCCTGAATCGCTCACCTGACATGTGCCTGAAGTAAAGGTTATAAGGCAAAATCTATTTAACGTTGAAAGGGTCATAAGATTAATAAGGGGGTCATCTGACAATATGGTGGATCTAAAGGTGCTGATCACTTTTGTTCTCTATCAAAATCTAAAAATCTGTCACCCTTTTTGAGTTATTTGCAAAAAACTGCAGTATAACCTAATGTTCTATTTTTAGCCACAGCGGCCATGTTTTACGACCAATCAAAAATCCCCACTACAGTTCTATACACCTAATAATAATAAACAATAATAATAAGTTTGGTTCCATTTGGACTTAAAGTGTCAGAGGAGTTAACATTTTCAATATAAGTAAATGCAGTTAAAATGCTCAATTTTGACATTCCAAGGGCAATAACTCCTCAAAGGAAAGGTCCTACAACGTTGACCCTGTTACAAATTTTGTAGATCTTGATGCGCTTAACAATCTGCAATTTAAATTTCTCAAATATCTTGTATAGTTTTCAAGATATTGAGCTAAACAGGTGCAAAATTTGCAAGAAATCCACAAAAAGGGCAATAACTCCTACATGGGTTGTTGGATTTTCTTCAAAATTTCAGACCTGGTAGATCTTGAGGTGCTGATCACTTTTCTTCCCAATCAAAATTTTAAAATCTGTCACCGTTTTAGAGTTATTTGCAAAAAACTGCCATTTACCCCTATGTTCTATTTTTAGCCACAGCGGCCATGTTTTACAACAAATCAAAAATCCCCACATCAGTTCTATACACCTAATGCTAATAAACAACTATACCAAGTTTGGTTCCATTTGGATTTAAAGTGTCAGAGGAGTTAACGTTTTCAATGTAATGAGGAAATGCTGTTAAAATGCTAAATTTTGACGTTCTAAGGGCAATAACTCCTAAAAGGAAAGGTCCTACAACGTTGACCCTATTACATATTTTGTAGATCTTGATGTGCTTAACAATATGCAATTTAAATTTCTCAAATATCTAGTATAGTTTTCAAGATATTGAGCTAAACAGGTGCAAAATTTGCAAAAAATCCACAAAAAGGGCAATAACTCCAACATGGGTTGTTGGATTTTCTTCAAAATTTCAGAGCTGGTAGATCTTAAGGTGCTGATCACTTTTGTTCCCAATCAAAATTTTGAAATCTGTCACCGTTTTAGAGTTATTTGCAAAAAACTGCCATTTACCCCTATGTTCTATTTTTAGCCACAGCGGCCATGTTTTATGACCAATCAAAAATCCCCACATCAGTTCTATACACCTAATGCTAATAAACACCTATACCAAGATAGGTTCCATTTGGACTTAAAGTGTCAGAGGAGTTAACGTTTTCAATGTAATGAGGAAATGCTGTTAAAATGCTCAATTTTGACGTTCTAAGGGCAATAACTCCTAAAAGGAAAGGTCCTACAACGTTGACCCTGTTACATATTTTGTAGATCTTGATGTGCTTAACAATATGCAATTTAAATTTCTCAAATATCTAGTATAGTTTTCAAGATATTGAGCTTAACATGTGCAAAATTTGCAAAAAATCCACAAAAAGGGCAATAACTCCTACATGGGTCGTTGGATTTTCTTCAAAATTTCAGAGTAGGTAGATCTTGAGGTGCTGAACACTTTTACCCTAAGCCAGAATTTTGATATCTGTAACCGTTTTTGAGTTATTTGCAAAAAACTGCATTTTACCCCTATGTTCTATTTTTAGCCATGGCGGCCATGTTTTACGACGAATCAAAAATCCCCACATCAGTTCTAAGCACCGAATGCTAATGAACAACCATACCAAGTTTGGTTGCAATTGGACTTATGGTGTCAGAGGAGTTAACGTTTTAAAAAGTTTACGGACGACGGACGGACGACGGACGACGGACGGACGACGGACGCCAAGTGATGACAATAGCTCACATGACCCTTCGGGTCAGGTGAGCTAAAAAGGGCAATAACTCCTACATGGGTTGTTGGATTTTCTTCAAAATTTCAGAGCTGGTAGATCTTGAGGTGCTGGTCACTTTTGTTTCCAATCAAAATTTTGAAATCTGTCACCGTTTTAGAGTTATTTGCAAAATCTGCCATTTACCCCTATGTTCTATTTTTAGCCACAGCGGCCATGTTTTACGACCAATCAAAAATCCCCACAACAGTTCTATACACCTAATGCTAATAAACAACTATACCAAGTTTTGTTCCATTTGGACTTAAAGTGTCAGAGGAGTTAACGTTTTCAATGTAATGAGGAAATGCTGTTAAAATGCTAAATTTTGACCTTCTAAGGGCAACAACTCCTAAAAGGAAAGGTCCTACAACGTTGACCCTGTTACATATTTCGTAGATCTTGATGTGCTTAACAATATGCAATTTAAATTTCTCAAATATCTAGTATAGTTTTCAAGATATTGAGCTAAACAAGTGCAAAAATTGCAAAAAATCCACAAAAAGGGCAATAACTCCTACATGGGTCGTTGGATTTTCTTCGAAATATCAGGGTAGGTAGATCTTGAGGTGCTGATCACTTTTACCCTATGCCAGAATTTTGATATCTGTAGCCGTTTTTGAGTTATTTGCAAAAAACTGCATTTTACCCCTATGTTCTATTTTTAGCCATGGCGGCCATGTTTTACGACGAATCAAAAATCCCCACATCAGTTCTAAGCACCGAATGCTAATGAACAACCATACCAAGTGTGGTTGCAATTGGACTTATGGTGTCAGAGGAGTTAACGTTTTAAAAAGTTTACGGACGACGGACGACGGACGACGGACGACAGACGACGGACGACGGACGACGGATGACGGACGGACGCCGGACGCCAAGTGATGACAATAGCTCACATGACCCTTCGGGTCAGGTGAGCTAAAAAGTTGATTTTATGGACGTGGCCTGTCTTTAGCCCCCTGTGGCAATGTAAAGGTGAAATACATATCAAAATTATTGACACATTTTGTTGACAGAATTTAATGATGAATTCAACAAAGAAAGAATTTTCAAAATCTAATGAATAAAAAACATTCTACAACAGTTTTGTCAATACACCCGTTTTAGCCCTTTTTGGCCCTTTTTTCTAAAACAGTAGGGGCCACAAACCCCAAATACAAAACCAAGATTCCTTTAGTGGATATAATCATCATATATAAACTTCATAACAATTGGCAGGCCCACTACAACTTAATTTTTGGTATAAAACTATTTGCATTGACAAACTTTTAAAAATGGCGTTTTTGGCCCCTTTGACCCCTAATTTCTCAAAAACGGTAAAAGATATTGCAAATCTGATTGAAAAACGCAAGCAGGGATTTTCACAAGGATTCCAATGAAAAAAGATTTCATACATGTGACGGATCCGTGATGACAAAGCTGGAAATTTTGATTTTTTTGGCTGGAGATTGGACAAAAAAGCGGGAGATTATCAACGCTCATTAAAATTGCATTTCAATATCAATTGAAGACACTGAGCGTGTGCCAAATAATCTTCAACTGATTATACAATTATCAGTTCAATCATAGACCTGTATATTAATATTTAATATACAGATCTATGGTTCAATTATGGCAATAAACCTTTAATTAAGAACTTTACCTGTTAATTTATCGTCTGCCTAATTGACAAACCCCTAAAACACCGGAAATGTTTTATGACTGAACAATTAAAGTATCTATAAAACTAAAATTTTGTCATGGCTTGAAAAAGCGGGAGATTACACAAAAAGGCGGGAGAACGGGAGATGGATCAAAAAGTCGGGAGATTTTGTCTCCCGGCGGGAGAATCACATGTATGAGATTTTGAAAATCGGACCACAAATAAAAAAGTCAATTTTTTGGGTGTGGCCCCTTTTTGACCCCCAGTATCAATGTAACAGTGCAATATATATCAAAACCATTGACACATTTTGTTGACAGAATAATACAGGACAGTCAATTGATATAATGGAGGAAACCGGACAAAACTATAGACCATGGGCTAGTTACTAACAAACCACAATCCACACAGGCATCAAAGATTGTTTTTGCAAAATACAAAAAAAAACATTGATATATCAATGGGATACTTCAAAGCCAGGCACAAACACTAGAATATGTAATGGACTAGTGATCATTAGTGTGGTGTTGAACCAGCACCTTAAGACTACTAAACCACCCAGACCCCCAACTTTTGTTATACATTATCTCATGCATAATAAGCTTACTTGAGACAGTTAGTTCTATATCTAATGATAACATTATCTCCAGCCCCAGCAGAACTCATCTCAACCTTGGATGTGATTTTCTGAAATGATAAACGTTAAGGGTATTCAATTTACAAACAAACAGTCAAAGCAACTGAAATCATATATGAAATCAGATGGACAAAAAATCATTTACACTGACCTTGGATTGGAAAAAATTACCAACAAGGAAATGTGTCAAGATGCTGGCAAATAAAATAATGTTATTTTTACCAAATTTGCTAAGTCCAAGGGCCGTAATTTAAATCAAAATCGGTGAACCAGAATGAAACTCAAACTTGACCTGTAAATCATAATGGTAGACTCACATGACTCACATACTTAAAATATTTTGAATATATGCAAGGGTGTCGAAAAAAGTGCGGAAAACTGTTATTTTTACAAAATTTGCTAAGTCCAAGGGCCGTAATTTTGGTCAAAATCAGTGGACCGGAACCAAATTCAAACTTGACCTGTAACTCGTCATGGTAGACTCACGTACCAAAAATCTTTTGAATATATGCAAGGATGTCGAAAAAAGTGCGGAAAACTAAAGTGTGACCGACGGACAGACGAACAGACCGAAAAACTATTTTCCCCCCAACTTTGTTGGAGGGGCATAAAAATCATTGAATGACCTATGTTGAACTTTTGCCATTGATCAAAATATTTGACTTAGCATTAGCATTAGCAAATATAAATGGGTGGTGGAAAAAATGAATATAATCTTTAATAAATTTCAACATGTCACAAAATTATTTCTATTCTATAATCAATGAAATAGGTAGACCTTAGATATTTGCAGAATGCTGACAGCACACCCTACAACTTAAAAGTCTACTATCCCTTATACACTACCTGATAGTTCTGACTGACTAGATCTACAATATTAGCTGAGTCGTCAGCCAGTCGTCCTGTCACTGAACCCAGTATGAACTTCTGTAACTGTTCATAGACCTTGGTTTGTTTCTCTGTGACAGCAAAGATCATGTTGATATTCTTCTCCTCGATTTTAGCTGCTATCTGGCTGATGGATGGGTAGTCCTAAAACAAAACATTAATCAATTAGATATAACATTAAAATAAATACATGAAATATGAGAGTCTATGAATTATATCCATGTTGACATTTTGAGCACATATCATCTACTGTAAACGTACTTATTTTCGCGTGGTATTCATTTTCATGGATTTCGCGGTCACTTAATTTCCGCGAAAATAAATACCGGTGAAATAAAATACCATATTTTTGGAAGAAAATATTAACCTTTGTTTTCATGTAATAGTTATTGGCTAGAGTGTATTCTCGATGTTGAAAGTAACGGTTCTATGTGAATGACAAACGTCAAAGGGATTGTTATCAAAACATCTTTACAATCGACCCAAGCTAACCTTGTTTTATTGTACACAACCATTGACCTTTCCAATACACGCTAGAAGTGAATGACCCAAGCTGACCATGATCCAAATTGACACCCTTTTGTACCTGATATTTAACCATTCAATTGTGTGATAATCGATAACAGTTTTAAATGACAGACGGATTATAGAATTGTAGCCACAATAAATTTTGATCGTTAATTGGGCTTCTGAGTAATTAGTAAATCAATAATGCACTTCAATTAATACTAGTAATTGACCAACAAACATATTTACAAATACGACATTAGAAACTCACAAATTGAGAATCACCCGAGGTAAAAATATCGATCTATGTTAAAGAACTTACAAATTCATAGCCTCAATCAATTAGTCAGTTTTCGTCAGTATTTATTTTTAATCACAAATTATTAAGAAAGGACCATTATTGTAGGTTTATATTAACTTTAAATCATTAATCCGCGAAAACCGCGAATGGTGAATGAGAAAAACTGTGAAATTAAGTACCCGGGAACATGTTTCAAATACGGAAATCGCGAAAATAAGTACGTTTACAGTAATTCTAACATTGACCAAAGCTTTATTTGCACAGTCAAAGTTTACATCTTTTTCAAAATTGAAAATGAAATCAAAATTGAAATGTTAACATGAAAAATGGTCTATTTCTTTCCAATCGTCAACTTTCCCTTCTGGTGTAGCAACATTCCGTCCGCTCCAGCTTATGGAGTTTACGTATCTCAATTGATTCGTTACTCCAGAGCGTGCGGGACGTACATCGATTTCCTTAGCAGAGCGACACGTCTGACGCAAAAATTGCTCACACAGGGTTATGTTGCTCCTCGGTTGCTGTCTTCACTCAAGAAATGTTACGGAAGACATCATGCACTTATAGACAAATATGGGATTTCGATCTCTCAGATGAGTGCAGATGTTGGTTTGTCATAGGGTGTTGTTTTGTCTTCCTTTACCGGATTTGACACGCTGAATGGACTATTGGCAAAGCGACGGGTGTGCTTTAGCAAGCAGGAACTGCTCACTCTTGTTTCGACTGGAGTTCGCGTTGTAGATTGATATTCAGTTATTTTGTGTTTCCATGTTTTACATGTTGTCTGTTTTTGTCCCGTTCTTGTTGGTGTTTACTGGTTTTGTCTCTGCCCTTTCGGACTTTTGTTATTCGGATACCCCATTGGTACCTCTGCTTCTTCCATTGTCCTTTTTTGGTGTAATATTATTAAAGTACTTATTTTACTAGCCATAGCTAGACAAGGAAGTTAAATATATTCACCAGAAAATCTAAACTCATCTCCATCATGTTTTAGTTACCTGTTTAGTACTTTCTGTGTATTCTCCTTTGCTATCCAGGTGACACTGGCCATCATTAGGCTTTATAATTCCACCAAGCTATAACAAAACAAAAATTGTACTGTTAATTCATGATCACAGAAAATCTGTGAATATATCCCCATAAAAACTGTTTATTCTTATGATTAAAATGTCAATAATATAAACAAGAGTTACACTTAAGTATGTCTCGCTTGCTGGCACCATGGCAATACCTAGTTATTCAACTAATTATTAATAAATTCTTGACATTTTCCTGTGGACAAACTAAATTATTCTAAATATCATAGTCATTGAGAAACAGACTAACATAGTAGATTGAACACAAAGAAAAAGTCAATAAGTGTAGAAATAAGGTCAAGATCAGATGACATGGTGATGGACACAAAGACCCTAATTTCATTCATCAATATCTTTAAGATCAGATGCCTAGCTATTATAATTTTTCAAAGAAATCCATTTTCCACAAAAGTCTTACAAAAAAGTTTACAGCCTGAAAAAAAGACGCAAGTTCACAAAGTCAATGGAGCGTGTAAACAGGGTCTAGGTGTCATGTCATGGTGACATTTCTGTAGACCATTACCTCAACTGTCTGTATACCAAATATCAAAAGCCAAGCTATAATAATTTTCAAGTAATTCATTTTGAACAAAACGCTTACAAAGAAGTTTTCAGTCTGAAAAAAAGACTTAAAAGTTCACAAAGTCACTGGAGTGTGAAAATGGGGTTGAGGTCATAAGACATGGTGACAGTTACCTAGACCGTAACTTCAGCTGTCTGTTTACCAAATATCCGATGCTCAGGTATTTTACTTTTCAAGAAATTCATTGCCCTTAAAGTCTTACAAAGAAGTTTTCAGCCTGACAAAAGACCAAAGTTCATAGAGTCAGTGGAGCATGAAAATGGGGCCAAGGTCAGATGGCATGGTGACAGTTGTGTAGACCATAACCTCACCTGTCTGCATACCCAATATCAGATGTCTACCTTTTATACTTTTCAAGCAGTTCATTGTCCAAAAGTCTTACAATTTTTTTTTACATTACCGGTGCCAATGCAGGAAAGTTAAACCTATGTCTTGCCTTCTGCAGTTATTCTTCCCAGGTGAGACAAAAACCCTGAATTATTCAGCAAACATATTTTAATGTAATTTCACCTTAATTCTTTAACAAATATTATTGTAAATGTGAGAGTGTACACATGAGAATGCTAACAAGAATGATTCTAAAGCACACAGACAGAGACACAAATAAAAATCAATATCTATCAAAGCACCACTTTTTAACATTTTAAATTTATGTCTGACTGAACTTGACACCAATTAGACAGAATATTATTTTATATGAGCAAAACTTTACATTCACACTAGTATCTCTACAGTAAAATATCTAGACAAACCTTTCCATCTCCAGCAAAATGGAAGCCGGCATCAGTAGAAAAGAGCAGCATTCTTCTGGAGGGATCTCTCCAACCTATCTGACTCTGTATTAAAACAATAACAATGCACAATTAACTCAGGGGAATTTCATGGAACAACTATAACCAATCTATAAGGTGATCATGCAAACAAATATTCATGTAAAATATGTCATGTTTGGTTCATATTAGAAAGAACATGAAAATTTATGCTTATCTTATATTATGATATGTTTGTGTACTAAGTTGGACATGAAGTTGACTGACTGGGGAGTTTCATTTCATAACAATACATAATACAGGTCTGCTGTGACATGAACATGAAGATTCTACCTGTGGTTTAAAGAAATTAACTTCAATAATTCTTCTGTGGTGGATTACAATGATGAACGTTGACATACCTCTATGTCTAAATTTATATGCATGTACCGTAACAAGTTAACAAATTACTAAAAATCTGTCAAAGTAAAAAATGACACCAGATTTTGTTAAACGGGAAGTAGCTAAGTGAAATACCTGAAATCAAATCCCACAGTATGGGACCCCATATTGATGTGGCATACAAAATATCAAGAGACTGTGATTAGCAGTTGCTAAGAAAACTGTAAATTAAATTATATCCCTGTTTGCTTGAGGCCTGTAGCCCTACATTCATCATTTTATAACCCTAATTTTTCACACGTAAAATCCGTCAAAAAAGTGCTTTCATTCTTCAAAAGTAAAACATTAACTAAGGTTGTAGTCAAAGTAAAACACTTTTATAAGAACTTACTTCACAAGCGATGGCTTGCATGACAGCATCCAAACCTCCTTCAGGGGCATCCAGATTCCCTGAGATGTTTGCTTCTAGTACTTTTTGCTAAAACAGAAGAAAGTTTAAAACTTATGCAAAATGAATTTTACCTTTTTTCAGATAAGTAATTGAAACAATAGCCTGTGTGCTCATATGAGAAAAATAGATTTATATACATACAATAGGTGGGCAAAACTTGTTCTTTAAATTGACAGGAATATGTCTGAAATACATAATCCCCCATCCCCCAACATTTATTTGGGACAGACAGATGGACAGACTGATCATTATATGCCACATACTTTTGTTGATTGGCATAAAAAGTCTGGTCGAACTATTACCTGAAAGGTCATTGACCCTGCTTAACATACCTGGAATAGTTGTGGGTTATCATTAAGTGGGAGATGGTTCTTAAATCCATAGGCTGGGACACAATCTTTACATGGCCTGTTTAATCTGAAAATAGTAAGTAATGTATCAACTTTAAAATTCATATCATACTAACACCTCAAACATTAATAGGCTACCTGAGAAAAATAAATAATAATTTCCATTGTGATTGTGATTTATTTTTTATACATGTATAAGGGATGAACTATGAAAAAAAATCTTTAAAATTTGTCTATAGTCGAAATGGCCAGATTTTGTTTTAAGAGGAAGCAGGCAAGCAAGAGACCTGAAATCAAATCCCATGGTACAAGACCCTATGCTGATGCTGCCTTCCAGGTATCAAGAGGCTGTGATTAGTAGTTGCTGAGAAAACTGTTACGAAAACTATTTCCTGCATGCCTGCTGCCCATCCACCCACCTGCCAATCCCTA